>JANBPO010005804.1:0-350890 GCA_024336825.1 Amorphophallus titanum | reverse complement strand
CACAAGTGAACACAAGTCTGATACCTTTGGAATAAGGTAACGTTGCTTATGTCTCGCAAGATAGAGACACGACTGCTAGGATAAATCGCATCGAGAAACGAATCGACAGAAGCGACAGGCACAACCAACATCGGCTTACACAAGGTAACATAGTCCTCTCAGCTGATAGCCTGACGACATCATCAGCTCTAGTGCCAAAGGCGATAGGGAACAACAGGCACACAGGAAGCCAATGACAATTACATGGGAGAATGGTAGCAGAATCAACAGCATTGGACCATATACAGCAAGAAGTCAGTCCTCACTCATACATCACATCTGATCGAGTCACGAGCTATTCCACTAGGAAAAGGAGCACAGCCAGCTACTGATAAGACAATGGTCCAACACATAAACGCTGAATCGTCCGAAAGTAGCACTTATAGAAACGACTGCTAACGACAATAGCACCTGTAGGATTGTAGCTCCGTACAGCACACATAACTGCGGAACATACTGCAAGCAGAGTCGTATCAAGGCACGCGGTAGCTGAACACACGACTACAGAGGGTGAGTCATGCATCAGGCCGTTTACCACGGAAAGACCTACAATAATTGAAATCGATCGCAAAATGATAAGAGGCATCACAATCTCAGGGAACGCATCTCAAGGACTACGCACACGCCTCGAGAGCACAATACCCACGAGAGTGAATGCAGAGCAGATGGTACTTTATCAGCAGGGAAGCTGACGATTTTACCAACACTCGTAAATGCCAACATTGCAACCAGAAAGATGACCAACAACAGCACGGTCACGACAACATCTAGGCATATGTAGTTAAGACGGAGTCACATCGAGAAGGAACAATTCTCTTGACTAAGCAGAATTACACGAAAAGAATCCTCGACCTGTGGGTCATTCGCCCACACACTTCTGCTGCGCACTCTACAATGCACGAAGGCATCAGAAAGATTCTCGGCCTTCGCATCTCAGCACACACTAGGTGTCATCACAATCCTAGAAAAATCGTAATGTAATACACCTCGAGCACTGATCCAGCGAACAACCGAACAGAAAAATCCTATGTGCAATAGAGAGGAGCACCAGCTTCAGCACAAAGTCCAAGGAAAAACACTAATCTCAGCCTACATTTACGTCCTGTAAATGACAAATGAGCCTCACATCGCATCGGCCGTTGGACATGACATGACGAAAATACGGTACGCAACAGCTCTTGACACCGAAATTAGGTCAAAAGTCATGCAACCATACAATAAGGAGATGATCAGGCTCAAATTAAGTTGTCCACACTTTAAGGAAGGGGACATGATTCGAGGAGGAAAGGAAACAGAGGATGATGACACGTGGCAAAATGCAGAGCAGATCTGGATGATTCCTTGGGCGGGAAGCGTGGTCTCCACACTCCCATTCTTTTGTGAGCTCCCATATAAATAGATGCAGGTTGCACAGGTGAAAAGAGAGAGGATAGAAGAGAAAGGCTGATGCCGAAGTTGCTGAGAGCCAGTGTCTAAGAAGAAGAAGAGGGAGAAGAAAAGAGAAGAGAGAGAGCTAGTGTGTGATTAGAAAAGAAGAAGAAAAGATAAGAAGAGAGGATTGAGAGAAGAGAAAGATAAGAAAGAGTGGTCGAGATTGAAGCAGCCAGTGTTGAGCTATCTGTCGGTTTCTGGATTAGATCTAGACCTATCTGCTCCGGCGAGAGCTACATTCGTTTCCTTTTTCTGTTTGTTCTATTTTTTCTTTTGTTGTTTACCTTTTCTACTTTGGTCTTCTGATCTTCTGGTTTGAGGTCGGGTTCCTCTTGTAAACTCAGGAGAAGGGAGACTTGGTGTCTCCGATTTGTAAGTGACTGGGTGTCACTTGTGGTTTCCCTCTGAGTTTCAGAGGAAGGGAGACTAGGTGTCTCCGGTTGCAAGTGGCAGGTTGTCATTTGTGGGTTCCCTCCGGGTTGGAGGAAGAGAGACTTCAGTCTCTGGTTCCTAGTGACTGCGTGTCACTAGTGGTTGTCCTGCCGGGTGGAGGAAGAGAGGAGAGTGTTCCTCTAGGTCAAGCTGTTAGGCAGCATCTGTTATAGACTGAGCCTGCTATTCTTACTTTTGCAAGGGAATCCTCACTCCGGTTTGGGGTGAGGGGTGGACATAGATCTCAGGTTGAGATCGAACCACCTAAAAAATCTCCTTTCCATGTGGCTTGCTTGTCTTATTTCATTTCATTAGATGTATGCTTAAGCTCAGTTCTATTTAGTTAAGATCAAGTTGACATTACTATGTGTCTCAGTCTTCCTCAGTTTGACTCCTACTAAGTGTCTAAGTAAGCTGGCTTGCTATGCTTGTTAAGTGTTTGAGTGAGATCCTCATGAGATCAACGAGTTATGTGTTTGAGAGTAAATTTTATTAGAATAACCGATCAGTGAACCATCGGGTTCCTCATCACTGAACCATTGTGTTTAATTCCGCAAGATTTTATAAGCTCAGTTTTTAATTAGGTTTTGAGTTTTGAATGGAGCAATTTTTTTAAGGGGATTCATTCACCCCCCCTCTAAATTCGGGTTGCACCATCTCACAGACCCAATAGACTTCCTCGGTCAGCCTACATACATGACCTCACTGTCGTGTACGCTACACAAGACTAGACCGCAGGTGAAGTCATTGCAGACTACCCAACAAGTCACGTCAATCCTGACGGAAACCAATCACAAAAACACAAGGAGTTAAGTGTTAGGGGACAGAAGTACCTCCTCACTAGAAGAACAACCAGATACGTCTACTGACATCTTACACTACACCTCAGGTATCTTTCACGGACGCCTAGAACAGCGGTAACTGAGATACTCACAGAACTAAGTACAAGGAACAACAGTAACGAGTGACTAGTCAGGGTCACACCCGTCGGCGCTCGTCCAAACGCCCCTAATCACGTGTGCACACACAAGCTCAATTCCTTAAGCCAGGCCTCTAGCTAGTTTTCTCCCCCAGTAGGACGCTACTGCATGGTAAGGGAGCTCACAAAAACTAGCCTAAAATCATTTCAGTCGAGAACTCTACCCCGCCACCACTCCCAGGTGGGCTGACACATAGGAAAGTGTCGTCAGGCTACGACCAGTGGAGGCTCACTAGACACAGAGACTCCGAAACACCAGTGCTAAGGTACGGACCGGCTAAACAAGCACCGTCACACGTACCACTAAGCACAAACATAAGGCAGTGTGAGAGACTGCTGCCAAACTCGGGACAAACAACTAGACCTGCTGACATAGCGATCCTTGAGTCACAAGACTTAGGTCAAGATCGTTACACAAAGCAGTAATATGCCGCCAATCAGCCTAATCCCTAAGAAAAACATTGAGAAAGGAAACGACACAGAATCGTCGAGTCCACATATTCGCATAACACGAATCACAGAGACTTAAGGGATCACAAAGACCCTCAAAGCATGTGGACATGCAAATTGAGGTAAAATAACATCTCAAGATGTCCAAAACCATGTCTCGATCCTTACAGGATAGATGAGACACTCACGAGATCACGTGTCAACCACTAGGTCACACCGGGTTGATCAGAAACCAAGTAACGACTCTAAAGTAGTACGGAGCACTACTCGATGTGAAGGCACTCCCGGCTACCTCATAACATGGTCATAGCCCTCATAGGACGTCAAAGACATCCACGAGACAATGGACAAACCACAAGGCTAAGCCAAGATAATTGGAAGTCAAAACATCAGGAAAACAACACCCTAGGGGTAAATGGTCGTATGCCCGACTGCTAAGCAACCCTAAGTGGTTAGCCAACAGGCCGCTAGCCACCCACGGAGACACAGACACATGGCGGTCATAAACAAGGCCGCGAGGGGACTGTAGCGGTCATTCCTTAGGGCACTAGACCCAGTCCCTAACCCGGGTTAAGGTATTCCTCTTGACCTATTCTTCAATCAAAGAGGGCCTTAGTAAATATAGGGCCTTTAAATGGATTTAATAAATCCTTAATTCTCCTAAATAGCCCATTAAGCCTTTTTAAATTTACTTAGTAATTATATTTTAATTTTAAAAAATTTCTAGAAAATTCTCAGGCGTTACAAGGAGGAACCGAGAGGGCGGCCGAAAGGAGCCCCCGCGCAAGTTTGAGCATTACACTCCCCTGTCTGCACCTATCTACCAAATTTATGAAGAGATAAAAGACTCAGGACTACTTCGCCGCCCCGAGCCAATGAAGACCGACTCAAAGCGTCGAAGTCATTGGAAGCACTGTCAGTTCCACGACGACGACGGCCACCATACTGGGGACTACCAATGCCTCAAGGATGAGATCGAAAGTCTCATCCGCCAAGGTCGCTTATCCCAGTACATGGTCGAGCGACAAGCAGAGTGCGAAGTCCCCCCAGAAGAGATCGACAACTTCCCTCGTGGAGTCCACATCAACGTCATCACAGGAGGATCCGCCTCAGGAGGAGATACCAGCCGAGGAAGGAAGCACCATGCCGAACGAGCCTCCCGGGCTTCCGAGCCCCCTAAGGCCTCGCCGGCGACCAACCAGCAGACCTTGGTCTTCTCCGACCAAGATCTCGAAGGAGTGGTCACCCCCCATGATGGCGCCCTTGTTATCTCGGCCACAATAAATCATTGTAACATGGATTGGATCTTAGTGGATAATGACAGTGCCCCTAATGTTTTGTCGTACGAGTGTTTGCTAAAGATGGGTGAAAACTCGTCAAAACTGTGTCCAATCCGAACCCCCCTCTACAGGTTCAATGGCCAGGTAACCTACCCCGAGGGAGCCCTAAGCCTACATGTTACCCTCAGTACCCCACCCAGAGCCATCACCTTTGTGGCAAACTTTATAGTGGTCAAGGAGATATCGACCTATAATGCCATTTTCGGCCAAGGAATCTTCGGCCAAATCAAGACAGTGCCCTCCACATACCACCAAAAAATGAAGTTTCCCACCAAATACGGCACCGGGGAAGTCCGAGATAGTCAGGCAATGGCTAGAAGGTGCTACGTGAGCTCGGTGGAAGCCATAAGGCCAGAGGACCATGGCAAAGAACTCAGAACTATTGAAGACAAAATGACAGGCCAGCCCGGGGGAGAGCTCTTGTCTGTTTTCCTCAAAAATGATCCAGCCCTTGAAGTGAAAATCGGGGCAGACCTGTCACCCGAACTCCAAACTCAATACAAAGACTTTCTTAGTCATATGGTCATGTAGAGAAAAATATCAGGACTCTAGTAGTGTAATCATGCATTTGATTAGATATCATGATGTATAGTTATTAAATTTTAAACATGTGTAATTATTAATTATACAACTAATCTGACGACTGTTTGCACAGTCGTTATATCAAATAGCACCCTAGAGGGAGGCGCGTTCTACTAAAACTCCCAGAAATACATTTAAACCTACTGAAAACATGATATGCATGCTCATGATCTAATAACTATTAGATTGATGCTTGAACTTGAGAACACCTACCTTGGGTGATTTGGTTGATGAACCATGAAGAACAGAAATGTAGAAATATCCGATACTCTATTTTTCTAGGAAATACAGAAAGGAGGTGACTTCTCAGCAACAGAACAAAGGAAGATGACTCCTATTCTCACAGTCTCAGAAGATGAAGTAGCTCTCCACGTTCACAGCAGAAGCAGAGGAAGAATAACTCTCCTCAACCCACGATCAGAAGTATAGCAGCAGCAGTAGCTAATCTTCTCCCAACCGGGAAGAAGCAAGGAAGAAGATGGGAAACGAAGCCTTTTCCCTTCCACGAGCTATCAGTAGTAAGAGGAAGCTTCTCTTTACGGAAGCCTTTGCCCTTCATGTGTGATAGCAAGACCAAGAGGAAGAAACATAGTGGCTTCTTACTCTTATTGACAGGAGCAGAGAAAGAAGAAACAGGTTTTGACGTCGATGAAGGAATCTCAGAGGCAGTAACCTCTGAAGGTTTACGGAGGGTTGTATTTATAGGGAAGAAGCTCCGACGGGATTAGAGTCCTAACGGGATTAATGTTTCCTTGCAAAGAATCCTAATAGGTTTATTATTTCCCATGTAAGATTCCTACGGATATGTAACTTCCACATATTAATCCTTTTCCCAGAACAACACCTACCCTGATTGCTTTCATCTTCCTGGTTCGAGTGGAATACTGCAACGTGTTTCCATTTTTCATCCTACAGGAAATAACGCCTTAGATAGGGGAACAGTTTAGGGAAATGACGCCTAAGAGAGGGGCATTATTTCTATAAATGACGCCTCTCTAATTAGTCTTCAATTTGTGAAATAGCGCCCAACATGGGGGCATCTCTCACCTTTCTATTTCTGGTGGGATAGTTGACACTCTTCGTGATGAATTGACGCCCTAACATGGGTCGTCATTTTATTAAATGGCATCTCTTGTAGTGGTCTTCAATTTACTAAATGGCACCTTGAGGGGAGGCGCTATTTATTTTTAGCCTATTATATATATAAAAAATTATCTTATCTATCATGTGAAAAGTAGACTTTCGGTGGGACTTGCATGAATTGCACCAGACAAGATTCATTCGTTGGCAAGAGGCTAATGCTAACGCAAGGAAAAGATTTTATGTGCCGACTCAGACGTAAGGCCCGTAATGGAGATAATGTGTGGATATCAGCTAGGGCACGGAGCCTTACGCCAGAAAAGGGTATATTCATTGGCAAGAAGATAATGGCAATGTAAGGATAAAGTTTATGCGTCGATTCAGATGTAAGGCCCGTAATGACGATAATGTGCAAATATCGGCTAGGGCACGAGATCTTGCGCTAAAAAAGGGGTATATTCATTGGCAAGAAGGTAATGCCAATGCAAGAAAAGAGTTTATGCGTCGATTCAGACGTAAGGCCCGTAATGGCGATAATGTGCGAATATTGGCTAGGGCACGAACTCTTGTGCCAGAAAAGGGTATATTCATTGGCAAGAAGGTAATGCCAATGCAAGGAAAGAGTTCATGTGTCGATTCGGACGTAAGGCCCGTAATGGCGATAATGTGCGAATATCAGCTAGGGCACGAAGCCTTGCGCCAAAAAATGGTATATTCATTGGCAAAAAGGTAATGCCAATGCAAGGAAAGAGTTCATGCGCCGATTCAGATGTAAGGCCCGTAATGGCGATAATGTGTGAATATCAGCTAGGGCACGAGGCCTTGCACCGGAAAAGGGGTATATTCATTGGCAAGAAGGTAATGCCAATGTAAGGAAAGAGTTTATGTGTCGATTCAGATGTAAGGCCCGTAATGGCGATAATATATGAATATCGACTAGGGCATGGAGCCTTGCGCCGAAAAAGGGTATATTCATTGGCAAGAAGGTAATGCCAATGCAAGGAAAGAGTTCATGTGTCGAGTCAAACGCAAGGCGCGTAATGGCGATAATGTACGAATATCGGCTAGGGCACGAGGCCTTGTGCCAGCAGATGTGTATTCGCAAGCACGGGGATAACACCAGTGTAAAGGAAAGGGTTTATGCACCAATGTGGATGTAAGGTCCAACATGGTAATGAGTGTAAATATTGACTCAGGCATGCAACCTTTCATCGAAAGATGTGTATTTGCAAGCACGGGGATAATGGTAGCGTAAAGGAAAGGGTTTATGCACCAATGTGGATGTAAGGTCCAACATGGTGATGTGCGTAAAGTGGTAGCCCAGTGGGACTATGTGGGGTTCCCGAGGAATGTTGGGGTTGGTATATATTGGGGAAGTTTTGAGCTGGGTATGGGTATTTTGGAGAGCTCGGCCAGGGTGGAGTGCCACTAGACCAAGTTACAGTTCTTTCTGACTGACCATCGGACTGAGGGTGATACGCTGAAGAAAAAGCAAGCTCAGTGCCCAAAGCTTTCTGGAAACTATGCCAGAAGCCAGAAGTGAAATGTGGGTCACGATCTGACACTAGTGAAACTGGAATGTCATGCAATGGCACGATCTTTTCAATGTACAACTCGGCCAACTTCTACACATTCCATGAAATCTTTATCGGCAATAATTTGGTTGTTTTAGTCAACCTGTCGACAAGCAGCCAGATAGCATCAAAGGCGTCTAGCAGGGTAGCATTGATATTCCCTCCGTAGGGTCCAAGGGGAAAGGAGGTCTCTGGACGTGCATGCCATGAGGTTGCAGCTTTATTCTATTGATTTATTCCCACTTACGTGTGAGTTTCATTCCACTTATGTTTTTTTCTTATCATTTCCCTGTTTAGGTAGTAATGCCGGAAGACCTGAGGTCGACGCAAGAGGGCTTGAGGTTGACACAGGCAGTCAACGGGTGAATTCATGTTAAGGGTGTGTTGCCTGGAGGGTATGTCTACATGAGGCCTGGTTCACGCCTATGCTAAGTGCAACAATCACATTCATAGGTTCAAGCATACACGGGATGGGGTTCAATCCCTGGTACGAGGCGGAGGCAAGTCCTCACTCATGAGGATGATTTCTGACCGGGCATAATCCGATCTTTCACACATCATCATTTTATATACCACGGAATCAAGGCATGCAGGCACACTGGAAATGCAATTATGCAATCATATGCCAAGGAACATGGTCTCTTTTATTCACGATATGCATACATGGAATTTTAATTAGTTCCCTTCCTTGGTTCATGATGGATGCCCATGCTCATGCTTATCAGTGTAATGCAGCAGTGCTGTGCCTAGTTCTCTTCATGCGTTCCACAGTCCTTTTGTCTTATTAAAGCACCTTTGTCATCGTTTATCTCATTTGTTTGTTTTTGTTGCTTCCTTTTGTATTTTTATAAGTGTATAATTCTGGCAAAAATTCGACAGTATCTCCCCCCGGACCCGAATGCGTGAGGGGTAAAGCGGGTACACATCCACAAGGAGTGATGTAACCCAAAAGTACAGGTGCGCACGGAAGCGGCAACACCTTGAGGAAACCCACAGATCGACGGATGGAAGGTGCCGACCCATGCTTGAGGATAGGGGACTGGAGGGAAGGCTCCACCAGATCGAGAAGAGAAGGTGGGAAGGGCCATCGGATCAGGGGTTAAGGTGGTTGAGACACCGGATCAAGGATAAGGTGGCCAGGCCACCGGATCAGGGGAGGGTGGACTGAGTTGGCCGCCGTAATCGGCCCATTCGGATTGCTTGAGTGCTTGCTTGCTTACGTCTTAGGTCGTGTCACATCAGGTACCAAACACCACAGTTTGACCGGGATGGAAGTGGAATCCACCCATGATACCCTATAAGGTGCGGGGTGATCCACGGGCATCAAATCAAGGCATTTGATGGTGCCTGTGGAGATAGCGTTAATGCAACTTCTGCTATCTATAATCACCTTACAGGCTTTCCCTTCCAGCCTACAAAATGTGTAGAAGATGGTGGTACGATGCCAGTCGTTACTCACTTGTGGCTGGGTCAGGATGCACCTGACTACACCCAACTGTACGTCACCCTGATACTAGGTACCTCGGATGTCAACTTGCTCGCCCTCCATTTCAAAGAATTCCTCAACTAGATCTTGATCTGGCTCATAGCTGATTGGCACCAACTCAGGCATGGGGTCTCGGGTAGGCGTGTCTACTATAACAAGTGATTCCCAAGTGGGACACTTGCTCGCATAATGGCCAAGTCCACCACACCTAAAGCACTGGTCACGTGGCCCTGTGCTTGCTGATGCTCCACTGATCATCGGCCCCTTACCGTTGTCCTCACGACGGACAGGGGGTGTGGGATGAAGCGTCCAAGTCGGCACAACGGGCTGATGAGGTCGAGGGGCAAGGATGGGTGCCTGCTGGCGAGGGGGAAGGTCCCTCAGAGGGAGAGTGCGGGGCCTGGGAGCAGTGGGGTCCTGGTGAAGGGGCTCTGGGGGACGAACCACTGAAAATCGACTATAAGAGCTGGGAGTGGTATGAGAGTCAGCCCCACACTGATAGGTGGTTCCCGGACACTGGACGGGAGCTAACTTCGCCTCAAAATGCTCCAACTCGAGAGCAACTTGATATGCATTTTCCAAGGTGGTCACATAGCGGTGAAATAATTCATATTGATAGTGGCACCGCAGACCATGACGGAAGCGAGAAACAGGCATGGTCCTCTCCTCTATGATGCCACATCGTAAAAAATACTCATCAAACTCTGTGATGTAGTCTGATACGGACCGATCCCCTTGGCTGAGATTCTGCCACCGATCATTGAGCCTTTGATGGTATGTGGCAGGAAGATACTTACGCCTAAGCTTTCCCGTCATCTCATCCCAAGAATCAATCTGGGGCTTATGGAGTTGAAATAGCAAGCTCTCCATATTACTCCAGTAACTTTGTGCTTGCCCTAATAGCTTCATTTTGGCAAACTTGACTCTTCAGTGGTCCGTCATCTCAAATCACTCGAAGTACCGATCCATGTTGACGTTCATCAACTCGTGGACATTATAGCTGCGATGTACTCTTTGCGGGGATCATTTTGGCTATTTTTGTGTATTTTTCTGAATTAGTGTATTTTCGGCTCGAATTATGGAATTTTAGAAATTAGGAAAATTCCTAATTTCTTTCTATAAATTTAACTCCACTATCTCTCCTGCTCATTTTCAACCTCACGTTCTGTCACTCCGTTCTCTCCCGTCATTCGACCGTTCGACGCGGGGCACGCAACCATGGAGAGCTGGCCGAGGCGGGGACATGCTGGGGTGATTGGTTCATGGAGTGGAGTAGCGATTGGAGCGTGGCGGGCGCGATCCCTCGACGGATTCCAAGAAAGGCACCGTTCATGTTCTGGGTGATTTTCGACGTGGTTTAGTTGCTTCGGCGCGTGATTTCTTCGGTGGAGGTGGGGAGATGGATCATCGCTTCGTTCTCTACATTTTCCTTGTCCCTGCACGTCGTTTGGTGCTCGAACGTGCGAGATCGGGCTCATTGGGGTTTCGTGGGTTTCGTAGGCTTCATCGAAAATCGGAGACGATTCTGCGATCGGTTAGTGTCAATGGACTCCCTGGAACGTCAGCGATCCATAGCCACCGATTTCGTGTCGATTGGCGCTCCCGTTGACCGTGGGGAGCCTGAAAAGTCCAGTTGTCCCATTTGGGTGGAATCACCTATTTCTTGCGATCCGTGCACCGTTTTGACTCGGGTTGGAGTCCATGTGATTGTATGTGTGTCCATAGCTGTATCCCCTGCGTTTCGGCACGAATGGGGCAGGGAAATGTCACGATCAGGCCAACCCCACGGTTTGCTCGCCGTAAGGGTTGGATGGTCGAACCAAGTGCCGTTCATCCCCTTGAGCGGATAGCCTTGGACCGTTCATCCTCATAGGTTTTGGGACTTGTGCGGCCACACGATAGACCGCACATGTTATGGGCGGCTAGGTGTGAACCGCCTATTCCCACTTGGGCGGCTAGCCTTTAGCCGCCTGTCTTTCCGTTGGGTTGAGCGGCCAACATCTGACGGCCCATCCCAGTTGACCCTTGGTCAACAGTTGAGTGTCGGTCATGTTAGGCGGTCCGGTCAAGATCGTTTTGACTGGCACTATATTAAGCCGGTTCCGTTCAGCGGTCCGGTCAAGACCGTTTTGACCAGGAACTGGACTGGTTCGTAGGCTTGAGCGACTAAGACCTGACCGCTCATCCCCTTGGGCGATTCTCTCCTGACCATCCATCCTCCTTCGTCTGACCCTTGAGCGGCCCTCCCTGGACTGTTCATCCCCTTGAGTACTCTAATGATTATGTAGTCACCCTCGTGGAAATCTTGAACTGTGAGCATCTGCCAAATGCTTATATGATTCATTGCTTGCTTCAATGCATTTGCTAATGTCCTCATGCAGACTCCTAATATGTTGTGCAAAAGACTCGACAGACCTTGAGACTCTAGTATGTGCTGACATAGGGAGAAGGTCAATGGGCTTTCTGGGCTTATAACCATTCACAATCTTAAATGGACTCATTCTAGTGGACCTATTGACTGAATTGTTATATGCAAACTCAGTACGTGGAAGAATGAGATCCTAATTCCCACCTCACTCACCAACTAGACAATGCAAGAGGTTCTGTAAAGTCTGAGTGACCATCTTAGTGTGCCTATCAATCTGAGGGTGGTAAGCTATGGAAAACTTGAACTTGGTATCCATCATGTGTCAAAGGGTCTTCCAAAAGTAACTCATGAACCTCACATCCTTATCTGACACAATGGTTTTGGAGGCCTAAGCAATTTGACCACCTCATCAAAATAAAGCCTAGCACCTCAAGTGGTATCAGAATTTTTGGAACAAGGCAGAAAGTGAGCCATCTTAGAAAGTGAGCCATCTTAGCAAGGCTATCCATCACCACAAAGATAGAATCATGCTTCCTCTGGGTCCGAGGTAACATTAGCACAAAGTGCATACTAACATCCTGTCAAGGACAATCTGTCGCAGGTAGGGGAGTATAAAGTCCGGTGTTCTGTTTCCTTTGTTTCGCCATAGCACAAGTGCGGCACTAGGCCACAATTCGTTTTAGATCACTCGACCAATAAAACTGATTCTCAGTTGCCTCTGAGGTCTTCTTTTGATCAAAGTGCCCTGCTAAACCACCGGCATGCAACTCCCAGACAAGTAAGTGAAGTGCGTGGGATACATAAGTGATTCCCCCTAAATAGATACCCATCTTGAAGAACATAGTTCACTAAAGTGTCGCGAGGGTCCCACTCGAAGTGCAGTCACAATCTCTGCAAAATCAAGACAATCCACGTAAACTTCACTCAGCCTATCAAACCCATTCACTTCGACACTCATAGTGGACAACAAAGCAACTGAACGGCTGAATGCATCGGCCGCTTGATTCTTGGCCCATAGCTTGTGCTTCAACACAAATGTGTAAACTTGAAGGAACTCCACCCACTTTCCATCCCTTATATTTTCAGCTTCTTTGAGGGTTGAGGAATTGAAGAGCCTCATGTTCCGAGAATAGAACAAACTATTGTGGTAGGGGATAGTGTCTCCAATATCATAATGCCTGCATTACCGTGTAAAACTCCCTTATAAAAATAATAAAATAAAAAAATTAACTCCCCTTCCCCATTTTAGGATATTGTCTCCCCCATTTAATGTATTTTCTCTCTGACTCACCCCTTTAGTATATATCCTCTCTCTCTCTTTCCAAAGGGGGGAGGAGGCCCATTTTCTCACGTATCCCTCTCTCTCTATCCTTCCCTCTCTCCTCCCCCACGGGAGAAACCCCCCGTCCCTCTCCTTCTCTCCCTCTCACCCACGCCTCAGCCAACCTCACCGCCGACGACCATCGCCATCGCACCAACACCGGCGACCACCACTCCCACCTCCACCGGCGAGCCATCCAACTCCCCGTCTCACCTTCCCATACCGCCGTTGCCACTTTATGCCCACGCCCCATCTCCCTCTCACCTTCTCTACATGCAACCTCACCACCGCAACCATTGGCCACCGTCGACACCTCCCCACTGCCAACCCAGTCGCGGTCGCCAACTATGCCTCACCGTCTCTCTCTAACTATCCCTCATCGTACATGCCCGCCGCGACCTCCCTCGCTTTGCCGGACACATGCTACCTCGTCGCCGATCGACCTCCCTCACCCTTCGTGAGCCCACCATGCCCCTCAACCCGACCACCTCTTCCCTCTCACCTTTCCTCTGCTAACTCCCAGTTGCTCACCTCCATACGAACCACTCCCCGGTAGATCTCCCATCCTCTGCGCCACCTCCCTCCGGCCACCATCCATGCCATCCATCTGTGACAACCCTCCATTGTGGCCACCTTCCCGTCGTCTCCTCTCCATCCCTTCCTCTCACCGGCGGTGAACCCCATTGCCCACGCTCTCTCTCTCCCCCTTACATCCCACGGCGGCCCTCTCCTTTTTCTCATTTGGTCCCTCCGTCTCACTCTCACCCATCCCACCTCCCTGTCTCTGCCACAGCCCTCCACCGCGACCCCCTCATCCCTGCACACCGCCTTCGCCCCTTCACCTTCTTACAGCCACCCCGACATCCACGCGACCTCTGGCGAACACCACAACCCAGCCAACCCCCCACCATCTATCGCCCACCTCACAGACTGACCTCCACACCCTCCTGTGGCAGCCCTCCACCTCCGGTCACACCGACGCCAACCATCACCCATACTCCGTCGGACTGCACTCTCCCTCTCTAGCCATCTCTCTGCATTCCACACCACTGCAGGCCGCTTACGATGCCACACTCCACCTCCTGTCACCCCCCTCAGGCACCGCCTGTACTCCCAGCCTCCCTCTCACCCACGTGCCACCACACCGGCCTCCCATCTCCTCTCCCAGGCCACCATATGGATAATTAGATTTTCAAATCAACACGGTGAGAGACTAAACAGACTGCACTTCATCTATAGATAACAGCGTATCGGAGGCTACGCTCTACCTCAATAATTTTTCACATCAAAATTTTTCATTCATATCACAATTTTTCAAGAATGATCAAGTTCAAAAATTTCTTTTTATGCGAGTAGACACATAGAGCTCATGCCAGACTCTCCGGTTACTCAGAATATTGAACCATTTCATTTCATTTTGAAAAGAGGTACTTTAGTCAACACTTTTCAGAAATGAACTACATCACGTTTCAGATGACATGCATCCAATTTACTCAGTGAGACTAAGCATTGCTCTCCCTTTCATTTTCATCCAATTTTTTTGAATTCAGGCATGCAGCTTTTTACTCAACTACCTCTACAACATACATGCAGTACATATAATTTCTCTAGAGTGTGAAAAGAAATTCTTATATCTTTATGAATAACACTCATTTTCACATTATAGTGTATGAAGTGTGCGAATTTGATATGACAAGTATGGTAAAAATTTAACTCAACACAAGATAGTGCAGCTCCCCCTATGTAAATGAACTTATTAAAGCAATCCTCCCCCTTACTGTTTGACATGAAGCATATTAGTTAAGACTCAGATGCAACATTATTTATCAAGGGAGTGTAAGGTCTTAGAAGTTTCAAGGAAAGAGTTATAGCATATGTTAACATGCAAGCACATAATGGTGAAATATGTAATATGCAATGCAAAGTGCAATGTGATGCGTAATTTCAGATTTTATATGAAAGTTTCAAAATGCAATGCAACCTATAACAGTGTGAGAATGCAATGAAGGATGCAAGAGCAAGATGCATGAGCACGATTCCCAAAATATCATGACAGATTGCACAAGAAAGCGTTTAGATCCAAATGATACACAACAAGTATTTTTCATCTCATGATCTTTATGAACAAGGGTGCATTCAAGCATGCTTACTTAGTAATAACCTTAAAAGAGGTTAACAATTCATTGTTGGTCTCAAAAATCACATAACAATCTCATGATCAATTCAAATGTAGCAATAGCCATGAGGATCATTTCCATAAAGATGAGTTGGAATTGACAATTTCAACTCATTCATTTTCTGAAAATCATGCAACCTATGACCTAAATGAACAAGTGACTCATGGTATGAGGCGGAGGTGAAGGTCCAAAGACCCTACTCACGCATAGGGAGTACTTCCGAGTGAAAATAATCCACTCTTCCACAAACGCCATTTGATATACCATGTAGTCATGCAAATGATGTAATGCTCATAATAACAATGATAATAGTATATATATATACATATTTCCTCCGCCCACACGTCCTCACAGACCAACGGGCGTCCCAACATGTATACGCAAGAACGAGCACGAAGGCGCGAGCTGGGGTAGTCGTCCTCCCCGGACGCCGAGGCTACAAGTCCAACCCTGAAGAACTAATGCACCCACAGGCACTGCCCGGCTCATCCTTCGCCCGCGCTACCCATGGGTGGGGGGCATTGGTGGACGTGTAAAATTACACGTCCGCATGTCCTTACCAGTCCAGCATCGACGAACAACTTCAACCGAAGGAACTGCAGAAAGGACGGGCCAACCGGACTCTCTGAATGAACAATACACTATCATGAAACCGTCCCCGGACTCACGACAGCGAATAGAAATCAACCTCCAGAAATCTCACAACCTATGGGCCCCTAAGAAAATCAAATAGACCTCAACTAGCCCTCGGAACGGGCTCGGGCATGCCCTCAGCGGCACACTCCTGGTGATCCCCCAATGGCACACCCTATGCCTCTTTCAACGGTGCACCCTATGCCCCCCTTCGCCGGCATGCCCCTGCTGGTCTCCTCAGTGGCACACTTCGCATGTGCCTTCACCAGTACACCCAGCTGGGTGTTTTCGTCAGAACGCCCCTATGGGCCCTTTTAGTAGCACGCCCAGGGTGGCCGTCTAGCGACACACCCTAGCATCCTTCGCTGACACGCCCAACGGGCCTTCAACGGCACACCCCTGAAGCCTGCTCAGCGGTATGCTTCGTGCTGCCTTCAGCGGCACACTCACCAAGTGCCCTTCATCGGCACGTTTCCAACACTCTTCAACGACACGCTGCAAATGCCTTCAGCGGCATGCTTCTTCAACGACACGTCTGGTAGGGAAGATCTTACGCCATTCCCCTATGGATTTTTGGCACGCAACGGGCTGGCTGAGGTGTCAAACGGAGAGGGTGGCATGTTGGCTATGCTCCCTATCACCGAAAATGACCGGAGTCAAATCCTCATTAATGCCCCACATTCTCGCCTCCGCCATTCTCACGTTCGAAGGCCTTGTGCCGTTGGGGTATAAAAACCCCCTCTTCTCTGGTGAACAACATAGACAGACAAACACAAGAGAGAGATACGTAGAGAGACATACACACACACACACAAAGGGAAGCAGAGGCAGATCCACGAAGTGTCCCCACAGAGAGAAGAGAAGAAGAGGAAGAGAAGAAGAAGAAGAAGAGAAGAAAGAGGCTCTCCCCTTTGGCAGCCACCAGAAGAAGAGAGTAAGAGAGAGGGAGAGAGAAAACATATTCAATCATTTCTGAGCATTCAATCAACTATGATCACAATTTATTAATATCATTCACAAACTATATCATTCACAAACTTTTTGTCTGACATGCATGTCAAGGACCACATTCACAACACTATGCATGCAGTATGAACAACTTCATATGCAAACTAACATTTCTGTGTACAAGAAGAAAATATAAACTGATTTTGATTAGGTCTCTCTTTACACAAACAACTTCATTCAGAACATTGCATCAGCATCTTCTCTACCAAGCATGAACTGTCATCTACACCACCAGCATCTATCAGCAGAAACATGTCAGAAACAGAATCAGCATCATCATTTGTCCACCAGACCCACCAGACCATGACCTATCATACTTACCAAAAATTCCCCCGTTTGTCTTTATCAAAAAGAGTTGGGGAAGTCTTAGAAATCAGTGACCAGAATAAGAGCCTCTGTAGCCTCCTCTGCCTCTGGGTGGTGCAGAGCTAGAGCTGCCCCTCATCGGTACTACCCTTGGAAATGGAATTCGATCAACTAAAGTGCTGAGGGTGGCAAGTTTGTCCATCATTGAGGTATGGAGCTCTTTGATATCAGAGGCTAAATCTGCAAACCAGTGATGCATCGTATTTCCCAAATTGTCTAATTGGGAAGAACTGGAGGCCTGCTCTGTGATAACAGTTTGGAGTCTGCCAGATAGGGTTTCCACTTTTGTCTGAACTGTATCAAATTTATGAATAAACTCTTGCTGATTTTCTGTGAGTGAGTTCACCTTAATTTTCATCAGTTCAAGTTCTATTTTCAGATCATAGGGGAAATCCAGAACTTTGGTGAGCTTGATGAAAGAAGTTGTCTGACTTTCTTGAATGCTGCTCATCATTTCTCCAGCCTTGTTGCAAACTTCTAGGAGAGACTCTAAAACTTCATTTAATTTTGCGTCAGTCCTTTGTTTATCACTGACAAACTGTATCCACTGATTATTCACAGTGTTTTCCAAATGACTCATTCTAACATTCAATTTGTTAAGAGTATAGTTTGTATAGAAGTACTGTGTAGTCATTAAATTGTTCTGGCTCATCACCATGTTTGTCAAATTAGTCAGCATTTCAACAATGTTCGACTCAGAACTTGGTCCAGGTGAGCTAAACGAAGAAGCACTAGAATCTGGAAATTCTGTATGATAAATAGGTGGTTCTTCAGGGGATAGTGGAGGTTGTGGTTCAAAGCCAGTCATTTCCCCTACATGAGGACCATATGATGAAGCAGGAGCAAAAGACACTCTAGGATATAGTCTATAGAAAGGAGATGGACCTGCAACAAATGCTTGTGGATCTTCTTCGACAATCTCTGGAACTTCCTGTGATTGCTCTAGTGGAGCTTCTTCTTCTCTCTGCTCATCACTATGTTCTTCAACAGCTGATTCAGCAATTTCCAAGGCTTTATCAGTTACTTCTTTCATGATGTCAACAATCATGTCAACCAGAGATTCTACATCTAAAACAATTTCCTCATCTCTTTCTGCATCATGCATGTGTGTTTCTATGGGAGCAGCTTCATCTTCAGCTGTCTCTTCTTCCTGAATTTCTTTCATTTCATCCTCTTTGTGAGCCCCTTCAATTTGTTCTTCTTCTTGAACATCTTCTTTCCTTTCCTCTTCCTGATTTTCTGTCATCTCTTCTTCCAGACCTTGTGATTTTTCTTGTTGTTCAGTGACATCTCTTAGTTATTCTTCTCTATGTTCTGGCTGATCTATTAGCTGTTGTTTCTCAGGTTGCATTTCAAATTTGTTAAATAACTCATTGATATTCTGATCTAGTTGCTGCACTATTTTCTCATCAGTTAATCCCAACTCATGGATTTCTTGATCTAATTGTAGATCTTTAAGTTGCCCTGCAGGCTCTTGAGCAGGCACTTCATCTATTTCTTTTTCAACTGCCTCTATAGTGTCTTCATGTTGCTCACCAGTATGTTCACCTTTAGCTTGTGTTTCTATTTGAGGCAGATGTAACGACACGGAGATCCGGATACCGATAACCCGATAACATCAAGATACCGATACTAGGAACTGGGGACGCCACCCTTGAGGCCCCTGAAGGGTTAGTGGAGGTTGTCATGGGATGGTGCAACGAATTGGAATTACAACAGGCAATGTTAATTAAAGTAAAAAAATTAACATATTGTGTGGAAGCAATTTAAAATTATCAAAGTGGTAAATATATACAATAGTCCAGAATTTACAAATATACAAGTCTAACAATAACAGAACAGCCCCACCGTTCAACTACACGGGGCATACCCCGGTCAAAAGTACACAAAGGACGGACAGACCGTAGCTGGCTCTTTAGGCACGGTCTCCAAAAACACAAGATGGACCGGCGGACGACTGGGACGGCTCACTTGCAGGAAGGAAGGGTGAGTCATAGCCAGATGCAGTAGGGGTCATACGGATCCCTATCTCGCACTAAATACACAAGCATACAATAATAAAGGCAATTAGAGCATGCATTTAAGTCCTAAACAGGCAATAGCATGATAAAACACAATAATAGCAAAGCAGGAAAGCCTACCTAAATAGGTAAACATGCCAAATTACATTAAATAATAGCATCAGGAGGTAAATCTACCAATAGAGTAAACCCCAGCTATCCATGTGATAGGAAGAAGGAAGACCACCAGAAGGAAGAAACCAGATGCAGTGCATACAACTTCATTGGCAATTGCCGGTCACTGACGATAATAGGAGAATTTTCCAGGCAAAATGGAGTCGACATGAAATCTCTAGATGGTAACTCAACGAGCAACTCACAGGGCGACTCGGTTACCAGCTCCCCGAGACGAGCAAGAAAATCCTTGGAAATAAAGGAATGTGTAGCACCTGAATCGAATAGAATGCGAGCTGGATGACCAAAAATCAAAATCGTACCTTCAACGAGGTTGGACGCAATGGCTTTTGCACGAGTGATGTGAGTAATCCGACTCCTCGGCTTCCAACTAGAGGCTGCAGAAGATTACTGGGAAGAAGCTGGAACTTGCAAATAAGATGGCTGAGGTAGAGGTGGTGCAGGAAGATAAAATTGAGATTACTGTGGCTGGGTGAACTACGAGAACTACGCCGGTACGGACTTCATCGGGCAATCTTGGACAACGTGACCCAACTGATCACAGAGATAGTAGACTACCGGCAAGGAACACAATACACCTGGGTGACTGCCACCATACCTCAAACACGGTCTCGACTGACTCACGGAAAACTCTCGGCGCTACTAAAAAGGAGGAACAGACTGCTGGACAGAATCAAAAGACATCGATTGCTGTTGCACAGAACTCGAAGATGCTTGATGGTCAAATTGCTTCTTAGACCTTCTAAACATCCACCTCGAAGTGCCACTAGCAATAGGCGCAATAGACGGAACTCCAGGTGTAGTTGGCTGAAAAGACTGCTAAAACGGTACAACCGACTGAACAACACTAGACTGAGAAAACCCTGCAGACATCGCCAAATCAAGCTCAACTGCGATAGCTGCCTGATATGCATCATCCATGACTTTCACACGGGTAGCAAGCAGCGGCACTCTCAATTTGACTTTTAAACCACGCCACAGTCAATGCTAATTCTCAAGAAATCACAATTCTATCTTGTCAAATTTGGCTCTATAAACCAGAAGATTGTAAAATCGTCAAAGGCCATTAAAGAGGCATTTTAAATTCCTCACTCAGCCATGGATTGTAGATCTCTGAGTCATCTTTGCAATGTCGCTGACCTCACATCGACCCAACGTCAGGGCTGGAAGCAGCAGTAATTTTTGCCGGGTCGCGTGCTGCAAAACAGCAAGTGATAGCTCGTGGACAGCATATCTAACGCTTGGAGACCGGAGCCGCTTCACCTCCCACGTGGCGAACCAGCGCGCCGCTGTCCGAGGGAGCATCCCTCCAGGCCCCCCCGTCATAGCGGTGTCACACCGGACCCACTCGGCCCCACTGAACAGCACGTGGGCCCCACCACCAGTAGCAAGCGTCTTCCAGACGGCACCGACGGAGCGGACCAAAGTGCTGCCCGTCAACCCAAGAACGGTCCTCCCGGACCTGCTGTAGCCCTTTACCTCCCTGCGTGGAGTGGGCAAATAGTTTATTTCTGTAACATTGTGTAATTAATCTTCACTGGGAGTTACCGACTTGGCCAGGATCATCTTCCCCACGCCCTGAGCGTGGATGTACACTCGGCACCCCCTTGTAGTCATGCTTACTTTCTTAGTATATGCTTGTTTGTCACTGCTAGAGAGCATGTGTTAGGGCCATTAGCTCGATATATTCATTTCACCACTGCGAGAGAGAGCGAACTGTCCTGTGACCCGACCCGGGAGCGAGAAAGAGCCGACCACCCTAGCTCACTGCCAGTTTCTCAACCGTGCAAGTCCGATGCTTCCCTCATTTAGGGACGAACACGAGCTTGCTAGAGTCCTAGGTGTGCATTTCAAATTGGCGTCGAGTCCGTCGTCTCATCCCGCATCAAATTGGTATCAGAGCGTGGTTGAGTCTAGGGTAGTCTTGCATTGTCATTGCATAAAAGAAAAAAAAAGTGTCTTAAGTCTAGGATCATCATTATTTTCAAAACAAAAAAAGGTGTTTTAAAATTGCATTGCATCCCTTTATTCGGCATATCAAAAGCCGTTACTCGGAAGGTTCGATTACGTCGATCCGGAAGGTAGCCCCTTGCATGAGTTGGGTCTTCGGACTAATATCCCCGCCAAGTACCAAATATTGGGCTAAGTCTAGGTTTGTAGTCGAGTCTGTATTTAGGGTCGTGTCTAGTTAGCTTGGAGTGTCACTCAATTGTTTGCATGTCCAAATACCCACCAGCCCATGGCCCTTCCCCGAGACCCATCCAAGTGGGCCCTCCCAGACCCCCTCACAGCTATGGGCCACCCCCATACCTTTCCACCCCACTTCCACTCCCATAAACCCCATGTTCCCCCCATCATCTTCAATCTACAGTCCACTAGTTCGCAGTCCAGAGAACCTAAAGATTGCAGAGGGATCTGCGACGTCATCCGGGTGATTCAAGAGGCACAAGAGCTATCTATAGAAGCGTCTCCGAGTCTTCTTCACATCGGCGATCGTCTCGTCCTCTTATGACTTCGTGGCTGTACGGGGGAAGCGATCTACTCCGACTGTGCAGAAGAGGTCCAATCAGTAACCTGAGGCCGTTTACAGAAGCTGCAACGACCAGTCGCCTGAAGATCTGAAGACGGGGCTTGACCGAGGCCTTCTACGACGAGTATTCTTCCTTCTCCAAGAAGCGGAGCTCCATTCGGCCACCGGAGTGATTTCTTATCCTTTTTCTTCCCAGAGTGCGCAGTTCTGTCCACCCAGGGATAGAATTGACACCCTGTTAGTGTTCGGGTTGCTGCGGACTGCTCCGACATTGGCTGGCACCTCTGTGGGTCTTGTTTCGAAGTCAGCTCGACAACGGTTCCAACGCCACTGACCGTGCTCAAATTGGAGTTCGGGACTATTCATGGTGGCTTCATCTCCCAGAAGCTGCGGTGCTGAGATAGTTCATGACAGAGATTAGAGTTCCTACTTCCTGCTCCACCGCGACCTGCAACGGCTTCCCCGGCTCCCGCCAAAATTCCAGTACCCTCCTGGATCGATTCCTGAAGTCTTGGCGCTGGTCTTGCTATCAACGGAGTTCGGGAGCTTCCGTAATAATTCTGGCATCGACAGTCTGTACCCTGTTCCTGAGAAGGGACAGATTCGCCACCAACGTTGCGAGGAGTCTGAGTCTTCATGTTCCCCCTCCTCGCTTGGCTGGCTGAAGGCCCCTCCCTGCGCAGAGGTAGTTTTGGTTGTAATTCACTTAACCCCCACCCCAAGATCCCCCTCCTGCGTGAGGCGTAGTGTTGTAATCCTTTGAGCAGGTTGAAGCGTCCTCGCTGCGGCGTGGGTAAGCCCTACGCTTCCCCGTGCGCCTACGTCTCCGATCGGGACCGGTTCCTCAAACCGGTCGAGTAAGCACTCTCACCCTTGCTCTAATTATAGTACTTTTCATTCCATATTTGTTCTTAGCTACGCTGGCCGGTGAGAGAGAGTGCCCGATCTCGCAAGTCTCAGACTTCGAGTGATCACCGTGGGGAGTAAGTGTTACCCATGCCCTCGGCACCGGGTCGGCCTCTTGGATCGGACTAATTGAATCATCGAACGAGGTTAAGCTTCGAAGGGAAAAAGAAAAATTACACTACAAAGTTATTATTCATGTATCTCCCCAAAAAAAAAATGGACTACGGATGTGATTGATGGCCCCGTGATTGCCACCCCAATGTTGCCCAACCCTCCACATTTTCTCGAAAATGTTATTACAAAAGCGGTCCAGAGATGCTCGGCGGTTTGGCACGGGCCCTCCTAACAAAAGCAACCAAGTTATTATAACAACACAGCAGGCGGCAGTAAGGGGGAGGCAGTGGCGGCGATCGCCAAGACGACAGCCACGGCCAGTGGACGAGGCCACCTGGTTCGCTTGCGCACCCCGCTCATGTCGGCACCCGCAGGACCCAGCCCGAGGCTCCCAGCCGTCCCCGCCGCCGAACCCGTGAAAGTGCCGTTCCTCGCCGATGAGCTGCAAAGATTTGATCTTTTTCACTTCAGTGACGAGAGATTTACCCAGATAGATGTAATTACACGCTGCTGTCGACGGCGAGGATGGTGGTGGCAGATTCCGCCGACAATGGACGGCAGGAAACGGTGAGGGGATTACCTGGAAGGAAAACGGCAGTTCTTGTTCCCTGCGAGAGACAAAAGCAGCAGAGAAGAAGCAGGGGAAAAGCGAAATGTGAGATCTCTTAAATACCCTCGACAGATAGGAAAGCTGCGGACGCAGAGACGGAAGGGTTTTGAGAGGGGGCGGGGGAACACACCGGGGTCCAGGGAGGTGAGGGCGGCGGTGCCGCCGAAGTCGCAGGCCTGCTGGGAGACGCCGTTGCGGAGGTAGTAGTCGTTGAAGGCGTAGGAGGCGTGGAACTGCAGGTCGTTGGGCTCGAAGCACGCCCCGCCCTGCTGGACGGGTCGGCAGTCTGCCCCGCCCGGCCCGCACGCCCAGTCCAGCGCCGCCTGCAGCGGCCCGTCCTCCGCGTTGTTCTTCGCCACGCACCACAGTTCCGCCGGCACCACCCCGCCGGCCGCCGCGTCCGCCTTGGACCGGACCCACATCGGATCGGGCGGGCCATGGGCGGCGGCGGTCTCGCGGCCGATCCAGAGGAAGGAGAGGAACAAGAGGAGAGTATAGATCGCCATCTCTGGTGGAAGAACAGCTGGTATCTGCTGGCTGTTCTCCCAACTCTATTACGTCCCCTTCTTTCTCTGCAACCAGAGAAGAAGAGGAACCAGAAAAAGGGGACTCTTTTTACAGATGGAATGGGGGAGGAGTACCGCCCGATATATGGGTTTTGTGCGGAGAAGACATCGGAAACAAGGATTCGGGGGAGTGAAGCTCTCTCTCTCTCTCTCTCTCTCTCTCTCTCTCTCTCTCTCTCTCTCTCTCTCTCTCTCTCTCTCTCTCTCCAGGATTCTATGTACAGCGACAGGGGAGGGGGGTTCTGGCTCCTGTGAGTAGGGAACTAGGGGCAGTTCTGCCCTTGTCGCCAGTAGTGAGGGGAGGTGGGAGAGAGTAGCAGACAGTGAGGGGGTGGGGAGGAGTAGCACCATCAATAGAGGTATCTCTCTCTCTCCACCCAAGGTTATGTGTACAGTGACAGGGGAGGGGGTTCTAGCTCCTATGAGCAAGGAACTAGGGGCAATTTTGCCCTTGTCATCAGCGGTGAGGGAAGGTGGGAGAGAGTGGCAAGCAGTGAGGGGAGGTGGGGGAGAGTAGTAGGTGATGAGGGGGTGGGGAGGAGCAGCATTGTCGACGGAGGTCTCTCTCTCTCACAATTGGGGATGGGAGTGGGGGTGGACAATGTAGCAAGGATGGCCAAGTCGCCCATGCCACACTCACCTTCGTCGACTCCAGCAGTTGCAAGTGGTGGGGGGGCAGACCCAGTGGGGGGGTTGGGTAGAGGGCCGAGTTCTAGGGATTTCGCCGATGGGGGAGTGTTTTGTTGGAGGCGAGAGTCTGGATAGGGATGGCGGGGTCTTTGAGGGGCCAGAGAGGGGGGTTCCGAGGGGTTCAACCTCCTCTCCCAGCACTACTATAGCGACGACGACATAGACCACCTCCACCACGACATCACTAGCCCATAAAGACACCGTCATCACCTTCATCACTGCCATCTTCGTCCACTGCCAGATGTTCTCTTCCTCTATTGCCCCAAGCACCGAGGGCTAGGAGCAACAGTAGTGTGAGGAGGCACCACTACATTCCTTCTCTCCCTTCTCCGACGGCTACGACAAGACCTCATCTCCCATGCCGACGACTCCTGGTTCACCGTCAAGTTACTGGGAATGTCGTCCCTCCGTATCCGAGACCTGACGTCATCTCCCGCCATGTGGGGGGAGAGATGGGGCGCTGACGTTGAGGTGGGGAGAGGGGGAGCAAGGAGGGCAATAGAGTGTAATGCGCACTCTCTCTCTCTCTAAGGATATTTTAAATATTTCATTACACCTATCAATACTATATGACATATTTTACGAAATTATCATCTCCCATCGATGACAATAAATTGTAAGGGTATAACCGCAACATTTAGGGTTGAATAAAAGATATTATTGATAATATGCTTAAATGAAGGATATATTTGACATAATTAATATTTATAGAGGTATTTATGTAAAAACTCTTTTTAAAATTCTATTCTGGTAGAATGGACTAACCGCTATATTGGTTTCCGCTGATTTTTAGCCTCATTTTCTTATAATGATTGGGACTCTCCATCGAAAATTCCTTCCGTCGGACTAGGTCCTCCATTATGTGACCTCTGTTAGTCCCTGCGAGCATGAGATTCCTAGTAGGACGTCGAGCAGGTTGTACCACCAAGACCTGAACCTGTTCATGTGATTGAACTACTTGATTGTCGTGTTGTGAGCCATGGATCACTTGGACCGACTGAGTATTGAGTGGCTGAAAAGGGACCGTTCATCTCAGTGGGTGGCCCATCGTAAATCGTGTATCCCTGGCCCAAGTGTCACTTACTTTGGTCAATTAATCTTGTTCTATCTTCGACCAAACCATGTCTTGATCGGCCCATTAATTCCTAGGCTGACCAGTGGGGAGTGAGTTGGACCCTGGTTCAGTTCTGCCCCACTCATGGCAGCCCGAAGCCCATTTGGGTGGAATTCAAGTTAATTGGAGTTAAGCCCAGTTGAACGGACCATCGTGGGCCGTCCATGTTCATGCGAAAATCGTTGGACCGTTCATCCCCTTTTGCTCGTGGGCTTCATGTCCTTCTGGCCCTGTACGGCCCATACTTGACCGTTCTTATTAGTTGGAAGGCCCATTTCTGACCGTTCTTCTTTGAGCGGCCCAGAATGGTCCATCCATCCCTTGACCTCGTGGAGGCTTATTCTCGGCCCATTTCTTGTTAGTGTGGCCCAGAGGGGACCGTACATATCTTGAGTGACCCAGTCCGAGCCGCGTATCCTTCAGAATTGGTTTTATTTCATGTTCTATGATATTGAATCCAAGGACCTGTTGGTCCCTATAACTTGAACTTTCTAGACAAAGTATCTCTTTAACTTATCCTTAGATTTTTCGAGATAAGTTTATAGCTTGATATAATTGGCCATTTGACTTGATTAATGTCTAGACATAACTTGGGATCTTGGATCCATTAAATCAATGCCAACGCATCATAAGGGCTCGGTCTGGTCCTGGGTGGAGCGCCCGAAAAGTACTTGTGTCCCGGGAAGTTTGAATGACATGGTGAGACATTGCACCGAGTGCATGACTAGCATGATGTCTACAACAAAAATCTATTACTTGAATTCTTGTTGACTTGGTTAATTCTTACTTGTTGGCCAATTTCTAGTTACATCATGTTCGTGGTCTCACTTTATCTTTTATTATGTTACTTTATCATATCGTCATTTCATTTCATTTCGTTCTTTTTGCACATATAAATTGTAATTAATTAGTTAATTACTTAAAGCCAAACCACCGGAACAGCAAGGTCCCACTTCGGACCCTCATCCCCATCGCCGGTTCGCCTACGGGCACGAGTGTGCACTTCGCGAGTGAGCCCGCTAGAGTGGGTCCACCCACTCGGTTGTTTACTTGCAATTTAGGTCCAAGGAGTGGTGTCACATCAACTTCTCTCGAGGCCAAACTGTGATTAGCATGGGCTGAATGCCAGAGGATGAAGGGTATATTGGCCGATAGGACCAGAGGGCGAAGCCAATAGTCTGTTTATAGAGCTTACCGATGGTGACGAAGTTTGCAAATGACTTACTTATCGATGGATTTAAACGCCAAGGACAAGGAGTGAGCTAATTTCTCAACGAGGATGAAGGGTCCAAGTCAAGGGCCAATTTATTGACTTTGTTGAGGGTAGGTCTATTCATCGACACGGGTTAAATGTCTAAGTAAAGAAGTTTATTTATCGACGGGGATGAAAGGTCCATGTCGATGGCTTGTTCATTAATTTTGCCGATGATGATGAAAATCGATGGTGGGTCTGTTCATCGACATCGGTTAAATGCCAAAGTAAAAAGTTTCTTTATCAACGGGGATGAAAGGTCC
Organism: Amorphophallus titanum; assembly: GCA_024336825.1. Taxonomy (NCBI): domain Eukaryota; kingdom Viridiplantae; phylum Streptophyta; class Magnoliopsida; order Alismatales; family Araceae; genus Amorphophallus; species Amorphophallus titanum. The sequence goes on along the minus strand of JANBPO010005804.1, from coordinate 323,384 downwards.
AAGCCAATGGTTTGTTCATCGATTTCACCGATGATGACAAAAATCAATGGTGGGTTTGTTCATTGGCATGGTTTAAATGCCAAAGCAAAAAATTTCTTTATCGACGGGGACGGAAGGTCCAGGTTGATGGTTTGTTCATCGATTTCACAGATGGTGACAAAAATCGACGATGGATTTGTTCATCGGCATGGGTTAAATGCCAAAGCAATAAGTTTGTTACAGCATAGGCGTAAGGCTTATGCCAGTTGGACGTGATATGTCTCTCACACACAGGGATTCCCGTGGGACCTGAATAGTAAATGAGAGAGCAATACCACTTTCATCATCATTCATCATCATTTTTCTTCTTTTTTTTGAACCACATTACTGACTTAAGTGCCCTTTCGGGTTTTCACCAAGGCTAGCGCCCTCTTGCTTTTGCCCACGCGCCCTTTCGGGTTTTCACGTGGCGGGGTACCCTATTTTACCTACAGTGCCCTCCCAGGTTTTCGGCTGGGTTATAGTCATTTTTTCCCTTGTCCAGGATGTCTGAACAAGTCTGGCGAGGCACCTCTATTTTAAGTCTCATTTCATTTTCATTCATTCATCACTTTTTTTTTATCATTTTCTATTTACTTGAAGCATAGTTGCCCGTCTTTGCCGAGGCTTTTGCAATGAGTTGATTTGCAGAGCTGACGCCAAGGCGAGCGGGGGTTTGTTCGTCGGCAAGCGAGCTAGGATTTTCCCTTCCTGTTGAGCTTTTGTTAGTGAGCTTATTATTTCTCATCCCATTTGGTGGAATCTTTTTCGAGGTTAGCCTTGGAATTGCTATCTTAGTGATGCTTTTATCTTGTGTCTGCTTAAGTGTGGACAGCTTTATTTTAAGCCTGATCTGCTTCTTGCTCCATGGTTGCTTCGCTTTGGACTCCATTATGGTGTTACGAGCTATTGCGTACCTTGTTCGTCATGCCGTGTCCAACGGCCGATGTATTGAGAAGGCTCATTCATTATTTCAGGACGTGAAGGTAAGCTGAGATTAGTATTTTTCCTTGTGCTTTGTGCTATTGCTGGTACTTTTTCTGGTGTTGACATTGTCATTTGCGAGTGTTGGGGAATTGTCGGCCTTCCTGCTGATTGAGTACCCTCTACTCTACATTTCTTTCTCTTGGGTTTTGTGCTCTCTAGGCAAGCCTGTAGTCCTTGAGATGTGCCCCTTGAGATTGTCATCTTTTTGCGTCACTTTCTCGTGTTGTGGGTCTTCCTTGGTAAGTGGTCTGATGCATGACTCGTTCCCTGTAGTCGTGTGTCTGGCTGCTATTGTGCCTTGATGTGACCCTGCTTCCATTTGTGTTCCGTTATTCTATGTGTTGTACGGAGCCGAAATCCTACAGGTGTTGTTATGTTGTTGTTTCTGTTTCTCAGTAAATCTGTCATTAGCATCCTGTGTGCCTGGTGTTCCCTGTCGCCTTAGAGCACTGGAGCCGATGAGGTGGTCGTGCTGTCAGCTGTGAGGATTGTGTCTCCTTGTGTAGCTGCCACTTGCCTTGTTGTCATGTTGTTTCCTCGGTATCTGTTGTTGTGGCAGTCGTGTCTCTTATCCTGAGACGTAAGCGATGTTGCCTGGTTTCAGACGTGTCAAACTTGTGTTCACTTGTGTCGTTCTCACTCCCGAGCATGTACTCGTGATTGTGGTCTGACTGCGTTCCTCTGAACTGTATCTCTCATGATTTGTGTTGATTTGTAGTTGTATCCGTCGGATTGTTCTTCCCTGCTTCTTCCTTCTTGCAAGTCCTCAAATTTCGAGGGTGAAATTTCTTGAAAGAGGGGAGGCTGTGACATCCCGGATCTTTGTTGGATCTCTATTGGGCCTTTCGGATCTTTTTGGGAGAGTTTCGGTTCGCTTTTGTAGCTCTCGAGTTGAGTTTTACTTTCTGTGTGAGTTTTTCTCCCGTATAATCTACGGAACTCTACGGTGAGTTTATTTCTTAATTCGTCGACTCGTAGACTATGCTGCTGTGATGTGGCCTTTAGTGAACCGTTTGAGTTCTGAGGCGGCCCATTGTCAGACCGTTTACCCTTGGACGACCCGAGGTGGACCGTCTATGTCTTGGAGGCGTTTGGGTCTACGCGGTCCTGGATGGACCACCATGCTTGGCTACGCCGTCCTAGCAAGACCGCCTAGCTCTTGGCTGGCCCAGGGTGGACCGCCTATTGACATTGTGCTTGCCGTGATCGTTTGAGCGTTGTGTTGGCCCCCAGTCGACCCGGTTGTGACCCAGTGGTCAACTTTCGGTCTCGTGAGTGTCCCGGACAACCCGAAAGTTTCATGTCCATATTTTGAGGTGTTCGTAGGTTCTGTGTTACCGTGGTTTCAGGCCTAGTGACTAGACTAGATTGACGGTGTCGTGCCGTCACGTTCAACGGTCTTGACCCCGAGTCTTGTGACTCAAGGACCATTGAGTTTAGTAGGTCTAGTGGGCTGTCCAGCGTCTGGTGGCCTCGGGTCACCTGTTACTTTGCGTTACTCGAGATGGGTGTGTGCGTGGTTTTCTGTGTCCATATTCTGTGAGCCCCCACTAGTCATAGCCTTCTTACGGCACGCGTGTGCTGACCCACCCAGGAGTGGTGGAACGGCTGACCCGAGAGAGACGGTTGTTAGGCTGGTTACCGTAGGGCCCCCACGTACAGTTGAGTCCGAGCATAGGGGGAATAACCAGCTAGAGGATAGGCCTAGGGCGTATGGTCTGAGTGTGCACACGAGGTTGGGGGTGTCGGATAGCGCTGACGAGTGCGACCCCAGCTAGTCCTTGTTTGTGGTACTGGTTACTTGGTGTGTCTTTGTCTCTGCTTGGGGCATTGTAGCTAGACACTTGTGACGTGGTGTAAGACGTCAGGGGACGCATCTGGTCTGTTCTTATGGTGGGCGATACTCCCGTCACGTGACGTGAGTTGTCGTGTCCCAAGTTTTCATTTCCCGTCTGTGAGATGAGACTTTGCGTGAGTCTTCGGGAGCATTCTCATAGTCGAGATTTGGGGTTTCTGGTGAGTGTCACCGAGGGCTTTCCCTAGGCAGCGTTGAGGTCACAGTGGTATTTCCAGACTGTGTGGTTTTGGTGTGGGCCCTTGTCTGTGAGGATAGGCCTCCACGACGGAGACGTCGTGTCGTTTCCCTGGTAGCATGACTAGGGCGATCGTAGGTTGGTGGTTCGTGTCTGGTTGTTCCCTGACCGTGGGATCGGGGTGTTGGGTTCCGCTCCAGTGCAGTAGGAGTAGCTGTAGAGCTGAGGTTTTACCGGCCACTGTGTTTACTGTTCTTGCTCTCCAACCTAGGGTCGTCCACCCCCTCTCCCACATTCCTACTCCCACATTCTACCACTCTGCCCTGCACCAGATCATAGTCAGCAACAGCATCCTATTTTGCAGAACCTGTCCCGGCATCATCCAGCATATTCTGGAGGAGTACCAGACATTGACGAAAAGGTCTTCAAGTCAGCTTCGACAGCAAGGTGATCCCGCCTTCATCCGAGTTCGGGGCTGTCCTGGAGGTCCGTTCTTGTCAGAGCGCACATCTGGCATCCGTGGGAAGACAAGATCCCTGCTGTAGAAGCTACTACGCCCACACCCCAACTCCCCTTGGTGCACCGTCTGACTGGGGTGCTCTTCTACCAGTCTTCTATCCAACGGCACCGACAGAGCCTCGATTGGAGTCCGGAGCAGTCCGTTTCAATTTTTTCTTCCCCGGTGCGCAGGTCAGTCCATTCAGAAGCAGAGCAGACACCCCTCCATTCTATGACCTTTATCTCTCTACCCCGACATCCCCCGGTATCCTTCCTGGTTGGAGAACGAAGAAGACTCATAAACGTATGCGCTCGATTTGGTCTTGCACCATTTCGACGATGGGAGTGATCGTGACGGTGCCGCCTTCCTGAGGGTCATCCTCCACAGACTGTACAGAACCAGTCTGGCCTGTAGCCAGAAATGGCTTACAGAAGTTACTTCGACCTCAACTCTGGTCCTCTTGGTGCGCCGCTTGGCCAGGGCGTTCTCCTACCGGTCCTCCTTCCAACCCAGTCGACGGAGCCTCATTTGGAGTCCGGAGCTGTCCGTTCCAAATTTTCTCTCCCGGGTGCACAGGTCAGTCTACACAGAACCAGCACTAATACCCTGCCACTGTTCACCATCTATCTCTCTACTCCGACCTCTCCTGGAGGCCTTCCTGGTTGGAGATTGAAGAAGACTCGTAGACGGACGTGTCTGATTTGGTCCCACACCATTCCAACTCCGGGAGTGCTCCTGATGGCGTCGTCTTCCTTCTGCTACGCCCTGAGAACAGTCCCAGTCCGAGTAGAGCAGCACAGTTCCAGAGCCAGCCACGAAAGTGGACTGTTCCCCGAAAATTCTGGAGCCATCCTGGACCTATCAGTGGAAGATTGGCATTGGTTTCAGCATCATCTGGGTTCATTACCGTCCGTGGCGGCGTCAACAGCACCTGTCGGTCAGCAGTTCCAGAAGCCGGCAGAACTGGTCGATCGGCCTTTCGATAACCTAGTGCTCTTCTCCTTCACCCCGCCTGGCCGGCTTAACGCCCCTCCCTGTGTGGTGGTAGTATTTTGATAATTAGTGTTTTTAATTATCCATGGGCATTGTATTTATGTTTTCTAGCCGTTATTGAGTGGTATGGATGCGGTAAAAGGTAGGTTACAGGTTTTTGTAGTGAACCCCGTCGATTTCGGTCAACCCGGGGGTGGCTCGGTTTCAAACCGAACTCGTTCACTGCCCAGCTCACATGGCGGTCACGCAAATGACCGTTATGTATTTAACGCACCACACCTGGCGCGTCATACTCATTTGACGCACCACACCCAGTCCGTTATGCTCATGCATGCATTAGATAGGTCGTTAGTATAACGCCCCCTTGTATGACAGTTATAGTTGTAGAAAACTGTGGATTTTTCACGTTCTGGTGGCCTTAACAGACCGACCTTGATCCGTTATGCTCTCTGAGTCCTTAAGTTTAATAAAAATAACTTGGGTGACCATAGCGGACTTGTAGTGGCGCGTTATGTTATATAACGCACTATGCCTAATCCGTTATGACCGCTGTATCCGTGATTAGATCAGATGGATATGACGGACCAGTGGAGGCACGCTATATTGTTGTGACCCTTGGACTTTGATGATGGCATGTTATTTTGATGATAGCAACTCTGAGTCAACAACTCTGAGTCACCACCTTATATTGCATGGTTGCTTGAGATGAATAGCATTACTTCCTTATTGTTACCTTATTATTGCAGATAGCTTGGTCAGCTTTTGCCTGTGCATATTAGTCCAGGACTCCATGCATTGCATTAAGGTTGAGCCAACTCCGTGGACAGGGTGTCTTATGCATACACTCAACTCAAGCATACCAGGTCTGAGTCTATGCATATCTGCTCAAGGCAGATCTAAAGTCTGTGCAGAGTCTTCAAGGTGCATCATAAAAGGTTAAGGCATGAAATCACAATGTGCATGCACATTCTACAGGCTTACATTTCTTAAGTCCGTAGATTTCTGTCCTGCATTCTAGTCCGTGCACGTTTTCTATAAAGCCCGTTCACTTTCTGTTAAGCTCAAGTCTGAGCATTTCGAAGTCCGTACATATTTTGGACTTAGGTTGATTGGTATTGGGTTGCATTGAAAGTCCGTGCACGTTTCACCCTAAAGGTCCGTGCATCTTTGTACATACAAAGTCCATGCACGTCTTTCTTCAGTAGAGTCCGTGCACTTAAAAGTCTATGCACATCTCTAATTGCTTGCTCGTTGAACACAAGTATGTGCACGTTAAACCCCATGCATGTCTTTTCCTTGGCACGACACAAGTCCGTGCATGTTTCTTTGAAACATGCATCCATGCATATATTGCTTCTCGGTGGTGGGTAAGCTAGCCCCTAATTGGGAAGGCCCTTACCGAGTGGTCAAGACGCTCGAAGGAGCATATCGACTAGCCATCATGGAAGGAACACCCATCCCTCGAACATGGAACTTGACAACACTACGCAAATTTTATTTTTAAACCTCTCTCAAAAACGCACATGTAAGCAATATAGAGCAAAAGCAATTCCTCTTCTTCTCATTAATATTTCTTTGATACATCGGATAGGCCAAAGCCATTACAGTACGGATCAAAAGAAAAAAAATGAAAAGTATAATATCCGCTGGTGCAATCTGATCACTTGATGCGAACTCGGTTGGTACTCTCAGAGTGAGCCACTAACTCTACCAAGTGTAGAAATTGGCTCAGAAAATGGGATGACTGACCTTGTTTGCTCAGGAACTTCAGAAGGACAAGTGCCAGAAGAAGAAGAGGAAGGAATGCCTAGATGCCACCCCAAACAAGGAGGAATCCTCCTCTGCAAACTCTTTGGAAGGACTCTTTATGGAATATGATAAAAAAGAGGATGGTAGGGGGCATCCTCCAAAGAGTGAAAGAAAAAGGAAGGGAGGTCGATCCAGGGAAAAGAAAAAAAAAGAGAAGGAGAGAGGGAAAGAGGCTGGTTGAAGAGCAGAAGAGGGAGAAACTGGGAGAACCGCCCCCCACCAGTGGGATCGACGATGAAAAGGAGGAAGGTAGGGGAGGTGGAGGGGAAGCTTGAAGAGCTACCCCCCGAGGCGACGAGATGGAGGGCGAAAAGGGAGGGGGAGGAGGAAAGGAGAGAACGGGACAAGGGGGCGCTGCCTGATGCCCCCATCCGTCTGCTTCTATCTTCCTCCAAAGGTAGTGTTGGCGGTCCAGAAGTATGTAGGCGACATGCTCCCGCATGTTGGACCCTCTTACTAGTCGTCCGCCGACTATTGAACCCTCTTTCAAGCCGGAGTAGTAGGACCCTCCTTTCTCCAGCCATCTGCATCTTCATCCTCTGAAACACCCTCCATGCCCCACCAAGACTAACAGCACAACATTTCACGGAGAGGAAAAACTACAGGGGATAGCCTACGCGATGAAGAGAGGAGGAAATGCCCTTCGGGGCCTTTTATAGGCTGAATGGGAGCTATTGCCTTAAATGATTTTCCCCCTTGAAGAAGCGCGAAAGGTGGACCCCCTTTCCCCAAGGCGGTTAGAGAGGGAAAGAGGCTGGTTGAAGAGCAGAAGAGGGAGAAACTGGGAGAACTGCCCCCCACCAGTGGGATCGATGGCGAAAAGGAGGAAGGTAGGGGAGGTGGAGGGGAAGCTTAAAGAGCTACCCCCCGAGGTGACGAGATGAAGGGTAGAAAGGGAGGGGGAGGAGGAAAGGAGAGAACGGAGAAGGGGGCACTGCCTGATGCCCCCATCCATCCGCTTCTATCTTCCTCCAAAGGTAGTGTCGGCGGTCCAGAAGTATGAAGGCGACATGCTCCCGCATGCTGGACCCTCTTACGAGCCGTCCGCCAACTATTGAACCCACTTTCAAGCCAGAGTAGTAGGACCCTCCTTTCTCCTGCCATCTGCATCTTCATCCTCTGAAACACCCTACATGCCTCACCAAGACTAACGGCACAACGTTTCGTGGAGAGGAAAAACTGCATGGGATAGCCTAAGTGATGAAGAGAGGAGGAAACGCCCTTCGGGGCCTTTTATAGGCCGAAGGGGAGCTGTTGTCTTAAATGATTTTCCCCCTCAAAGAAGCGCGAAAGGCAGACCCCCTTTCCCCAAGGCCGTTACCTTATTTTCCACCAATACCCCCTCGATAGAAACACACGAAGTGGCAAGTCATTTAAAACAGGGGAAGGTGGACAGGCGCCAGTGCCACGCCAGTTGCTTAACTAATTGACACGCAAGATATCCGCAGAAAGAATCGCCACCTTTCCAACAACTACAAGTATAGTAGTCAAATGGTGCTAAAGGCAGTAAGGAACAGTCAATTTAGCATTTACTATTACCAAATCTTATAGATGTAGGAAAAGTTTTTACATGGCCATGCTAAAGAAAGGAAAGAGAAAAAGTAAAAAATCTACATCAGGCCTCGGGCCCACCACGAAGCTCGACGAGTGAAGGATCCGCGACACCAGGCGACCCGCCCCCAGCACCATCGGTGACGGCCGGTCCAGACACTGACCCCATCTGCGTGGGAACTGTCTTGATCGCGTGCCCTCCCCAGGCTACTGGAGTTAGCGATCGCTCAGACGAAACGGAGGCACCCCGACTTCAACCCTCGCTCGACGACGGGAAGGAAGAATCTGTAGTATCCTCATCCGAGTCATAGCGTTGCTCGGAAGGAAATTCGAGCTCTCTGTGCACCTGTTCATAGGCTAGAAAGGTCGCTCGGTGGTAGCCTTGGGAAAACCCCTTCCGTAGGCCCCGTCGATAACCCATCTCATAGTAAGCAAAGGCAGCCTGTTGGAACGCCACATGATACCCCTCCGAGCATTTGTATTGCTCAAGCGCCTCCAATCCAGTCAGCGCCGCCTTCCCCTCGAGCTCAGTCACCCTCCGCTCTACCTCAGACTGCCTCCTCTCAGCTTTGGCTCACGCGCCCTCAGCTTCCGCCCGCTGTCGCTCGGCCTCTCGAGCCCGGCCCTCGAGCGCCTCACGCTCGATCTTCCACTGCTCGGCACGTTCGACCTGCACTTTACACTCCGCATCCAGGACCCTATCTTTCAGCTCAACCATATAACAGGCCTGAACCAGCTGCTCGGTCGACTCCCGAGCCTCTTTTTGGCTCGACTCTGCTTGTGCCCTGAGCGAGGCCACCTCCCGCTGAAGGTCTTCAAGGTCGAGGGTCAGGCGTTCGATCTTTCGATCGGATGCGCCACAGGCCTAGGCCAGGGACTCCCTCTCCGAGCTGACCTGAGCGAACAGATCAGTCATTTCGGCCCCCAGTTGGGCCACGATCAAGCTTCCCTCCATGACTCACTCGAGGAGCACAGAAGGAGGACTATGCCCGAGACCTCTCTGGATCGCCTCCGAGGTCACAGAGCGACACCTGCGGTACAAGGAAGCTCGGATGGCAAAGGTGTCTGCCGCAGGAGAGGTGACCCTCTCCGGAACAGTTGGGATCGGAGGATTCCCCCCGGGCACTCCCGCTCCCGGGGGCCCACTGGCTAGCTTGGGCTGAGCCATTTCCCCCCACACCTCCGCAGCCTCAGTCGGCTAGGATTGGGTCGCCTTGCCTTGCGACCTCTCGGCCTCGACCGGCTCAGATCGAGTCCCATCGCCCTGTGCCCCCTCGACCCCGATAGGCGACCCAGCACCGGCCACCTCTGCTCGGGATGCATCCGTCTCGACCACGACTCCTCCAAAGTCGATGGCCCCCTCTGATTCATCGGACGGGAGAGCCAGCCGTATGCCCCCCTCAACTGAGTGAGCAGCCTCCGCCCTCCTCACCCTTTCCCTCTCAGTAGTCACGGCCTCCATCGAGGATCGGAGCATCTTCTCCACGGGATCCTTGCGCTTGGCCCCGCGACGCTTGGAAGCTCCATCCCGGGCAAGCCGCTTGCCCTTGTCTCGGGCACGGGAAGAACTCCTAGACGTTGGAAGTACAAGCAGAGTGGAGAGGCAGCCGCACGTACCTAGCCCGTCCGAAGGACCGGCTCCGGTCGAAGACGAGGGCGCGCCAGGGAGCGTGCACACCCAACGGACACGCTGCGTCGAGGAAGCTTAGTGACGATCCCTGCTAGTACATTGACTATGCTCCACTCAGGGAGGGGTTCACGAGGAGGGGAAAATAATTTCATGCACTACCCTCGCACAGGAGGGGGGATCACGGGGAGGGGAAAACAACTGTCAACCGTATGCCGCGCTCGGGCATTCGCTCGCAATGCAGTCAACGCCTGGATGGATCCCGAGGGATGCCAAAGGACGCCTGAAGGTCTGGTGCCGAGCTGATGTCGCTGGATGGAGATGGCGGCCGCTGCGGCAGGCCTGTGCAGTTCTGCCATGCAGGACTAAATGGCGCAGTTGTGGTGCGTCGGTCGGTACGAGCGCTGCAGAACTCCAAACACGACGGGACCAAGTTGTGGACGTTGCTGACTGGGAGATTTACGAGCCCTCGGAGGATGGCGGCCGTCTGATCACCTCGCTGGACGTGGTCACAGGAATGGCTGGCATCAGGTTCCTGGGTGAACAGCTGGACCAGTCACCGATAGCTGTGGTGGAACTTCCAGTGCTGACATCGGATTGGGATGAGACCACTTACGTTGGCTCCATATCGGCGAAAGCTACTTTTCTGAAGACCATACGACCTGAAACTGAGAGGAGGAGGGGGTGTCGGGGCCGACTTGACAACAGCTTATCCTGGGCGAATAGAGGACTCCGGGTCTGGCGCGACTGAGGGAGAATGGACACCCTGGACGGAGACGTTGTCCAAAGCAGGCGGGACCACCTCTGGTACGTCGGAGCTTCAGAGAGGAAGAACTCTCATGAAGAGATATCTGACTGATTCGCGCAGGGCTGGGTGGTGGAGCTGCTACCAAATGGTACTCAGGTTCAGACCTGAGTCTAGCGCAGTTGCACGAGAATGGACGACACGAACGGTGCCAAGGTCAGATAGCAGCAGGACCACTTCTAGAGCGAAGCTAGCTCGACGATGAACAACTCCACAGAAGACAACTTTGGCTGGTTCATGCAGTGGACGTTGGGGTAGTCTCTGCAAGCGCGACCTCTGCTGCAGGCTGGTTGCAGAGAGCAGTAGAGAGGTCTTCCTGATCCACGGGAGGTCGTAGCAGCGACGGGTGACTCCGGGAATGCCGTGGACGCACGGAGCAGGGGAGGGTGAACCTGGGTTGCAGAGGGAGAGAGGGCTGGGGTGTGGGATGCTGGTGGCTAGGGTTAGGGTGGGTGGTGTAGCTTCGAGGTCACGACCTACTTGGAAGCGCGGAAGACCACAAAGCGTGGCTCTTCCAAAGCCGGCCCGAAGGTGCTGCAGGTGCCGAAGGATGACTATGTCAAGACCCTTCAGGGGTTGTGTCGGGTCAGCTGTGAGCGGGTGGTTCTCCAAGCAATTCCCATCCCGGTGGAGGAGCCTCTTCTAGCCGTGGCGGATTGGCGTCCGGAGTCTGACCGTCTCCATCCATACCGGACCTTTATCAACAGGAAGGATAGGCGAGAAGGCATGTATGCCAATACCCCGTGGGTATTCGCCCTGCTTCAATCACATGGGCTTTCTGTGGCTGGCTCTTTGGATGCCATCCGGGACCATCCATTGTCGGTGTCCTTCAAATACGCCGATGGATGGGGCCTGGATCATTTGAACTTGGCTTGCCACTTGTCTTCCCGCGGCTATGAGGATCTAGCGTCGCTAGCTGAGAAGAGCGTGAAGATTGGGGACCTTTGCTGGCTTATCCGGGAGGCGGCCTCCCGTGATAAGGTGCCCCCGCTATTGCATTGGCCGCTTTCTCCCTTGTACACGGGACCGCCAGGTATGCTTGTTCCCTACCTTAGCATTATGCTAGCTTTTTTTATGCTTGTCATGTGTCTTTCTTACTCAGACGTCTTTCGCAGCTCACCTTTCTCTGGAGGCAACTTGGCATTATAGAGAGCTGATTTTCAGGGTGCAGAAGCCCTCTTATTTCGAAATCCCAGAGCCACCCCTGACTACGACGCCGTTGCCCCCTGGTGACTCACTGAAGCGGACCCAGTCCCAGGTCAGAGAGGCTATCAGTGAGGCCAAAAAGGCCAAAAGAGCAGAGACCCGGGCCGAGCGGGCCCGTCAGAGGAGGGCTACGAAGGGAGGACCAGATATTGTGCCTCCTCCAGTTCCTTCCTTCGCTGACTTTGAGGCCGCCTGGACACAAGGGCCCATTGATGAAGGTAACTCCCCTTCTTCCTTCACGGGTTATCCTGCCTGCTTTTGTCATTGTACTGATCACCATTTCTACGGACGCAGGCACTGTTTCTGCCATCATCGACTAGCGACGATGCCGAGTGATGCAGCCAGAGAGAGGGAGGAGGAAACTCCTTCGGCTCTTGTTGAAGGTGGTCTACCTTCACCGACACCTCAGCAAGAACCGGGAGGTAACTTGGAGTTCACCCATGGAATTGCATGTCCCATTATATCTTCAGTCAGGTCTTGACTGTTCATTATTTTTGCTTTCAGTTGATATTCAACCCTCGACGCTCCCTGAGGTTGGAGCACACACACACACACACACACACACACACACACACACACACACACACACAGGGTCACCCGGACCCTCCAGAACACCCTCAAAACACGGACATCGGTCTCACGGTGTTTGGAATACTCTCAAGGTCAAAGAACAACCACTGGATCCCAACCGGGTTGACCGAAGACCAACGCGGCACACGACAAACCCAGTAACACGAAAAAATCACCTGGCGGTCCAACCTTGGGCCGTCACAATCTCTGACGGTCCAACAATGGAGTGCCACAGCGCAAGGCGAAACTGGCTGTGACGCACCTACCACAGGGTGTCACAGCTCCCTGACGCACCTCCCTTGGTGAGTCAGAGGACACAATGACACGGTCTCTGACGCACCTTCCTTAGGACGTCACAAACTCTAACGGACCACCCTAGGTGAGTTAGAAGACACAGGAACACGGGCTCTAACGCACCTTCCTCAGGGCGTCACAGCGCTCTGGCGCACGTACCCACGGCCGCCAGAAGAACATGACCCAAATGGTCAGAAACACGGTAATGGTCGAACCCAGGCGCGTCACACCCTCTGGCGATTTATCATGAGACTGCCAGAGCGACCAACGCCCTGCCGACAAAATCAGACCCTGTGACGCACCCCACTTGGGGCGTCACGGTCTGTAACACACCCACCTTAGGGCGTCACAGCTTGTGATGGTCTCTGAAACGACTGCCACACCGTTCCGAGAACAAAATGGCAGGAAAATCCCAAAAATTCTTCCCATGCCCCCATACCTCCACAGGAGAGGAAAAAATAGGGGGGAAGCGCCTAAATAACCCCTAGCATGCATCTACGGCCTCGGATCGGCCAAAACTGTGGTGAAACGGTAGATCGGCTCACAACCCCAAAAATATAGGTTTTTCTTAAAATCCCCAAATACGCTTGCTCGGCTCACCATGGCCTACGAAACTCACGAAAAATGAAGTACGCGAGTTAAGGATCCATCCCCCTACCTCCACTGAAGATTTCGCGCACCGTGGACGCCGATCTACGAAGAAAATGCCTAGAAACCCTCGCCAGTTCACGAGCACGCCCTCGAACTTCCACGCGCCATTGGCCCTTGATTCCCGACCCGTCCTCGCCGTCCTCGCCCCCGCGCCGCCTCCGCCTCGCCCCCGTCTCGCTCCGTCGGCCTCCGGAGAAGAGAGGGGAGAAAGATAGGTGAGAGAGTGAGAAAGAGAGAATGGGGAGAGAGAGTTGGTTAAGGGGGTTATATATAGAAAAATTTGAAAATATTAGAAATTTAAAAAAATATAAAAAATTCCCTATTGATCCTGATAAGCATGATTGACTAAGATTCTTTTTACATGACAAACAAGTACACTGATCTTTTAGTATCTAACGGATCATACAAATTCAAGTTGTCTTACTGACATGATGCATTGATGCATCAAGAGTGATGCATCGACGCATCAAGAGAAAACAAGCCATTACCTATATGCAGTAGAAGAGATGGGTAATCACTACCTCAACAACAAAGGCAGATGCATCGATGCATCTACAGCGATGCATCGATGTATCAAAGGGAAGTGTCACCAATGCATCGACATTTTTAGTCCAACATTGAATAGAGTTGTAGCACATCGAAGCATCAAAAGGAAATAGAAGGCTTGCCTCAAAGATCAAGTTGTTGCACTGACGCATCACCTGTGTAGCATCGACACATCTATTACATGCCTCGATGCATCAAGCACCGAACCACTCCTGAAGCTCATCTGCGTTTGTACAACTGAAGATGCCTCAACAACGTCAATGCTTGGGAATGCCAGGTCGACGCACTTAGGCAATTCAAGATGAGAGGTCAATGCACCTTAGGTATGTTAGAAGAAAGGTTGATGCAGCTGAACAAGCTTTGGGGAAACAAGTCGATGTAGCAAGACACTTAGTGCAACACTTGTGAGGAGGTCGTTCCACCTTAGAGGTAGGTTGAGGCAGAAGGACTGAGCTTCAACTAACCAAGTCTGAGCACTCAAGAGAAAGGTCGCTGCTGCTAAGTCCAAATCTTATAGTAATGTCGATGCGATAGAATCTTTCATGGAATTCAAGTCGATGCATAAATACAAGCCTAAGCAATTAGGCCGATGCAAATCTTATTGCGCTAATAGGTCTGGAGATCCGAACCCTAGTTCTGTAACTTGAAATAAGACCTGATTAGTAAACTAACTCCAGTGATACAGTGGCACATGATCCAAGAAAAGATGGCATGCTCTTTCAGAGGTTTCTAGAGGAAGAATATTCACAATGCCAGGTGGACCAATAAGATTTCACTAGGTTAATTTTCGGGCTCATCCAAATCTTTACGGAGACCCTGTTCTATTTAAAGACTATCTCATCCTTAGAAGAAAGAGGCCGAGCAGCTGTTGTCACTCCCATTGCATATTCTAGGAGAGAGCCACACTAGGAGAAAAGGAGAAAAGAGTTGAGAGAAGAAGAAGAAGGAAGACAGAGCTTCATCAGAAGCAATTCGAGCATCTCATGATCTGTGGTTGTCTGGTCTCATGGATCAAATCCAGAGCCAGTTTGCTCACTCGAGCTACATTGTATTCATCTCGGTTCATTTTTCAGTCGGCCGCCGATATCGGCCCGTTCGGTTGCGCATGTGCTTGTTTGCTAGTAGGTCCGAGGTCGTGTCACATCAACTTAGTAGGGGTCCAGCAGAACCCCAACTGTAAAACAACGGCAGTAACGGGAAGCTGCAACAACATCAGTAGTAGGAACAACAACAATAACAACAATGACAATGGAGGGAATAGTTGTTACAGAATAATGTAGCCGATGTGACCTCGACTCTATAAACCACTCCTACGATACCAGAAACACACCCCGATCCCACAATCGAAGGACCACCAAACTAATGGGAAATCCCTAGCTACACTGCCTAGAAAACCATCACGACACCGTTGTCGTGGAGGCCCGTCTCACAGACGAAGGCCCAACCCAAGCCCACGTAGTCTGGGTGACACAATCACGACCTCGCCGTCGTGAACTCTACACCGTCTATAGAAAATCCTAGATAATGCTTACCAGAACCTTAGACATCTAGATCAGGAAAACACCAGGAAGCTACACATAAAACCACGTCTCACAGATGGGAAATAGAAACTCACATGTCGAGAATCTCACGTCATGTGATGGGAGTACCTGCCCACTAGAAGCAAGGCCGGATGCGTCCCAGGCGAAAATTGAGACACACACCAAGTACCACAAATAAGGACTAGTTGGGGTCACTCTCGTCAGCGTGGGTCTGATGCCCCCAACCACGTGTGCACACATAGACCATGCACTCTAGGTCAGGACCTCTAGTTGGTTTTCCCCCAAGCTCGGATGCAGGCTGGAAAGACGAGGGGCCCTATGATAACCAGGCTAAAAATCGTCTCCTTAGGTCACGCTCTCTACCACACACAAGTGGGTCTGCACACGCATGCGCAGGAAAGATACGACTAGTGGACGCATCACCAACGTGAACTCTGAAAGTCACATACGCACCCATCGCGAGTAACACGGAGTATCGGGTGGCTCAGGGCCCCAAACTTGGGGCAGTTATCTACACCTACTCAATCCAATGGTCCATAAGTCACGAGACTCGGGTAAGATCGTTGTTCATGATGACTTCATGTCATTAATCTACCCTACTCCTAGGGTTAGAAACCATAGTACAATAATTATTAGGGTGGCTCATGACCGCTAACCCTAATCCCTTTTAAAGGGAAACTAAGAAACCCTTCAGTCCTAGGCTGGGTAATTGGACTCACAGTCCATAGGCTGTTGGAGAGCGGATGGACACGATCTACTAGCAGAAAGTGGATCCAAAGGGGGGTGAATGGATCCAAATGCGGAATTAAACGATCTACCAGGAAATAGATGTATCAATTTCTGGAGCTGACACAGGGCGAGATGTCAGTGCTGTAATATCGCGATAAATTCATTGAGTTGGGCTGGTATGCACCTCATATCTTTGCCGATGAGACTGTGAGGACTCAGCAGTTTCTGCGCAGACTGAGAGCAGAATTGAGCCTGTCGCTATTCGCTACACGTGTGTCTGAGTTGGATTCCGCTTATCAAGCCGCTATCGCGTTGGAGTTAGAGTTGGCGAGGACTCGAGGTTTTGCTCAGACTGGGATGGTTCCGTCGGTCGTGCCACATCAGCCGCCCCACCGGTCATCTACTTCAAGAGTTTCTCCCGCCTTCTCTCCTACCGATAGTGCTTCCTTCCAGCAATCTCAAGGTAGAGGTTTCCGTCATAAGAAGAAGAGGAGGTTAGATCAGTCGTCATTTATTGATCCGAGTCAACAATCTGGTTTTTCAGTTCGGTCGTGTTCAGATTCTGTCACTTTTCAGCCGAGGTTGTGTTCCAGTTGTGGTGGCAGTCATCCGGGTGTGCCGTGCTCTCTGCCGGTTGCGTGCTATCGTTGTGATCAGCCGGGGCACATTTCTCATAACTGTCCGTTGAGGCAGTAGATGGTGCTGTTCTCGCAGACTTCACAGTCGCAGCAGCCACAGTTCTATCTTCTGCCGCCGCCTCAATATCAACCGTTTTAACTGCCAGTTCCTGCACCTTCTTAGCAGTCATCTACCACTAGTCGTCCGTCGAGAGCCAGAGTCACACACATTACTTGAGCGGAGGCATTGGCGTCTAATCTAATCGAAGGTACGGTTTCGATTTATGATCGCATAGCACATGTTCTTTTTGATTCAGGTGCGACGCATTAGTTTATCTTCGAAGATTTTATTGCCCGTATCGAGAAGCCGGTGAATGAAGTTCCCTATGAGATGCTCGTGGATTTGCCGTCTAGCGATTTCATGTCTACTCCTTTATGCTTCAAAAATTCTCTGATTATGGTCAGTGGTCGAAAACTGCCAACGAGACTTTACGCATTACAGTTAGTCGACTGTGACACGATTCTTGGTATGGATTGGCTGGAACTTTATGGTACCGTGGTGGACTGTCATCTCAAGCGAGTCTACTTCATGCCAGGCGGAAAGTCAGCCTTCTACTTTCAAGGTATCGATTTCTGTTCCATTCAGTTATTTTTCTGTCGGTAGGGTGTGTCATTGCCAGTTGCCTCCTTATCCTTCGTCTAATTTCAAAGATGAAATTTCTTTTCGGGGGGAGGGACTGTAATGCCCGTAGTTTAGTGGATCCTTAGTGGTGCGGCAAAGCTGTAAAGAAAAGGGATGCAGGAGTAGGGAGCAAGCTAAGAGCTGGGGAAGCTAAAAAGGAAAGGGAAAGAGCCGTACCGAACAGGCGCGACTGTCGAACTAACCTTGGCTCCCAGAACTACTCCAAGCAATGACAGAAGGGTAGACTCTGATCTGACGATGTCAGGAGTTGCTGATCCGCCGACAAGATGCCAGGCCTAAAGCAAAAACCTGCAAGAACAACAAGAAAACCTAGACAGACGCAGACAACATGACTAGCACATCATGCACATTGTCCCACACATGACCAGAACATCATGCATACAATAGGACACTGACCTCCAGTGCAGCCACAAGAGGGCCAACCTAGAAAGGTCAAGACGTAAAAGAAACACCGAGAGTCATGTGCCACGTGACTAGAGTGCCTCACCATCAGAAGAACAGCCAGCTACGTCCACTGACGTCTTATGCTGCGCCTACTAACATCTTGTCCACGTCACCTACCGCAAGGACTAGGCCGAGACAAAGACACTGTCAGAACCAGAATAGTACCATAACGCAAGTGACTAGTCAGGGTCACGTCTAACGACGCAAGTCTAAAGTCCCTGACCACATGTGCACACATTGGCCCACTGCCTAAGCCAAGTCTCTAGCTAGTATTCCCCCTCCGAAGGACGCTATGGTTGGACTGAGGGCCCACGGAACTAGCTTAAGAACTGTAAACCAGGAAAGTGCCCCACTACAAGAGCCATCACACCGAAGCGTGCCATAAGGCTATGACTAGTGGAGGCTCACAAGACACGGAGACTCAAAACATGGGTGCGAAAGTGCAGACAAGTAAGAGAGCACTATCGCACGTACTTCGAAACACCAATGGCAGCACAGTCACTGCCGACAACTTAGGACAAGGCAACTAGACCTACTCACGTAACAATCCTTGAGTCAGATGACTCAGGAGCAAGATCCTCACAATAGTGGAACAAGTTGCCGAATCGATTTAAACCTAAGCTAGAGGAAACAACGCTCCGTAGGAAATGACTCACGGAGACCCGAGGGGACACCAAGAACCCTCAGCACACCTGGACATGCAACCGAGGTAGGATAGTACCCCGAGGCATCCAGAACGATGTCTCGAGCTGGACAGAACTGTCGAGACACAGACAAGGTCCCCTATCAACCGCTGGTCTCACCGGGTTGACAGAAACCCGACACAACACATACACACAGACACACACACTGCATGCACAAGCACTCTTGGCCGTCCCATCATGGTCACTGCCCTCATAGGATGTCAACAGACACCCATGGGTCAAATATGTGAAACATAAAAATAAGAATGTCCTTATTAAATTTGATTGATATGATAAGAATGTCAAAAATTCTAATAATTAGTGAGGAGGGTAAAATCGGCTTACCCCAAGAGCAGCCCAATGACGACTAGGCCCACAAAAGAACGAGCGCAACGAACCCCCCTAAGGAAGCGGGTACGCGCGCTTAGCCCAGTAAAAGAAGGCCCAGCTCAGGAAGAGTCTCGGATTCTACAGCGCGGCCCACGTGCAGTCACCGCTGGAGTATTCTCCGACGACCGACCGTTACTCCCAATGACTTCGGCCCTGACCCCGTAAACGGGTAAGCACGCCCCATGAGCGCCGTAAGACTCGCCCAGGGACCGGCCAGCACCGAGGAAGTCGCCCTCCAACTGACAATTTCTACCATCGTAGCGGAGGAATGTTACTCTACTATAGAAGCCCTTCCCTGCTAGGGGATGAGGCCTCCACTCCAGGACAACCCCATATAAAAAGGGAGACAGACGACAGAGAGAGAGAGGGTGGTTCATTCCTCTAAAATGCTACCTCAGAGAAGAGAGCTATTAGTCCAGCGACATAGAGAGAAGAGGGAACTCCTACCCACGCTCTGCGAGTCTCCTTCCGACGACCTTATCACCTGGCGAGCACTCACCGAGTGTCCACCGGGAGTGGCGAGCACTTGTCCGGAAGCTATCTACAGGCCAACATTCGACCATGGCGATCTCTCTCTCTCTCTCTCTCCTTTTGCTCTCTTCTACACTTTGCTTCTAGTCACTGACTTAAGTATCGGAGGGTTGCCCCTTGGGGTAACACCCAGGGCTCCTTCTAATGCCTCTTTGGCTTCTAGTATTTTTAGGCATCCACGGGCACGAGATGATTTTCCCAATAAATAAATAGAGAAGGTGGTACGTGACCTAGGAACCATTTTTCTGCCGCTACAGGAGGCATATAGCTTTATACGTTTACACTTGATCACTTGAAGACACCTCTCATTTCCTCATGCATTTGTGGCACCAACCACTTTCAGAAAAAAGAAAGAAAGAAACATATCATCCCTGTGGGCATAGAAAAAATTGCTTCACAAATCTCATTAGCACTTACCAGATGTATTGCTCCAAATATATACAAAGTTGAACATCATTACGGCACCAGAGTGAATATTCTCACCACATGGAAAGCATTTGGTGCAAAAATCACTCAGATAGTCTGAGAGTTTGCTCGTGCAATATGACCAAGGACTCTGAAGTAAATTTGACAACGGCCAGAACAGATAAATATATGAACCTCCAAATTGAGAACAGGGCATTACAGCCTCCCGCAAGCCAGTGTACACCTGGTACGCTACCAATGGTGGAGACCTAGGCCTGCTAGTGCCAGCACCAGTAGTGCTGGGCACACCCCCTTGACCTCGAGATATTTCTTCAGATGAAGAAGAGCTAGCCTGAAGAATTTTTCGGCGAGGAGACATGGCTACAGAAGAAGGAGAACGTGAGGAAGGGAAGAATCCTCACCGAGCGAAGGAGGAAGACGCCTACGGAGAAGCTCGACGACTAGCCATACGCGGATGGGACTACGGAGAGACCACGCAGTCACCCTTATAACCATCCACGACCGGTCGCGCCACTTCTCTAGGAGCAGGTGAAAAGATGCCTGCCACACCTGCCAAGCAACCGTTCGAGCCCTGCGCTCCCGGAACACGACAGACGTGGGTCATCATTACCAGCACGGCCTCCGCCACCGTCAGAAGGGCCTTGCGCACCAAGCCAATCCCAATGCCTTCAGCACTCGCAACGCGAGGAGCCTGGCGATTAGAGAAGTCGAGGAGTACCCTCTACTGACCTACTCACGGCCCCCTGCTGGGTGCTCGGTGACTGAGAGTAGGGGGGAAGTGAGGAGGGTAAAATCGACTTGTCCCAAGAGTGGCCCAATGACAACTAGGCCCACAAAGGAACGAGCGCAACGAACCCCCCTAAGGAAGCGGGTACGTGCGCCTGGCCTAGTAAAAGAAGGCCCAGCCCAGGAAGAGCCTCGGATTCTATAGCGCGGCCCACGCGTAGTCACCGCCGGAGTATTCTTCGACGACCGACCGTTACTCCCCACGACTTCGGCCCTGACCCCGTAAACGGGCGAGCACGCCCCATGAGCGCCGTAAGACTCGCCCAGGGACCGGCCAGCGCCGGGGAAGCCGCCCTCCAACGGGCAGTTCCCACCATCATAGCGGAGGAACGTTACTCTACTATAGAAGCCTTTCCCTGCTAAGGGATGAGGCCTCCACTCCAGGACAACCCCATATAAAAGAGAGACAGACGATAGAGAGGAGGACGATGGTTAATTCCGCTAAAACACTACCTCAGAGAAGAAAGCTACTAGTCTAGCAACACAGAGAGAAGAAGGGAATTCCTGCCCACGCTCTGCGAGTCTCCTTCCGGCAATCTTACCACCCGGCGAGCACTCACCGAGTGTCCACCGGGAGCGACGAGCACTCGTCCGGAAACTATCTACGAGTCTACAGCCGACAGCGGTGATCTCTCTCTCTCTCTCCTTTTGCTCTCCTCTGCACTTTACTTCCAGTCACTGACTTAAGTATCAGAGGGTTGCTATGTCTTCAAGACCCAGGCACAGAAGTTGATCCGAGACGGCCTTATTCAAATGAAGAGCGGTCTCGTCGATCCTCTACAGCCACATACGTGGTCCAGACCAGCCAAAGCAGTACGCGTGGTTTACCCTTCAGCTAATGTAATCCATATGATGGTGGTGTTTTCTCTCTCTGATGACGAATCAGAGGAACCTAGTGCTATCCGAAGAGAGCGGTCAATCTGGTATCCAGGGTGGAGGCCCTGGTGTGATCGCAGACCCCTCTCCTTCCCTAGGGAAAGAACCCGATAGCTGTTCGACATTCTTGTTGAGAGGGTGCAAATCTTGCCCCGTGACCCACCGACAGACTACACACAGTGGGACTTCAATCATCCCCAGTACTATCCCTTCCATGCACGAACATGCCATGCGATCGAGTCCTGTGAGGAAGTCCATTACCTCATCTAGGAACAGATCCAGTGGGAGTAAATTAATGCTGAGGGGAATTCCATGGCACTTGTTCGATATCGAAGAAACTCTGAGCACTACCAGAAATACGCCAGAACAGCCTGATCCTCCCCAGGAAAATGGGCACGGGCTGCCTTACCAGCACACGCCAGAATGGCTCGAGTTCCAGACCGATAATCGGGAAGCTCTCAAGCAACTGCGGAGACGTAGGGAGCAAGATGCCAGCCAAGAAATAGGGCCGAGTACCTTCTCGGCCAACGTCATTCATCCTCATGCTCCCCCGATCTCCCCTGATTCCTCGACACCACAGGCCGGTCAGCCGGCCCCTGCCACTTCAACCGCGTAATGGCGACCTTGGCTGGAATTAGAGTCTTTGTCCTTTTCCAGAGAAGACACTGCCAGACTCCTTCGAGTCCTTCTCGATCGAGAGGACGTCTTGGTGGGCGAGGCTACCATGAGCTCCTCAAGCTCTTCTCACCTCCCCCCCGTTCCACTTCCGACTCCAATGTTTGAGGATAGGAAGGGAAAGTAGAAGTTGGGCGAGGCCCCGGCTCGACCGAACCAGGTCCTCCCAACAATTCGCAAGTCGGGTCTGCCATCACAAAGGCCATTCAGCGCACGAGATCAAGATAGCCAACAGGGGCAGCAAGGCCCCAAGACTTTGTTGAGTGTCGCTAGACCCTGCCCTCAGCCAAACTACCGGAGTGAGGTAGGGAAGCAGGATGTTACTCATGCTCCTCGGGCCATTTCTCAGCAGAAGCCCCAGCCACCGCAGTTAAGGCATCAAACCGCGCACGTGTCTTCGGACACCAGTACCAGTACACCAGTTCAACAGGGAAAGCCTCCCTCGCAACATGAATAATTACCAAATTATATGCACATAAAATGATATATATGTGATGAATTTACCATATAAAATAGACACTTATCAAGTCTCCATCATGGCATCTGCCTGAGGAGGACTCAGGGCTGAATATTGGTGGGGCCCGGAACGAGTCTGTCTCTGTTTCCGCCTATCTGTGCAAGAGGCGATGAGGGACTGGATGCCGTCAGATGATGCGGCTATAGGTTTAGGTGCGCCTTGCTTGGCGCGGCGCCTTAATGCCCAAAAGGGATTGCTGAGGTGTGCCTCCCAGATAGCTTGAGCTTCCTCTAGGGTAACCCAGATCCTACTCAAGTCAGATTGCTGGTCTCCCTCATCCTTACTCCTCCGACGGGACTTGGGAGCCTGGATGTCGAACCGACGTTGGTGCTTTTGGGCCGCTTAGGTTCTGCCTTTTCTTCCCGCATCCGACGCAGGAGGCTAAAACAGTTGGTGGTAGGGATCATCGGGATGATCTATTCTGGGGACATAATGGGTTTGCCCCCATCCAGGCGAATCCGTAAGTCCCCGACAAGAACGGTCTTGCTGGAGTTACTGGTGACAGCAGTGGGTCGCTTGCCTTTATGGCTATGGCGATGCTTCTTCTGGGGAGCCGAAGATGATTCCGCTCCAAGGTGGTAGGCCGAGAAAACCCAGCCTATGGGTGGTGGCGGCACAAGGCCATTCATCGGGAATATCGAGATGGGCCCCCAAGACATGAGGTCCGTAGTGAAGGCCGGCGGCTGGGAGGCTCAAGTGTAGGCCTTTGCCCGAGCCGAAAGTAGCATTGAGGATGCTCGCAGCGAAGTGCTTGCACCCAGAGTTATCACTACAGGGGGTACTGGGATGCCGGTGACCCGAGGCCTTGAGCCTGAACTGGAAGCTGGCAGGACCTGCTGGTGAGACAGAGGGCGCTCAGTCCATACCGACGTCGCCACGTCCTCGAAAGGCAAACCCACACTGGGGATCGGCGTTGTGAGGTTGCGGGAGGGATGCTCCCGATGTAGAGTTGAGGGATCTGGGGCCTAACGTGGACCACTCGTACCAGATGTCATCCGTGGGGAATCCCGGGGCTATACGTCCAGTCTAGTTGCTAGGACGCCTCGTACCAAGGATTGGGGACCTGGGCAAGGTGGTCACCCTTCTGGGGTTTGAGTCGGAAGGCCCGAATGGGGTGCTGGGGAGCCCTGCCTCCAGGCTAGGAGGCCTGTGCAAGGAGCTGGCTTGATAGGAGCTCGAGGTTGATGGCCCGAGCTGAGTACTGAGAAGTTGAACACCCTGGGGTGGAGACCCACACCAGATGTCGACTTGGCTGGGGCTCGGGGTTGGAGATTCGAGTGAATTGTAGGACTTGGGACCGAAATCTGGGACGTGAGGTTGGCATCTGGAGCTGGTCGAGACTGGGCCCGGGGGACTGATGTCTGCCCATGCTGGGACTGGTCTGGAACCCCTACAGGCACTGGTGGCAAGAGAGTCGAGCTTGACGCTCGGTTGGGCTGTCAGGATTGGTGGTTGGTGTGGTGCATTGATGGCACCAGGGGAGACAGGAACTGGCAGTGGTGGTGGAGCCGCCACGCGGACCACACCCAAGAAGTAGGGTGATCTGATGACTGGGGCGAAGCTACCAAAAGTGGTCGGCACTACCAAGTAGCCCACCCGTGCATGGGTGGCGACGATGATGGGACTGTAGGTAATGGCCGCCATAGTTGGTGAAGTCCTAAATGAGCAGAGACGACGGCCGCGGGCGGTTGTCGAACACGATCTGGCAACTAGGAGGCGAACTGGAAGCCACTGCGAAGTGCAAACAGGTGCTTTTCTGCCACCTCTCCTACAGGGATAGGAAAAGGGAACCCAGACTTCAGGACTGGCACGGGCTTTTAATTCAGCAAAAAGAAGGAAGGTGGGAGACCTCCCACCAGGCATGCCATCCTTTTTGTTCTGCCCCGGGAGTTCACCGGTGCGTGCATATGTGTCGACGGGCCCACGGAGCAGTGTATGCGGTGACCAGAGTGAGGGGTAGGATATAGCTATAGGGGAGATGCCAGAAGATAAGGGGTCTCGGGCACCCCCTCTCATGACTGTATCCATCTCAAAGTGGCACCGTGCACTCACCTTTTATAGAGAGTTGAGGGGAGACCGAGTGGCACGGGGAGTTTTCAGGTAAAGGGGGAAACGTGGCTGGGATGCGGGCGTGGCAGTCGATTTCTCAACAATCACCCGTGGAACCGAACGTTTAACTGGGGACACGCCGCCAGGGCGCGGCACGTGGACTCAGGGGGTGAGTGACCCGTGGAGGGGAGGATGATTCTATGGGTGCGAGTGAGTAGGCGATTGTGGGGAGTCATGTACAGGACATCTTTCCCCACCGATCGCAAGCAGTTGGTGTTTATTTACATCAGATTGAATCTGAGGACCTTCATTCCATGCCGAAGCGGAGTCCATATTCCTGAAGCCCGAGATGAAGACCCGAGAGCACTTTGCAACTGTAGGTTCATCTCAGACTGGGTCGTGTTGGCTGGGGGTGAAGGGTGCTGGGGGTTCACACTAGGTGACACAGAGGGTTGCTAGAGAGTTGCTGGAGGCCCGAACATGGATGCGAGAGTATACGTCCAATTGGTGGTGTAACACTGAAATGTATATATTTTTTTACAGATGGGCCGTGGAGGCCAGGGTACAACAAGTGCATGCCACGGGACAATTCCGATGTGCTAGTCGGTCCCCGGGTCGATGTGTGATATGAATACATCTGTGTTTTATAGAATATCCACCCCCCGTGGCGTGGGCCATGGCTGTGGTGACGAATGGGGGCTTAAGACTGGCTTGGTGACTAAGGGGATACGTCAATCTAGTATCTGGGTGAGGGTCGATCACGGCTCGAGTTGAGCGATCGGCGTGGCCTCGTTACTGAGAGGGAGCAAGATGTCATGACACGTGCATGGTCGTGGCTGATGAACACGTGAGGGGCGATCTCGCCATGAGGGGGAGTCTACCCTTGTCATAGCGTCTCACATGTGGCGGGCATGGACTTGTGTGTTACAGCTTAGTTAACACGCGAGAGAAGTGCAAAGGACCTACCCTCGGTGTGCTAAGCCGACTGACAAGTCACACACACACAATTCTCCTTAGCTCGTCAGATGCTGGCGATCTGCATTAAGTGCTGAGTGTTGGATCCTTGATCTTGTGTGTCCTTCGTGTCCTTTGTGCCCTACCCCTTGGGGGGTTTTCATAGGGGAATTTGAAGGGTCACAAGGGGATTTACGCAGATTGGCCTAAAGGGTAAGGTTGGTCCGAGTAAACCTAGTGAATAGTGGGGGGTTTACGTGGATTGGCCAAAGGGGTGAAGCCAGTCTGCGTACACCAAGTGAATAGTGGGGGTTTACGTGGACCAGCCCAAGGGGTTGAGCCAACCCACATAAACCCCTCCACAGAGGGGTAAACTGGGCAATAGAGTGGGCTAGAGGGGGTTTACGCAGACCACCCTCAGGGGTGAGGTTGGTCCGCCTAAACCCCACCCCAGGGGTGGTTTAGGCGGATGGGTTTGGTCTTTTTTCTTTTTAGAAAATTGAATTTTTTTTTTTTCGTAGAGGCGTTAGCACCATTTTGCCCACCTAACAGGTTCGGCACCTTAGTCGAAGGCCCAGTGGGTGGCTGAGGATGAAGGTCATGTTCCTGAAGCAAGTCTTGCAGAAGGGCCTTCAAGTGCTAGTTCTCCTTAATGAGAGTCTTAAGAGTCATCTCTTGGACTTTACCGGCCGGAGAGTCATTGTTGATCGGTTCTACATTGACGGGGGCGGCATGCTCCTCGACGGGAACTTGCTCCACTCATGTCGATGCTTGAGGCCCGACAGAAGTGCCGACGTGGTTGACCAGAGCCGACGGTTGAGTCGGGTGATGATGTCTCCTAAAGTGAGATATGGGCTAGTTCTGATCGTCAGTCTGAACCTCAGGCTGGTGCCCGGTGGTGTAGCACGCGAACACCCTGACCGCGTCATTGAGGAGCTAGGCCGTCCGCTTCTTCTAAGAATGCCTCTTGGGGCGGACGGGTGCCCCCAGCCTATCAGAGACCGAGGTGCATTGTGGAGGAGTCTCCATCATGGCATCTACCTGAGGAGAACTCAAGGCTGGATATTGGTGGGGCCCGAAATGTGCCCTTCTTTATTTTCGCCTATCTGAGCGAGAGGCGATGAGGGGCTGGGCGCTGTCAGATGATGCGACTGTAGGGCCAGTTGTACCTTGCTTGGTGCGACGTCCTAGTGCCCGTAAGGGGTTGCTGAGACGCGCCTCCCGGACAGCTTAAGCTTCATTTGGGGTAACGCAGATCCTTCTCAAGTCAGATTGCTAGTCCCCCTCGTCCCTATGTCCCTGATGGGACTTGGGAGCTGGGATGCCGAATTGGCACTGGTGCCTTTGGGTCGTTGCCGAAGCGTTCACCCTTTCGAGTTTCGCCTTGTCTTCCCACGCTCGATGCAAGAGGCTAAAGCGGTTCGCAGTAGGGACCATAGAGACGATCCGTTCTGGAGGTATAATGGGTTCTCCCGTGTCCAGGCGAATCCGTAAGTCCCCGACAAGAATGGTCTTGTCAGAGTTGCTGGTGGCAGCAGCGGGTCGTTTTCCCTTACTGCTGTGATGCTGCTTCTTCTAGGGAGCCGAAGACGATTCTACTCCAAGGTGGTAGACTGAGAAAACCCAGTCCATGAATGCTGGTGGCGTGAGTCCACTCATCGGGAATACCGAAATGGGCCCCCAAGATGCATAGTCTGTAGTGGAGGCTGGTGGCTAGGTGACTCAAGTGTAAGCCTTCGCCCGAGCCGACAGTAGTGTTGCAGATGCTCGCAACGACGTGCTTGCACCTGGAGCTGACGCTGCAGGGGGCACGGGCGTTACAGTCCCCCCCTCCTTAAAGAAATTTCATCCTCGAAATTACAAGGAAGAACAAGGAGGAAACTGAACGAGCACCACGCCAAACCACAAAAAGGTGAGAAGAACCGAGTCAGGTACCTTGAAAATAGAAAGCTGATTTTCCACGTGGCTGAAAGTAGACTTTCTTGGATCCGCAGTCAACCACGGCACGATGCTGCTCTAACCAGTCCATGCCTAGGATCGCATCGTACTCGGCCAACTGCAACGCATACAACTTCGCTGGCAACTACCGGTCACTGATGATAACAGGAGAATCTTCCAGGCAAAATGGAGTGGACATGAAATCTTCGGAGGGCAACTCAATGAGCAGTTCACAGGGTGACTCGGTCACCGGCTCCTCGAGATGAGCAAGAAAATTCTTGAAAATAAATGAATGAGTGGCACCTGAATCGAATAGCACACGAGCAGGACGACCAAAAATCAAAATTGTACCTTCTACGAGATTGGACGCAATTACTTCTGCACGAGTGATATGAGTGATCCGACTCCTCGGCTTCTGGCTAGAGGCTGCAGAAGATTGCTGGGAAGAAGCAGGAACTTGCAAAAATGACAGCTGAGGCTGAGGTGGTGCAGGAAGGTGAAATTGTGACTGCTGCGGCTGGGTGACCTACGAGAACTGCGTCAGAACTGACTTCATCGGGTAATCTCGAACAACGTGACCCAGCTGATCATAGCGATAGCAAACCACCGGCAAAGAACAAGGTACACCGGGATGGCTGCCACCACACCTCGGACATGGTCTCAGCTGACTCACAGGAAACTCTCGACGCTGCTGATACGGAGGAACGGACTGCTGAACAGAATCAGAAGACACCGATTGCTGCTGCATAAAACCCAAAGATGATTGACAATTGAAACGCTTCTTGGACTTCCGAAACATCTACCTCGACGGACCACCAGAAGTAGCCACGACAGACGGAATGCCAGGTGCTGATGGCTGAAAGGGCTGCTGGAATGGCACAACCAGCTGAGCAACACTGGACTGAGAAAACCCTGCAGACCTCGCCAAATCAAGTTCAACCACGACTGTTGCCTGATATGCATCATCCATGACCTTGACATGGGTAGCAAGAAGCGGCACTCTCAATTCGGCTCACAGACCTTGGAGAAATTGCTCGGTCTTTAAGGCTTCATCAGTAATAACATGCGGCGCATACCGACCCAACTCGATGATATTGTTCCTATACTACAACACGGTCATTTCACCCTACACCAGATCTAGAAATTGGTGCATCTTATCCATACGAATCTAGACTTTGATGTTGTTATTTACTGGGTTGTTTCACTTCCCATTCTATGGAACAGTGCTGAGTGCAGGGACTGGCAACCACTTACTGTTAGTCGTGCTTCATTTTCTCCTACTATGTATTGGTGTAGGGGGCAGGAGATTGGGCTTACCCGGTTTCAGGGTATCGACACAGAGGACTGGGAAAGGGGAGAGGTGTAACTGGACTTTGGATACCGGGGGCTGAGTGTTGGGTACTGGGAAATAGGAGAAACGACCAAGTGCTGGGGGTTAGTCCTTTGACGAAAGAAGTGGAAGACCCGTGTCGTGTAAGGTCAGCGTAGGCCCGTTGGGACTTGGGGGCCCACGGGATTAAGGCTGGGAATTGATTCTGGCATGTTTTGGTTGTAGGCTGACGCTTGGTATTGACTGTCTTTATGTCGTTAGCTGGCAATGTAGTTCACATTGGCTTGAAAAACTGGGGCTGGGTTGGCCGAATGGCCCCGGGAGGCATCACAATCGAAAGCTAGGATTAGGAACCGGAGCTGGCCGGCTGACCTGTGACGAGGTTGTAGCCGAAACGCTGGGGCTAGGTACTGGTACTGGGTCTAGGTGACTGGCTCACGGAAGTGTTATAGCTTGACTGTTGAACTGGCAACTGGCACTGGAACCGAGCGGCTGGCTTGTGGAGGCGTTGTAGCCGCGGTGCTGGAGCTGGCAACTCGTACTGGAATTGAGCGGCTGGCTTGTGGAGGCATTGTAGCCGCGGTGCTGGAGCTGGCAACTGGTACTGGAACTGAGCGGCTGGCTTGTGGAGGCGTTGTAGCCGCGGTCTTGGAGTTGGCAACTGGCCGTTAAGACAGGTAGCCTGTCACGCCCCGAACCGATAGCAGCGGAACGTGTTCGTTGCCCGGAACGTGGCAGTTAAACAGTCGTGTCGATCAGAACTGAATAAGACTCAGATAATTGAACAAAATAGGAATCTCATTTCAATTATAAGTTTATTACAAGTTGGACCCATTAATAAAGACTAAATAAAGGAAAAATTACAATGAGACACTCGACTAGACTTAATCATAAGATGCAAGATAATCAAACTAGACGGTTCATCTAGATGTCAAGCTCTCTTCACTCTTGCCCTTGCCCATCATGTTCGGTCTCGTCGTCGCTAAGGTCGTTACCTGAAAATATTGAAAATAAACTGGATGAGCGAATCACCCAGTAGGAATTATATCTCAAGAACAAGCTAGCTTTAAGTGATTAACAATTTATCATGCTTTATGCAAGTCATGCAAGATATATAGAAATCAGAACTTATGAATAGACCATGACTTCAGAGCTGGACCACCCCTTCAACTTCTTCAAGTAGGCTGGGTCGACGTCCAACACTGGCTCCGGCTGGGTGTCCAGGAAGCGACGCTCAGCAGCTCGCCAGCGGTCCTTCCGAGAGGTGCGGTAGAAGCCTATCGGCGCGTTCCACCACTTGATAAATTCTGGAGTCACTCGAGGCAAATGGGCAGGGGACAGCACCCTGAAAGATACGTCTTCGAGATGATGGAAGTAGTCCCACCACGACCGGGCTTCGTCCGCAGTCGTCTGGCCGACCCGATGGTGGCTGGGGATGCTGAAGCGAGCCGAAGAAGGTGGGATCTGTTGGTCACATCTAAAGTTTCGGCTAAACTAGAAAGGATAGTATGGCTCCAGCCACAGCAGACCGCTCTTCTGAAAGACAAGTATGCTGGGGCGAATGGCCAGGGCCCAGTCGACCAGCTCCGGCTCCAATATTGGCTTCGTGCTTTTGGCGTCGGTGAATGAATGAATAAACTCCTCGGTCTCATACAAATGGCATTGCCGCATTCTATTCACGAGGGGGCTGGAACTAGCTGCTAGGCTCCAGAAATGCATGACTCTTGGCGAGTCCATTGGAATCGCAGTCAGCTTCCCCCGAATAGCAAATAGCTGATCCGCCAATGAAGGAGGTTCAGCGCTGGCAAACTTGATCATCCTCAGCACCGGACGATCGGATTAAACAGAGTGCGGAGTTGCTTCAGGAAATAAAGTGCAGACCCACGCGTTGAAGAAGTGGAGCGGACCAACCATCCGTGAATTTTGGGGGATGCGTGACTTGTGCAGATCCCCCAACATCTTGTATGTCAGGCACAGAGCCACCAGACAAAGTGACAGCTTCATCCCCCAAGCCATCAAGCACGCGGGGTAGATGGCTTTTGGCCTGATCACCGTCTCGTCACCTTGTGGGAGGGCAAACGAGCACAGCCAATAAGTCAAATACGCAGCACAGTGCATGACTGCATCAACTCCCATGGGGTTTGGACCCCCTTGTCGGCCTTTCTGCACGATGGGAGGAAGGGTCATCTGGCGGTGAGCTCTCAACTTCTTCCTCACCGCTGTCGGAGTAGCTGTGGGGAAGTCTTCATACCTTTTCTCCCCACTGAAGAAATACTAAAGCCACGTGCCCATCCGCACGCGCCTCTTCTCCCTTGGCTTCCGCGTCTCCTGTGAGTCGAGCGTCAAGCGCAACATGGCATAGTAGGCCTTCATTAAGTAATGGTAGGCGAAGCCGGTGAAGTACTTGCCTTCGCCATCCGTTTGGTCTTTGAGGTTCTCGCAGCTTGAGAAGTCTTCAATAGGTTTATCTTCATCAGCTTCTGTGCTTCAGTGGGCCGTGTCATTCGTCTTTGCGGCTTGATCACTGCCCATCATATTTTGAGTGCCAACAGCTATGCCGAACAGCAATAGAAAATCAAACCCTGATCTCACAGAGTCAGGAGTGACCAATCCTTCGACCAAGCATCAGGAAAAGCTAAAGTCTGCAAGGAAAAGGCAAAAGCCTAGGCACGAACCTAGACAAACAAGAGCCACTAGCACATACACTCGACTAGAGTGTCGTGCATGATATCCTAAGCTGACCTCAGGTTAGGCCAGGAGAAGACTAACCCAGGAAGGTCACGACATGAAGTACGAGAAACACGGGAGTCACGCGTCACGTGATAGAAGCACCGCCTCACTAGAAGAACAGCCAAACGCGTCCACTGACGTCTTACACTGCGCCACTAGTATCTCGTTGCGGATGCCAAATACGGTGGAGATTGAGATACTCACTGAATGGAACCAGGAACTACAGTAACGAGTGACTATTCAGGGTCACGCCCGTTGGCATTTGTCCAAACGCCCCTGACCACGTGCACACACACAAGCTCAATGCCTTGAGCCAGGCCTCTAGCTAGTTTTCTCCCCCAGTAGGACGCTACTACCAAGCATGGGAGCCCATGGAAAGTAGCCTAAAAATCATCTGAGTTGAGAACTGCCCCGCCACTGCTCCTAGGTGGGCCGACACTCGAGGTCATCGGACTACGACTCGTGGAGGCTTACAAGACACAAAGACTCTGAAACACGAGTGCTGAAGTACAAACAGGCTAAGAATGCACTGTCACACATACTACGAAGCACCAGACACAAAACACAAGGTAGCACACCAAACTGTCGCCAGACTCAGGACAAGGTAACTAGACTTGCTGACACAACGATCCATGAGTCTCACGACTCGGGGTCAACATCGTCATACAAAGTGGTAACAAGCTGCCAATCGTCCTAATCCTAAGCCACATGGAAACGACACATCCGTATAAGATGAAACATGGAGACCCGAGCGAATCACCAAAATCCTCGAAGCACCTGGATACGCAAGCCGAGGTAAGGTGGCACCTCTAGGCATCTAGAACCATGTCTCGATCTAACCAGAATAGTTGAGACACTCACAAGGTCACATATCAACCACTGGATCTCACTGGGTTAACCAGAACCCAAAGCAGTACAGAAGACCGCTCGATAGAAAGACACTCCTGGCTACCTTCTAACATGGTCATAGCCCTCATAGGATATCAAGAGACATCAGCCGATGCAGGGCCACAGACTGAGTGGATATTGAGCACCTGGTCGGCTGTGTTGACGTTGCACCAGTCGGGGACGACTTCCTTGGAGTCGTACTACCCGTATTGATTTGCCAAGAACTTTGGTTACGACCAGGGGATCCCGTCGAACAGGGAGTTCCCTCTGACGGGCTGGGACACCCACCTACTCGCAGCAGCCTCGTGGGACTTTTACTGCTGCCGGGAGCCAGAGCGATTCTCGATGCTGGGACAGGGACGTCGGGGACGATTTGACGTGCACTATGCCAGATGGTGGTTTGAGCACAGTCACCTTTACCGATAGAAGGCCTCCGTGATCAGGAAGGCGGAGGAGAGTCGCTTGTTGAGAGAGGATCTGCCTCCTATCGCGCTAGATGAGGGGTATCTGAGGACCCATGTTGCTCGGATCCGCCGAGAGATCGAGCGAGTTGTAGAGCGGTGGCCCCGGAGTGGCCGGGGTTCATCTTCTGGGAGCCGAAGCAACGGAGGGGCATTGAAGCCCCTGAGGCAGGTGTCGGCGGCATCGACTGGAGCGAAGGTGTCTCGATCGAGGGCACCTAGGGCCTTGCGGGCTCAGTTCTTGGCCGATTGTGGCCTCCGGAGCAGAGGGTCACTGGACCGGGAGCTCTCGCACGGGAGCTTTGCCGATACAGCAGTCGATGACTGGAGACGGCACATCGCTCATGCGATTGGGTCAGTTGGACCTGTGGAGTTCGTGCCCCGAGTCGAGTGTGCACACACTCTAAGGGATATTCGGGAGGCCTTCACGATGGCGGCCCGGGCGCTGGTGTTGGGGTTGGAGCAGCTGGTGCCTTTACCATCGACCCCCTTTGGGGCAACAGGTTAGGCTTTCCTCCTTTAACCTGCCCCCTCCCTTTGATTTTGTAGTTTTTGTGTACGAAACTGAGGCATTGTATAATGTTGTGTTTATCAACAGGTTCTGCGGCAGAGGGGGATCAGCCCTCCACGGAAGCATCCTCAGGGGGTGAGGATGGAAGCTTGTAGCTTAGGAGGAAACGCCCTCGTGTAGAGGCTGCAACGGCTAAGGCTGGTGGGTCATCTGAAGGACCTGAGACCGGGGAGCAAGTTGAGGTAGAGACGGCCTTAAGTGTCGCGCCGACCCCTTTGTCCTTGTTTGGCTTAGCCAGGAGGGTTGGCTAATTCTATTTTACTGGATTTGTTTATATTTTGCAGCTCTGCTGGCGGCTGGTGTGGAGGCGACCTTCTCGCCCCCTCGGGAGGTGGACTCTCCACATGAGGAGGGAGCCGGAGGGGAGGTTGTATGCCTTCCTAAATGCCATGTTATGATTTCCTGAAGTTAAGTGTTTATGCCACTGACAGTCTCACAATGTGATGCAGCGTGCCCAAAGGTGGAGGGGAGCAGTGGCGGCAGTAGGAGGGGCTTCGAGCTCAAGTGCCCCTCCCCAGAGCATCCCGGACAAGAGTACCCGGGTCACAACACTGGAGGAGCAGCTGGCGGATGCCATCCGCCGAGCTGAGGAGGCAGAGAGGGAGCTAGAGGCCTCAGTAAGTAGAAGGAGTTAGAATGATTTTCTTTTTAAATGTTGCAAATGTTTATCAATCTAACTTATTCTTGTGGTGTTGTAGAGGCGAGAGCTCCAGGAGGTAATGGCTCGGGACCGGCGGCTTACGGAGGTCGAGGAGGCGCGACAGCGAGCTATCGATGAGCTGACTGCGGTGAGGCAGGCGGCCATAGAGGAGCTGACCGCCGTTAGGTGTCGAGCGACGCAAGAGCTCGAGCGAGCGATAGCGGAGGAGCGGTGTAAAGCCACATTGGAGCTAGGGGAGGAGCGACGCCGAGCTGTGGTGGAGTTGGAGCGGACGGTGGCAGAGGAGCGTCACCGAGCAGCACTGGAGCTAGGGGTGGAGTGACGCCTAGCCATGGTGGAATTGGAGCGGATAGTGGTAGAGGAGCCTCCCTGCAAGGAGGAGGCGCTTCCTCGAGACGTGCTAGAGTTACAGCTACTTCTGCGGATGGAGCGCTGAAAGCGGGAGCGAGAGCGGACAGAGCGCGACCACGAGCGGGAGCGAGAGTGGACGGAGCGCGACTGCGAGCGGGAGCATGAGCGTACAGAGCGCGACTACGAGTGGGAGTGTGATAGAGTGGAGCACGACGAGCTGAGGCTCCGCCTGGGTGCAGCGGAGGAGCGGGCGAGGATCGCCGAGGAGCGTTACCACAGAGGTCGCGAGCGGGCATGAGCCGAGGGGCGTCCTAGTGCCTACTCCGGTTCGAGCTTCTTCACAGACTCTTCTACTGTGGAGAGGAGGGAGGAGGCGGACCAGGTTCGAGCCGAGGCATCAGCAGCCAGCCAAGGGTCGATGAGGCCCCCACGGAGTCGCCCTGCGGACCGAGACATCGGAGAGAGCAGTCAGATGAGAGAGGAGGGAGGGGGAGAGAGCTAGAGAGTGTTCACTTTTGTACTCTTCCCTTCTCTTTTGTACTTATGCTTATGACAGTTATGACTTTTGTTGCTCGTGCATGACAATTTATAGAAATGGATCACATACTTTGTTACCTGAGCTTAGTTGTTCTTTATGCGCTTGTGTCCCTTTCGTAAGCCGTCACGCCGAAGCGTGCCGTAAGGCTACGACTAGTGAAGGCTCACAAGACACAGACTCCAAAACACAAGTGCTGAAGTACATACGGGTAAGAGTGCCCGATAACATGCACTTCGAAGCACCAAGGTAGCATAGGAGACTGCCAACAGACTCAAGATAAGACAACTAGACATACAGCTACAACGGTCCTTGAGTCCTACGACTCTGAGTCAGGATTGTCACACATAGCGGAACAAGCTGCCAATCGGTCTAATCCTAAGCCAGGGAAAACAACGCTCTGAGAAAATGACATACGGAGATCTGAGGGGACACCAAGAACCCTCAGCACACCTAGATACGTAAACCGAGGTAGAATGGTATCTCGAGGCATCTAGAACCAATGTCTCAAATTGGACAAGGCTGCCGAGACACAACAAGACTACCTGCCAATCACTACGTAACCCCAGGTTGACTGGAACTAGACACGACACTGACACACTAACACATCCACTGCCACAGCAATACAAATAAACAAAACCAACAAGGACAAGAGCAGCGGGTGACGATAACACTCTGGGCAGAGCAACCTGTCATTCAACTGCTAGGGGAAACCCAACAGTCGAGAGACAACTGCTACGTGACCAGAGACAAGGACAATGGCAGCTTCAACATTGAGTCGTTAGGGTACTGTCATAGTCTAGGAAAAGACCATAGCCAGTCACCTAAACCGTCCAACCCAGACAACCACCGACAGACAGACACCGCCCTAAATAAGGACCTAAGACAGACGGACACACAACACAAAACCAACCAACGGTCAACATGGCAGGTAGGACTATAACACGCCAGCATAGGGGCATTATACCCACATAACGCACCACAGGAGGGGCGTTATGCCAACCAGACTTGAAATCACATACAAACGATATAACATGCCAGCATAGGGGCGTTATATCAACATAACGCACCACGTATAGGGTGTTATGTCAAGCAGACCAAAACACGAGCCAAACGAAGTATAACGGTCCACAATAGGCATGTCATACTAGTCTAACGCACATGGGTAGGTGCGTTATACCCAACAGACTCCAACACAATAACCACAGACCAAGGGCACATAACGGACCACAACCCATCCGTCATAGCCACAAACGCACAGGGTGAGGCACGTCATATCAACCGTCATACCCAGTCAAAACATCGGTCAATGGACCATAGCGGATCTGCACCTGAGTGTTATATTAACCATAATGCACAGGGAAGAGTCCGTTATGCTAACTGATCGACACGATCTTCGAGGTGAACACGATTATCGGGTTCCACTCCGGGTGGTCATGCAAAGTTGGGTGGGCTATGCAAGGGTGTGTGTGTTCCTATGACCGACCTAGTGTAAAGATGCCCCAAGACTAGACTTGTGAGGACAAGTCTGTGACCGCTCTGATACCACTTGATGTGGCATAGCCCTAAGATGATATTGGATGAATTGATGAACCATGGACTTAGACCTGCAAGCATTCAAGGAAGAACACGGACTCACGTGTACGGCTCACTCTCACAGAGCACGCGACCTCCCGATGGTGACCGGGCAATGATGACGAGGGTCCAAGGTGGAACCCAATCATTCTAAGGGACTTGGCTGGCTTAGGCTGACCCCTAAGGGCCTAGGATTCTCAACTTCGTAGGAGGCTGGCACGCCGGGGGCGTGGGTTTGGGTGGCACTCACTACAATTTCACGGTGGGCACACTAGAAGTGATGTGCAAGTCCGGGCTCTCGGCTCACCATCCGACGGACATTTAAAGACGATACTAAACTAGCAAAGAAAATAACCAGCCAAGGGTACCAATCGCTCACCTGACCGGTGTGAAAACACCGTTCCCGATCAGAGAAGAGGGTGAGCGGGGAAGCGTGGGTATGCACCCGCACGTCGCATCAGTGGTGCTTGACCTGAGAATAAAATAGTTACAGCACTACACCTCATGCAGGAGGGGGTTCTTGGGGTGCGGGTTAAGTGTTTAAAGCCAAAACTACCTCCATGTAGGGAGGGGCCTTCAGCCGGCCAAGCGAGGGGAGGGGACAGAGCTAGAAAGTTGTTGTACCGAGTCCCCGTCGATGCTGCCAGCTTCTGGAACCACTGGACAGGCGGTCGAAGATGGCACCGCCACGATCACTAACAAACTCCAAATGTGCTGAAATAGTGCTAAAATCTTCTAACTTGGACCGGAAAGACGTCTGAATTTTCTTGATTTACCCTGAGAAGGTCGCTGGTCGGGGTAGGACTTGTAACAGTGCCAGATAGTTCTGGTTCTGGCCACTCACAAGGTAGTGCTGCTATAAGATGGAGGCGCCACGGATAGTCTTGAACTCGGTTGGAGGCGGGGCTGATACCGTTACGACCTTAGATAAGCCTTCTTTCAGATGAGACTAACGGCGCTATCAGCAGATGTCAGGGCTGATCGTACTGGTCAGAATGGTGGAGGTGGGTCCGTTCAGGAATAGGGGAACCGACCTGGCACCACTTTGGAAGAAAATTCAGAACTCTTGATGCCGGGGTCCAAACTTCACTCCGCTTCTTGATTCTGGACGGTGACTCGTAGTGGAAGACCTCAGCCAGGCCGTGGGGAGCCGAGTAGATTTATTTTCACATTTTGGGGAAAAGAGCATGTTTTGGGGGTGTGAGCCCGATCTAGTGATTTGATCACATTTTTGGGGTTTAAATGAGTCCTCTCGGTGCTAGAGAGGTAGGGGACTAGTTTCCCCTTGTTTTCCCCTTCACATGGGCATGAATAGGATGTGGAATGGGATTTCTCACATGATTCACCAGTTTCAGATTCGGGATGACCTAGCGGTCCTTCCAGCGACTGCTAGGGTGCCAAGTGGTCATGTGGAGACCGCTAGGGTCCCCGTATGTCGATTCGAGCCTTGCAGTCGTGCGATAGACTACTAGGGTCCTTAGCGGTCTAGGGGTAGACTGCTAGGCCCTGCCATGTGGTCCGAAGGGTGACCGCTAGGGGTTCGCGAGTTCCAGGGGCTTAGCGGTCCTGGCTAGACTGCTAGGCTGGCCTTAGCAGTCCAGAGGTAGACCGCTAGGCTCCCTAACGATCCAGAGAGGACCGCTAGGCGACTCTTCATGCTCACCGCATCCGTTTTGTGTTGTGTCGGTCTCCAGTCGACCCGGTTGTGATCCAGTGGTTGACCTTTGGCCTCGTGGATGTCCTGGACACCGTGGGTCTTGTGTTCATGCTTTGGGAGGTGTCCGGAGGTCTCGTGTTACCTCGAGTTGTACACTCGTGCGTTTGGAGGGTCTGAGTGACCCTGTGTGTAATTGGGTTTCCGTGAGGTGTACGAGCGAGCCCTCGTGAGCCCGCATGGGTGCAGAGGGCCCTCTCTGCACATCATGAGCTTTCTTCGGGAAGTGGTTTCTGAGTGGGCCACGTGTATGGCCTTGGACTACGAGTCCAATCCCCCAGCTAGTGGCTGGAGGTCTTTGTGTTCCGTTCATAAGGGAAGAGTCTCGGCAGTTGTGAACTACCTTGTGAGTCATCGCATCGTGGTTTTGAACCTAGGGATTAGGCCAGATTGACGACGCAGTGCTGTCTCGTGCAACGATCTTGACCCCAAGTATCGTGAATCAAGGACCGTTGGGTTGTTAGGTCTAGTGGGCTGTCCAGAGTCTAGTGACCGCGAGCCACTTGTTCCTTCACATTACTCGAGATGGGTGCATGCGTGATTTTCTGTGTCCATGTTCTGTGAGCCCCCACTAGTCGTAGACTTCTTACGGCATGTGTGTACTGACCCACCTGGGAGTGGTGGAGCGGCTTACCAGAGAGAGACAATTTTACGCTGATTTTTGTAGGGCCCCTTGCCTTTGCAACCTGAGTCCGGCAGGGGGGAAAACCAGCTAGAGGACCCGACCTAGAGCAGATGGTCTATGTGTGCACAGGTAGCTGGGGGTAGAGGACACGCGCTGACGAGCGTGACCCCAGTTAGTCCTTATTCTGTGTTACTAGTACGGTGTCTTAGGCCCCGCTTCGGGAGTCGTAGGCAGGCACCTAAGGTGCAGACTAAGTCGTCAGTGGACACATTCGGCCTTGCTTCTAGTGGGTGGTACTTTCGTCACGTGACTTGAGTTGTCCGGTCGTGGGTTTCCGTTTCCCATCTACGAGATGGGGTTTCGTGTGTGGTTCAGGTGTTTTGTCAAGCTGAGGTCTAGAGTTTTCGGTGACAATCACCGAGGGTTTCCCTAGTCGACGTAGAGTCTACGACAGCGAGGTCGTGATTGTGTTTTGGACCCTGTGGTTTTGGGAGTGGGCCTTCGCGTGTGAGCACAGGCCTCCACGATAGAGGTGTTGTGGCATTTTTCGAGTAGTGTGACTTGGGCGATCCACATTTTGGTGGTCCCCCGACCGTGGGATCGGGGTGTTGGAGCTATGGAGCCGAGGTTTTACAAGCCACCGTGATTACTGTTCCTACTGTTGTTGTTGTTCTAGCTGTACTTGCTGCTTTTCGTGCCTCCATTGTTTTCGGTTGGGGTTCCACTTGACCCCTATTGATCTAATGATAGGAGACTCACCCCTGGTTTTCAGGTGTCACAATTCTTTCTCATTGTTCGAGGGTACTGCATGGAGGTCCTTAGCTGCCAACTTGTCAGGCTGAGTGTTCGTTTGGCATTTGGTACGTTTTACTACTTTAGACTGTACTTTTATTGGACTGGACTCTTTTGTAATTAGTTGTTTATTTCTGTTATTATATCTGTTGCCCTACTTTATTTCCTATTTCTGTGTACACCACACCTATCCTTTAACCCTTCCGAGTCTTCGGGCTCGTGGGTGGCGGGCTGAGGCTCGAGTCACGCTGGTTCCTTTCTGGTACTCGGATCTTGGGTCGCTATACTAAATCTCATTCCCATGCAACCTTCGAACGTGGGTTTGGGCTTTTGAAACAACCCAAAATGTGCATATATGCGTATATACCCTAAGCGTCCTTTGATGTGGGAAGGGGTACAGGCCCATTGGTGATGGTTGTGAGTTGGTGGTTCCTTTGAGAGGATTAATACATTTTGTTAAAGTTGGGCCCTTATCTTATTTATTTATTATGCTTAATTTATTTGATTTTTTTTAATTTTATCTGAGATATTACACCCTCCCCCACTTAAAAGAATTTGGTCCCCAAATTTAATTGCATGCATAGCAAGGTAGAGGGTACAGATTACTCACAATTTAGAACAAATCTGAAAATCTCCTTCGCATAGACTCTTCGGTCTCCCATGTGGCTTCTTGCTCTAGGCATTTGCTCCATTGCACCTTGACCATAGGGATAGTCTTATTCCTCAACACATAAACCTTGCGATCAAGGATCCTCAATGATTTTTGCTCATAAGTAAGATCTTTTTATATCACTAGGTCATCATGGTTGATGACATGGAATGGATCATGCACATACTTCTTCAACATAGAGACGTGAAACATATTGTTGATCTCGGATAGTTGAGGAGGCAAGGTGATGCGGTAGGCAACCTCGCCAACTCTTTCCAATACTTCAAATGAACCGATATATCTTGGTGTAAGTTTGTCCTTAACACTGAATCTTTGAATGCCTCAGCAAGAGAAACATTGAGAAAGACATGGTCTCCGACTTGGAACTCCAAGTCTCTCCTTCTAGTATCGGCGTAAGTCTTTTGCCTTGACTGTGCTATCTTGAGTCTTTCTATAATAAGTTGCACTTTCTCAGTCGTATCCTTTACCATATCTGGGCCTAGAAGTTGTCTTTCGCTGACTTCATCATAGCAGATTGGTGAGCGACAACTCCTCCCGTACAATGCCTCGAAATGTGCCATTTGAATATTTACCTGATAACTGTTATTATAAGCAAACTCGGCCAGGGGCAAGTGATCAGCCAACTTCCGCCGAAATCAATAACGCATGCCCTTAGCATGTCTTCCACAACTTGATTTGTCCTCTTGGTCTGACCATCTATTTGGGGATGAAAAGCAGTACTAAAGTTGAGTCTCATTCTCAAGGAGTGTTGTAGACCCTTCCAAAAGTAAGAAGTGAAGCGCGAGTCTCGGTCAGACACGATTGAAACTGGTATCCCATGTAATCTGACTATCTCTTTTATGTATAGAGTAGCTAGGACATCTACTGACAATCAGTTTTTGATTGGCAAGAAGTGTGCCGACTTAGTTAGATGGTCGATGATAGGCCTAACAGCTGAACATGCCCAGACCTGGTGGGACTTCTTCCCTCGGGCAGACGTCGCAACTTTCAAAGTACAGGCTCCGGACCGTATTCCTCGGGTGACCGTCGAGTACATCAAATGGTGGAATGCCCAGATAGCTTTCTACCAGTCGCAAAGGACCGACTATTGGGATGGAACTGAAAGAAAATTCTTGAGCAAGCAGTCGGTGCTGGTCCTTAACATTGATCCGGATCACCTCCTCCGGTTGAAGAACAAGAAGGACAAAGAGGTGGCGACGTATCTGGTTGCACGTCGGGAAGCCCGGGAGATGAGGCCGGCACCGCAAGTCAAACTCCCTCCCGTGGTGAGGGACGAATATCAGAAGACCTTGAGGGACCTCTACTGCATTGGGGGTGATCGCCTGGAGCTCATCAATTATCCATTCCCCATGGAGGAAGAGGGCACCCCTGCACAGAGCTGGGGTCCAGAGAGGGACCCGATTTGCCCGTACCAGACGTTCTTAAGGAGGGAGGAACGAAAAGCCGAGAACTACAAAGATACTACGTGGATGTACGTCCTTCTCTGAGTACATGGGCTGAGGATCGACGACTCGATGGCTGCCATCCTGGACAAACGTCTGCATATCGCATATTACTATGCTGACGGGTGGGGCATGGACCACTTTCATCTTTTCTGCCATCTATCCCTTAAGAAGCATGCAGACCTGGCCATCCTTGCTGATCACTGTCAGAAGATCGGGGATGTGTGTTGGCTGGTTCGGGTGATGGCTCATCGAGACCAGGAGCCCTCTCTCAGCTATTGGCCGATAACACTTTGACTATATACCGGCCCCCATGCTATATGATGTTTTCTTTTCCCTGATTCCTTCATTATTGAAATCTTTTTAGAGTAGCAGATGCTGACCGAATCTCCTTCCTTTCCTCTTTTTTTTTCTAACAGATCACCCGGACGGTGCCCAACTGGTGACATATCGGAACCTCCTATGGTTCACCCAGAAGCCAGCATCTTTTGAGGCGGCACCGTCGGCCCCAACCACAACTCCTCTGCCCAAGGCCGCGAAGAGTTCTCAGGCTAAATTGCCCGTGAAGAAGGCGCTGGATGCCGCCAAGGTGACCGGGCAGCGGGAGGCTAAGTGGCAAAAAGTGGAAGCCGCCAAGGCTCTGACGAATACTCCTCCGGTGCCCTTGGTGCCATCTTTCGAAGAGTTTGCTGCTATTCAGGCCGAGCCCAGCCAGCCCACAGGCTATACTTTTTGGATATCGATGCTCTCTCCTGTTCGATTTGCTTTCACTTCGGGCCGAGGTCCTTACACGTCCACATTTATTCTTCTTTTCTGGATGCCACGGTGGAGTCAACAATTGTATCCATTCCTGGTGTGGGTGAGGCCGTGGCTACCGTGGGGCTAGCTCCTCCTCCACCTCCAGCACCTAAGGCCAAGGAGAAGCCCCGGGCAAGGTCACTGGTGAAGAGGACACTGGCCACCGCCAAGGTGACAGGGCAGTAAGAGGCGAGGCAAAGGAAGGTAGAGGCTGCTGCCCCCAGGGCTACTCCCCCGGCCCCTTTGCTTCCGAGCTTTGAGGAGTTCGCCGCAGTCCATGCCGAGCCGGTTCAGCCAGCAGGTCAGACCATTCAGCCACTCGAGCTCTTCATCATTTACTTAGACCTTGGACGGGGCCCTTTACTCACAACTTCTTATTGCAGCCATCATGGAGGAGCCGGCGCCTGCCCCCATTCCTGGTGTGGGCACGACCGCGGCTCCCAAAGGAGTGCGACCCACCATGCCCGAGTCGGTGGCGACCCCCGAGGTTTGCTCGATGGCACGGACTTATGTACAGAAGAGGCCAAGGCCCATCGTATCACCTCTGCCGAGCCCGCGCGAGGATGCACCGATTGTTGACCTTGGCGCGAAGGAGTCTTCGTCGGTAAGGGAAACGCCCATCCAGACCAAGTCTTCATCGAGCGAGAAGGTGGATTACGACTATTCCTCTGACGAGACGGCCTTTGATGAGGGCACGTCTAGGAGTCCTAGAGCTCCCGAACCGGTCTTGAAGGCCCCTTTATTGGCTAGCTCCTTAAGATTGGTGGAGAAGGCCTTCGTAAATGCAAACCTGCCTCTGTAGGATTTTGTTTGGAGTCCGCCCACTGACTCTGTTCCGGCCCCCCCTCTGAATTCCAGGAGCGAGCTCAAACGGAGACCACGGAGAAAGGCCTCCTAGGCGCACCGACTACTCGACTGGAGGGGGTCGACGTTGGTCTGGGCAAGCTCGCGTCCTTATTTGAGGTCCTGCAGCAGGAGGCGGTTGCTGGGGCTTCAGTTATCCCCACACCAAAGACCGGGGTGCCTTAAAGGGTGAGGGTAGAAATAACTTGAGCTCTGGCTCTTCCTTCCCCCCCCTTTTTTTTTTAATCTTCCCTGGGGAGTGCTAACTTGTCTTCAACTTAAGCAGGAGGCTGCTCCCAAAGGGGTCGCGGAAATTACAGCGTCGGTAGATGAGCCCCTAGAGGATGGGGAGATAGTGCTAGATGGCAGCATAATTCCGTTCACCGAGGTAAGCGTGAGGGCCCCGGGGGACTCTTTTCTCGTCTTCTCAGGATTTGAGCGGTTCGCCTTGAGCAGGGAGTGACTAGCTTCATCTTGTCTATTTTAGGAGGAGGTAGGGCTTCCCAAGGTACGCACCGCCAGAGCTCGCAGGGCCATTCCCAGGTGGAGAGAACCGCTCGGTCCTACAGAGGTAAGGAGGTTGCGGCTGCTTTTAGGGCCAGACGCCGCATACCTGGCATCTCTCCTGCAATCAGGGGCTGGGCCCGAGATCGTGGTTCCTCTTCTGCCTCCCCGCACACTCATGATGCCCGAGGAAGACCGGTTCCTGAAGAAGATGCTGGCCAACCTCACCATGCCTTCGGGGGAGTCCCAGGCGTAGGTGGTGGAGGCCCCAATGACATTTTATCCTCCGGCTGAGGTGATGGCCCTAGCTTTGGCGGTGCGGGCGACAGCGGCAAGTACTGACTTTACCCCGGTAGTGGAGGTGGATCAGCCCCTCTTGATAGCAGCGTCGGGTGGTCCCGACACGGTCTTGCCTTCCTCTCTGGAGGTGGTTGGCCAGGAACTATTTGCTGAGATCGGAGGGACCAGCAGCTTGACTTTGGCTCTCCCATCTTCATCGGTCGTGGTGGACATAGAGCTATGGGCGGCCATAGATAGTGTTGTCGAGTTCGACCCCCCAGCCATTCCCTCCATTGGTCATGCGGCGTCGGATGCACCGGTTTGGTAGATGCTGCTAGCACTGTGCTCAATGATCTTCGTCGACCCTTCCCTCACATACCGAGGAGTGCATACTGTGGTGATGCAGCTGACCGGGGTGCTACAAGTGTTGGGTTACCCATTAGAAGAGTGGTCGCAGTGGGTTCTGCTACTGCTGAAATATGTCAACCGCTACGAGTTCCTCGAGACCCGGGCTCCCAACGAATTCGCTGCCATCAGCGCCCAGGAGGATGAATACCTACAGGCCCTGGAGATGCGGAAGGGCAGCGAGGAGCAGCATGAAAAGGCCATGGAC
This sequence comes from Amorphophallus titanum, assembly GCA_024336825.1. Lineage (NCBI taxonomy): Eukaryota > Viridiplantae > Streptophyta > Magnoliopsida > Alismatales > Araceae > Amorphophallus > Amorphophallus titanum. Next base: position 278,554 of record JANBPO010005804.1, on the reverse strand, counting down.
GAAGGCCAGCGTCGTATCCATAGTCTCACAAGCTGTATCGAGAAACTAAGAGGCTACCTCGCTACAGCCGAATCTGATCTGGCCGAGGCGGACGTGGCGAGGGAGACCGAAGAGCTGGACGTTGCTAGGGTCGAGATGGCCTCCATGGCAAGTGAGCTGGGGTGCCTCGAGGAGCAAAAATAGTGCCTACGTGACATGGCGAATTTCCCCTGTGTCGGGATCCTCCCTCTTGAAGAGATTTTTCAAGGGTTAGACTGAATGTTCACCCCCTTTCTTTTCTTTTTTTGCTGATATGTAACACAGGGGCACGCCCCGAAGCATATGTAACTCCCCCCTTTTTAGAAATACAAAAGTATTCATTCGCATATCTCTTCTGCGTACAGTAGCCTGGATCTCTCTCTCTCTTTCCTCTTTCTCATTCTTCTTCTCTTCTTTCGGTGTCTCAATGAAGTGTGAGTTTGTGCTAGGGCTCACTTGAGGAGTACTTCGGTTGGGTTCACAAGGGCGCATAGGAGAGTGCTCGCCTCCCCAGAGGAGAGACGAGGGGACCACTCCTCTATGTCCACCACGCGGCCCGCTAAGTGACTCCGCAAGGGTGCTGGGCCCGACAGGCTATTTAATCGGCGACCTGGATGGGAGGTCCAAATTGGAAAAGGTGTGTGCGTCACCCGAAGGGACGGAGAGGGGAGTTTTCTTTAATCACTGACCTGGACGGGGGGTCCAAATCAGAGGAGTGTATTCGTCACCCGAAGGGACGGAGAGAGGAGTTTGTTTAATCACTGACCTGGACAGGAGGTCCAAACCAGAGGAGTGTATTCGCCACCCGAAGGGATAGAGAGAAGAGTTTGTTTAGTCACCGATCTGGACGGGAGGTCCAAATCAGATGAGTGTATTCGTCGGCACCGGATCGGTGCCTACGCAAGGAAAAGTAGTCTATTCCTCATTCCAAGCGAAAGGCTTGGGCAAGGTGTTCATTCACCGGTACTGACGGGATAACAGAGCCGACGTGGTTCATTTGTCTCTTGGGATATTCGTCGATACCGGGCCGGTACCTACGCAAGAAAAGGGGTTTATTCCTTGGCCGGATGTAAGGTCGGGCAAAGGTGCTCATTCGCTGGTGCCACTAGAGCGGCATGACCGACATGGTTTGTTTATCTCTTGGGGTATTCATCGACACCGGGCTGGTCCCCACATAAGAAAGGGGTTTATTCCTTGGCCAGACATAAGATCGGGCAAAGGTGCTCATTCACTGGTGCCATTGTGACGGCATGACCGACGTGGCTTGTTTGTCTCTTGCGATATTCGTCGACACCGGATCGGTGCCTACACAAGAAAGGGGTTTATTCCTTGGCCAGATGTAAGGTCGGGCAAAGGTGCTCATTCACTGGTGCCATTGTGACTGCATGACCGACATGGTTTGTTTATCTCTTGGGGTGTTCGTTGACACCGGGCTGGTGCCTACGCAAGAAAGGGGTTTATTCCTTGGCCAGACGTAAGGTCGGGCAAAGGTGCTCATTTGTCGGTGGCATTGTGACGGCATGACCGACATGGTTTGTTTGTCTCTTGGGATTTTCGTCGACACCTGGCCGGTGCCTACGCAAGAAAGGGGTTTATTCCTTGGCCAGACGTAAGGTCGAGCAAAGGTGCTCATTTGCCGATGCCATTATGATGACATGACCGACATGATTTGTTTGTCTCTTGGGGTATTGGCCGACACCGGGCCGGTGCCTACGCAAGAAAGGGGTTTATTCCTTGGCCAGACGTAAGGTCAGGCAAAGGTGCTCATTCGCCGGTGCCATTGTGACGGCATGACCGACATGGTTCGTTTGTCTCTTGGGGTATGCTCTAACACCGGATTGGTGCTGACGCAAGGGAGGGGTTTTATGCCTTGATCCAGACGTAAGATCCGGATAAAGTATTCATTTGTCGGTGCCACCAGATTGGCGAGGCCCAACATGATTCATCCATCTCTTGGTATCTTCACCGACAGGCGGGACGATGATTCAAAACGGGGGATCATTCCCCCCTTTCTCTCTTCTTCCTTTCTTCTTCTTTTTGTTCTTCTTTTTTTGCTCTTCTTTGCTTCCTTTTCTTTCTTTTCCCCTCTTTTTTTCTTTTTTTTTCTTTTTTTGTTCTTTTCTCTTCCCTTTTTGTTTTCTTCTCTTCTTTTCTTTTCTCTCTTCCTTTTCCCTTCCCCTTTTTTCCTTGGAGACACTGACAATGGGCCAACCATCTAGACAGTGGTCGTGCAAACCCACCCATGACCGGGTGGAGAGTAATATTATTCATTAAATGGTGGCATTGGAGCGTGATACAGCCTCAAGTGTCTTCCATTAAGGGGTGAGAATTGAACCTCACCGTGGTGATTGACGATTACATAGGCTCCACCTTCGTAGACTTTCTGGACTATGAACGGTCCGAGCCAATTCTCATTCAGCTTACCCTTAGGGTTGGCCGCCATAGCTTCTCTCCTTTTGACCATGACAAGGTGACCCTTTTTAAATTCGCGCTCCTTGACGCGCTCGTGCTGGATGGCGACCCTTAGGGAGGGTATCTCCAGTTCGAGGGGGATAATCACCTCCGAGCCGTACACCAAAGAGAAAGGCTTGCAGCACGTCAGGGTCTTGTACACAGTTCAGTACGCCCACAACGCCTCATACATCTTCTCTTCCCAGTCTCTTTTATTTGAGTTGACAATCTTGGCTAGGAGAGTGTAGAGGGTTTTATTGAAAGCCTCAGCCAGGCTGTTGGCCTATGGGTTATAAGGAGTTGATGTCCTCCAATCAATCTTGTACTTTTTCGCCAGTCGGTAGACCTTCTGATTGCGAAAGTGGCTGCCATTGTCTGAGATAATTTGGTTGGGGGTGCCAAACTGGAATATAATGTTGCAGCGGACAAATCTAGCCACGATCTCCCCAGTGACCTCCCCAATCTGTAATTTGCTCCGCCGCCCACACTGTCCAATCTAGCACTGTCGCTAGCCCATGGGGGTGCCGCCTGACGCGCTCCTCTGGCTTCTCTGGCGTCTGGAACTCGACTATTGGCTAGTGGACGCCGATCATCCTTATCACCAGCCAGAAGTAGAGTGGCTCCACTATGTTCATGCAGGGAAGCCACATGTCGCGCCTAGAGAAGGCGAGGGCCGCCACTACCCACGGCTGACCCTCGTGTCCCTCACCCGCGTATGGTGTCCACTGGACCTACAGAATAGGAAAGTCGCGTCAGCACCATAAAGCACATAGATTGCATTTAATCAAAGTTTGAGTCTAGAGTCTCACTGAGGTGTAAGGTAGAGTGTCTAGGTCATCCTGGATCCCGCAGACCTATCTCCACAGGGCTCCAGTCTCTCGAGGTGCGGTCCACAGTCTGGTGATCTGCAACAGCTCGGGGTAGGTCTCATCCCCTCTCCCTAGCCCGCGTAGTCGCACGTAGGCCCACACCTGCATCGCATTTCATCAAGTGTCAGCATATAGCACATATACGTATCATATAACAAATGGCATAATTAGTTCAAGGGTCAAGTCATACCTGGAGAAGGGGTGAGAAGCCGCCGAGCATCGTTCGCTGGCTGGTGGAGCTGAGAGTGTCGAACAAGAACGCCAGGGCTGTCGCTCCCCATGCGTAGTCCCCTACGTGCTCCAAGTCCTCTAGTAGGGGGAGGAACCGATAATTGATCACGTCGGCCCTCGTTGCAAACAAAAGCCCCCCAAAAATTAGCATTAGTAACCTCCGTAAGACTAGGTCTACCTTTGGTCCCGGCTCTGCCGCTACCCTCGATCGAGCTCAGTCGACGAGCCTCTGCAAGTGCTGCTCGGGTAGCTCTCCGATCGCGATCCTTGCTCCTCTCAGCCCGAGGCTGTCCTGAAGTGTCACCCACGTCAAAGTCGTGGACTGGTGCTCCAGATGCAGTAGCTCTAGTCCGAGTAGCTCCTAAGCCATCTCCCGATAGTCAGGGTAAGTCCTCCCACTAACTGGGGATCCATGCTCTCGTAAACCCGTAATGCGCGCTATGTCCTCCAATGTGGGGACCATGTGGCCCCACAGGAAGAGGAACGTATGGCTCACTGGGTCCCAGTAGTGGTGCAGAGCGTAGAGCAACGGTGTGTCAAACCGGCCAACCTCAATGCTCAGGAACTCGGCAAATCCCATCGCCGCTAGTCTCTCCCTCTGGAAGTCGGGCAGTGCAAGGTACACTACCCAGACCTGCAGCCAAGAGATCCGGGTCCTATGCTGTCCCTGCATAGATTTTAGGATAATTGCATTGGTTATTCTTTTTTTTATATTCTATCTTATGCATTTCATTAATCGAATAAATCAAGGAGGTCCGAGCTACACTTCAGCAAGTCCGTGCATGGTCCGTGCACACACATAAAGTCCGTGCACATTCCACCGGCTTACACATTCTAACTCCGTGCACATTCCACCGACTCGCATGATTAAAGTCTGTGCACACTCTTACAAGTCTGTGGATGTATTAAACAGGTCCATACACGTTGTTCTTCCAAGTCCATGGATGTCTTAAACAGGTCCGTGGACATTGCATCCAATGCATGGCAAGTCCGTGCATGCCTTTTTCAAGTCCGTGGATGAACAGTCCACTGCATAGGAAGTTTGTGCATATAAGTCCATGCATGTTCTATCCTTGGTCAAGAACATAAGTCCGTGCACATTGCATCCACTACATGGCAAGTCTGTGCATGCCTTGTTCAAGTCCGAGGATGAACAGTCCACTGCATAGCAAGTCCATGCATATCCGTGCGTATGAGTCCGTGCATGTTCCGGCCTTGGTCAAGAACGCAAGTCCGTGCACATTCTCTTAAGAAGGAAAGTAGAGTCCAAGCATGAACAGTCAAGTCTTCACTAAGTCCTTGCACGACTTCACAAAGTCCGTGCATGTCAAACTCTGTGCATATTTCTTATCAAAACACATCCATGCACATTTGTTCATTATGCATCCATGCACATTGTGCATCCGTGCACATTATGTACCCGTGCACATTGTTTTGAGTTCAAGTCCTTGCATTTTCTTGTAAACTAACTCCGTACACATTCGTTAATTGTGCATCCGTGCACATTATGCATCAGTGCACATTGTGCAACCGTGCACATTGTTTGAGTTCAAGTCCTTGCATTCTCGTGTAAACAAGTCCGTGCACATTCGTTAATTGTACATCCGTGCACATTGTGCATCCGTGCACATTGTGCAACCGTGCACATTGTTTGAGTTCAAGTCCTTACATTCTCATGTAAACAAGTCCGTGCACATTCGTTAATTGTGCATCCATGCATATTGTGCATCTGTGCACATTGTGCATCCGTGCACATTGTTTGAGTTCACGTCCCTGCATTTTCTTATAAACAAGCCCGTGCACGTCTGTGCACACCTTCCAACCTAGTCCGTGCTCATTGCTTCAAGTTCGAGCACATCTTCAAGTCCTTGCATATTCCTGTAAACAAGTTTGTGCACGTTGTGCACAATTCATTCTTATAAGTCCGTGCATGTACAGTGTCTACATATGTACCTCATGCTTTTTCTATGTTGACTGAGTGTTCTTTCAAATGACAGGGATTTCGTTATTCTTGGAACATCGATCTGAAAAGAAATTAGGGCACATGATTTCTTAGTCTCCCTTAGAGAGGGAATGAACCTGGCCGTTGTGAGCTGCCTCATGAGTCCTTTTGACCATGGTTTTTGACTCTCGAACTAGGATAATTTGATGGCATGGAGCCATATTGTACAATGGTCTTGGATTGAGTCGAGTGACTCAATGGCCTTGGATTAGTAGGTCTAGTTAGCTGTCCTGAGTCTGGTGGCATCGTGCCACCCAGTGTTCCGTGATACTTGAGATGGGTGCATACGTAGCCTATTGGTACATCGATGTTTCCTCCCTACTGAGACTTCTCACTTCTAGTGACTTTCCCACACTAGTCGTAGCTTGCCTAGGCACACGTGTGCTGATCCACTTGGGAGTGGTGGAGAGGTAGTCCCAGGAGAGACAGTTTTAGGCTGGTTGTTGTAGGGCATCCCACTGTGGGGGCTTGAGTCTGTGCTGGGAGGAAAACTAGCTAGAGGGCCTGACGTAGCGCAGTCAGTCAGTGTGTGCACATGTGGTCGGGGACTATGGACGCATGCTGATGAGCATGACCCCGACTATACCCATGTATTCGGTTACTTGTATGGTGTCTTAGTTTCCACCTAGGGCGAGTAGGGAGACACCCGTGATGCGGACTAAGTCGTCAGTCACATCCAGCCTTGCTTCTAGTGGGTAGGTTCTCTCGTCACATGACACGTGGCTCTCTTGACTCTAGGTTTTAGGTTTCCTAACAGCGAGGTCATGGTTTTCTGGGTGGCTTCTGTGTCGTTTCCTGACGTTAAGGTCTAGGGTTCCCGATAGAGTCATGGAGGTCTTACCCATAGACAGTGTAGGGTTCATGACGGTGAGGTTGTGACTGTACCCTTAGATCACGTGATTTTGGTTGGGCCTCCATCTGTGAGGACGGGCCTTCATGACAGAGATGTCATGGTTTTTCCTTCAGTAGCGTAGCCGTGGTTTCACCGATGGTTCAGCGGTCCTGACTATGAGATCAGGGTTTACTTTCAGTTATCGATAAGAGTGCTTTAGAGAGCTATGTTTCCGCCAGCTTCTTCTATTACTACTGTTGTACGATCCCTACTGTTGTTGTGGTTATTATTGTTGTTATCGCTACTGTTTACCACCGTTATTTCATGGTGGGGATCCACGAGACCCTTATTGAGCTAATGAAATGAGGCTCACCCCCTTTCTTTTCAGGTGTAATAGTTCTTGCTCGAGGTTCGAAGGTGCAGTGCCGAGGTTCGTAGTTGCCAGCTTGCTAGAGTCGGGGCTTACCTGATGATTGAGTATGTTTTCTTCCCTATAGACTGTACTTTGTAGAAACCTGACGCAAGAAGATGGTGCCTCAGCTCGACCCTCAGACCACCAATGAACTGATCAGTCTTCACTTCCTCATCTGCCATGATGTGAGACGCATAACGGCCCAACTCGATGAACCTGGCATGGTACTACATCACTGACATGTCACCCTGGGTCCACTCCATGAACTCACGCAACCTCTACGTCCTGATGAAAGACGGACAGAAGGCACGCTCAAACGCCATGATGAACTCCTGCCATGTGATCTGCCAAAGGGGACGAGACTGGAACGCTGCTTCCCACTCTGACGTCCGCCAAGTACGGGCCGCTCCCTGAAGATGATGCATGGCCAACACCACCTGCTCCTCCTCAGCACACTCCATCGCACTGAAGATCCTCTGTAAATCATCTAGCCACTCTTGGGCCACCTCTAGATCTGGCTGCCCACCGAAAGAAGGCGGCTAAAACTGCAAGAACTCCTTCAACACCCGACCAGGACCACCTCAAGATGACAAACCCTCGCCAACATCTCCTCTCTGCTGCTGGTCTCCCTGCTGCCGCTGCTGGAAGGCATAGTCAAACATGCCTCGAAAGAAATCGTCCATCCCTGGACCTCGTGCACCTCTAGCAGCACTCTCTAGAACTGTGGCTCTACTTTGCTCCTCTGGACGACTGCTCGACTCCCCCTGTTGGGAACGGGCCCTCCTCTGCGGAGCCATAACACACCTGGCATCAAGAAAATAATTGTGAATCAATAAAACACACAGGCCCTAAGCCAGTCGCTGACTATACAAGACATTCATGGACCTTCTGGACCACTGCAGTCATTTCAGATCCTTATACACATTTACAACCTCGCTATGATACCAGCTGTGTCAACCCGGGATCCGAGTACCAAAAAGGAACCAGCGCAACTCGAATCTCGGCCCGCCTCCCACGAGCCCGAAGACTTAGAAGGGAAGAAAGGATGGTGTGAGGGTGTGTAAGAAGCTAAAATAGCTGCAGAGATAGCACAATATACCACTAAATAATAATGTAGAAATTAAGTAAATAAACTTGTACAAGGTCCAGTACATCACATGTCCAAATAAAGTACAGTCAACTGAAAGAAAGTACAAGTGCAAGGAAAAGTACAAGTACACGGGGCATACTCCGGCTCTGGCAACTGGCACTAACCTCGACTACTGGAACCGCGCTGAACATCCGCCGCACCATCTGAAGTGCCGGCCTCGCCTGAAATACGGTGAAAACACGCAGGGGATGAGCCTCCAAAATGAAGGCTCAGTAGGGATCCCTCGAACCCTACCTCGCACGGAATCAGGTGCCACCTGGACTTGCTATATCTGCTTGGCTGGCTCTCTTATTTGCATGAATTTGCTGAGAGTTGGCATGCCAATATGATCTTCACTTGCTGGAGGAGGGGTAATTGAGGACGAGACTAGAGTATTCTTGGACTTCAGTTCAGCCTGTGGGCATGGCTGCTTGCCTTTTTTCGATAGCAGAAATTCGACGAATGAGGGGACCTCCTGGCTGCTTGTGTCCTCAGGATAGAGACCAGGTGGAGGCAAAACTTTTGCACCTTTAACCTCAGGCTCAGGGATTTGGTATGGCTACTAGCCCCTGAACATGATGTTATGGTTAGTTGGAGGAGGGTGCCCTCATTTCCTTCCAGACTGGGTAACATGCTAGGAGGTGGAAGCTTCGGCTAGATTTGCCTCAGCTGGCGCGAAGCATATTTCTTTCTCTTCTTCTTTAGAAATCTGGGCCATGTCAAACAAGGTCAATAGAGTGTTGCAAGAGATTGTGACGCCCCTTCTTTTGCTCTTTGATTTCTTCTTTTTCTTCCCTTTTATATTTGGTATTTGATCTCGTGGTGGGTCATTTTGTGTGCTTAGCTCCTCAATATTAGCTTCAACTTCTTTTGTTAGCTCCAGGGATTCGAATTGCTCCCAGAGGACATACTCTTTCAATCGCACAAGCTAGATCTTAGGTTGTTCATATTTATCTAGCCCATTTATAATTGCCTGTAGCTGCTTAATTGTTGGACCGGCTTCTTTGTGTACCCACAACGGGATTTACTTTTTCGTGTTATTGGTGGGTCTTCTAACAACCACTCAAGGGGCTATTTTGTGCTAGGTAGGGGTTGGGACTGGTGGAGCTGGTTGAGGTGTGACGCCGCATATCTGGACTCCCGGGCTGGGGTGAGGTGCCAGCCTTCTTCTTATTTTTGTGGGCATTCTCTACCAATTTTCTCGATCTTTTGTAGGTGCCGGAATATAGGCTTCATAGGTATGCTGGGTGCAGGCCTCTGACACTGACACTTCTTCAAGCAATTGTTGATATAGAGATATCATACTAATTGCATTCTCTCTCTAGATTTCTAGAGTGAGAAGCTCCCGTTTTCCATTTTCGCCTCTCCACTAGGTTTCTCATCTCCTCCCGCCGGCCATGGTCGGTGAGGGGGGGAACTGCCCTAACGAAGGCGGAGCAGATGCTGTAGTTCTCCGGAAGTCATTTGCGCAGGTGGTGCTGGAAACCAAAGCTCCTCCGAAGGTTTCGTTCAAGGTGAAGACCCCTGGTTTTACGGATCACGGAGAGCCTGCGGTGTTCTTCCTCTCCGTCGTCTCTCTCGTAGAGTCGGCGTGCCTCCCACTCTCCGTCGTCTCTCTCATAGAGTCGGCGTGTCTCTCACTCCACTCGCAATGTCTCTCTTGTAGAGTCGGTGTGCCTCTCACTCTCCGTTGTCTCTCTCATAGAGTCGGCGTGCCTCTCACTCTCTGTCGTCTCTCTCGTACGGTCGGCGTGTCTCTCACGCCTCTCATCTCTCGTGTCACCACTCTCGTAGAGTCGGCGTACCTCACCTCTCTAGTGTGTCTCACCCGCGAGTCATCCACATTTTCATGCACACATGCATACATATAAGAAAATCACCACAAAAAAAGGAAATAAACTAAACCACTATCATATCATGTCATATACAAAGCATATAGAAAGTACGGAGTAGATCAGGCTGCACCCTCTAGCCTGTTGCTGTCACCACCACCCTCCTGCCTCTTCGATGGCGGGGCCATCGTAGAGGTTGCTCCCTCCTCTCTCGCCCGGCGTCGGCGCCGCTCCTCCTCCTCATTCCTCTGCCACTGAGAGGAAGTCGCCAGGAACTGTCTGACCGAGCCGTGAGTGGCACGACTCTCGCTTGGAGCTGCGTTACTCACGCTGCGGGACCGACTCATCTGCCAGTAAGCTCGCACCTCGCCACGAAGCTCGAACGCCTCCTGTCAGAAACGCTCTAGCTCCGCAGTCGTGGTGCGGAGTCGCTCTAGCTCCGCTCGGAGAACCGCAAACTCCACCGACTCTGAAGGTCTGCCTCGCGCCAGCTGCTCCTGCAGGCCAGCTGCCTCCGCCTGTGCCTCGGTCCGGTCTCGCTCCACCAGCTCTCGCGAGAGGGCACTCTGCTCCAGCTCTCTGTGCAGATGGGCCACCTCCTTGCGCGAGCAGGCGGCCTCGTCCTGTGCCAGCACGAGCTCCGTCTGTAGCTGGTCACTCTCGCTGATGGCGACAGTCAGCTCTGTCACCTGCATACATGTATTTCACTATTAGTCAACTGCATTCTAACATAATAAGAACATAATTCACAAAAGGGGAAGTGTAGAACGTACCCGCTCGGCGAGTGCCACCTCAGCTACCTCGGCCCGGTCTACCATCTGCCTAAACTTGGCCTCCCGCTCCGCTCGGTCGATTGGAGTCTGTGCTGTAGAAGAAGAAGGAGCGTCAGTCCCCTACCTCTGGGCCTCCTCCCCCCGCTGAAAATAAAGCTCCAGGTCAGTCGTGTCTTAGTATAGTAGTAAATGCATTTAGTATAGGAAAGAAAAACTCACCAGTAGGGCTAAGGCCTGTCGGGCCTCATCCCGCCCCCATCTCTCATTTCTCACCCTTTTTCCTCTCTCTTCTCTCCCACGTTCTCTTCTCTTTGTCTCTTCTCCGATGGTCGACGGAGGTGGACAAGGGCAAGGCAGTGACGCTCGTGGGGTGAGGAGCGATGGGCACGGGACGAGGATCGCAATGGTGGAGGTAGTTCGTGAGATCGTGAGCCAGCGGGATTTCTAGCTGCATTTTCGCAATGGATCGACGTCCTCGACGCGTGAAATCTTCGGTGGAGGTAGGGGGACGGATCCTCAACCTGCGTACTTTCATTCCTGTGATTTTTGTAGGTCGTGATGAGCTGAGTGGATTTATTTTTACATTTTGAAAAAGAGAGCATATTTTGGGGTGTGAGCCAGATCTAGTGATTTGATCGCATTTTTGGGGTTTAAATGGGTCCTCTTGGTGCTAGAGAGGTTGGGGACTAGTTTCCCCTTGTTTCCCCCTTCACACGGGTGTGAATAGGGCGTGGAATGGATTTTCTCACGATTTTCACCGTTTTCGCAGTCGTGACAGTTTAGCGGTCCTTCCAGGGACCGCTAGGGTATGAGGCGGTCATGTGGAGACCGCTAGGGTTTCCCTATGTCAGTTCGAGCCTTGCGATCGCATGATGGACCGCCAGGAGGGCTTAGCGGTCTGGTGAAGACCGCCAGGCATCACTTAGCGGTCCAAGGGTGACCATTTGTCCATGTTTTGATCATTTGAGGTCCGTAGGGTAGCGGCCTTGCGACTAACAGCTAGGCTATGCCTAGTGGTCAGGCAGAGGACCGCCACTCTGCTTGGCGGTCCAGGAGTGACCGTTTGGGATTTGGTTTGTCTTCGACCCTTGCGGTCCTGGCTGGACCGCTAGGCCGGGCCTTGCGGTCCGGAGGAGACCGCCATGTGGGGTGCGTAGAGATGGATTCAGAGGGGGGGTGAATGAATCCCCTTTTAAAATTTCACCCGAACCAAAAATTACTACTTGATTAACAAACAACTTACAAAAGCTTTGCGGAATATGAAATGATAGATCAGAAAACTTTTACTCACAAATCAAAGTATGGAACACTTAACCTGTAAACTCAACATCACAGAATTCTTATGCAGAATTATTCGTGCCTAAGCAATCATCTACTGATCTCAAGGAGGCAAGCAACCACAATGCACAAGAGATTTTTTAGGTTGTTCGGCCAGACCTCCAGTCTGCCTACATCCACCCCTCACTCCAAATCGGAGTGAGGCTTCCACTAGCACAAGCTAGCACCGCAGACTCAGTCTGCAACAGATGCTGATTCACAGCTTCACCAGTTGTATATATTTTATATGCCGCTGCTAGAGAGCATGCTAGGATAATTTAGCTCGCTATATCAATTCAATCACTGCTGTGAGCGAGAGAGTGAAACTCGTCCCGTGACTCAATCCGAGTACACGCAGAAAAGGCGATACCCGAGACTCATAGCCAGTTCCTCAACCGCGCACGGTCCCACGTTTCCCTCGCTTAGGGACGCCCGCGAGCTAGAGCCCCAGGTTCGTTGTCTCGTCCCGCATCAAATTGGTATCAGGGTGAGTCGAGTCTATGGTTGTCATTGCATAAGTGTTTGCACGGTCTAAGTCGAGTCTAGGAACATCATTGTTTTAAAACAAAAAGAAAAAAAGTGTTTTGGTTTGCATCCCAATAACCAGTATATCAAAAGACGTTACTGGAAGGTTAGGTTACGCTTATCTGGAAGGTAGCCCCTCGCGTCGTGTTGGACCTTCAAGTTATAGCCTCCGTCATGTACTGAAAATTGGGTTAAGTCCAGGTTTCTAGTTGGGTCTGCATTAGCGTGTCTAGTGCTTGCATTAGTCTTGCATATAAAAAAGAAAGAAAAGAAAGAAAAGAAAAAGGGGTTCCAATGCATTAGTCTCTTTGTAACTATGGCCAACCCTCACATCAGCTCTGCCCAAGGCAACCAGTCTGTGTCTGAGTTCATTAGGGACTTCAAAGCGTACCGGTTAAGATGTGTAGTCGAGAAGGAGAGCATCACGGCCGGATTCCAATTCCGGAGAGGTCCGCGGCCTCACTACCCGTTTGAGTGCCTTTGCTGCGACACGGTCACTCTGGAGCAATCTTATCAGGTTACTCTAGTGGTCGAGCCGTTTGAGTCATGGTTTGATGCTGCCCTTCGGCAAGCATCTACCTCTCCACATGAGCCCACGAGGTAGGATGCTCCTACTCCGCAACCTCACCCACCACAGTCGGGGAACCCTACCCTTACAGCTCCTTCACCACCCATGAGGATGCCGTTGCCACCCCCACCCTCTGATCTTTCAGAGCCACCCTAGCTAGAGCCACCAGTGCTCCTAACGGGGGAGCTACTCATAGCCGAGCCACTTCTTAGTTGGCGCAGGACGAGTTTGGTCCCTAGACCATCTTTGGCGCGAACACCCGAGCACAACAGCGGTCCGGGTCGGCGGGCCACCGGTACCGTACATGGAGCACCACATGAGCCACGATAGCTTCCATTTGGCTCGGAGACAGCCTAGCGACTCCCCCTTGAGTCTTCACATTTATCATATTTATTGAGATTTTATTTGTGTGTAATGTGTGCTTATTTGATTTTACCCTTGCATTGCAGCCCTTCCACCTTGCTTCCTTAGCCAACTCAAGGGTGCAGCTCTGGTAGCAGGTCACAGGCAGATAGCAAGGGCCTTGAAGATCATAGCTTCTCTGGCACTTCCCCAACTCTTATGGTGGCAACTCATATACCACTACAAAGGTTGTCCAGAGGGCTTTCTAAGGGCGGTGGTTTCATCTTCATCCGAGCTCGGAGCTGTCCGCGAGAGTGATTCTCCCCTGACTGCGTAAGAGCTCCCGGGTAGAGAACCAGAGCCCTAGAAGATCTTCCACCACGACCACTCCTTGGCAGTTCTGGACGTGCAACTTGGCTGAGAGTAACTTCTACCAGTCCTCTATCATCCCCAAGAAGCGGAACGAGATTCGGACCCCGGCATCAGAAGTTACGAATTTTCTACCGAAGTCGCGCCAGGTTGGTTCCTCTATTCCTGAATGGACCCACCTCCACTCTTCTGGCAAGTACGATCAACCCCGATGTCCTCTGAGGTTTTCGTAAGTCCCATATGAAAGAAGACTCATCCACGGTCGTCTCGGTACCAGCTCTACCTCCATCTGAGTTCAGGACGGCCCGTGGCATCTCCATCTTCCAGCAGTAAGACCCTAGGAGCGGTCAGCGCCAGAATGGATGAGCACTGTTCCATGACCTGTACTATCCAGCAGCCAACTCAGGGTTAATCCATAAAATTAGAGCATCTTCCTGGGCTAGATTGGAGTGTTTTGGCTCTGGTTTCGGCCCAATTGGAGTTCGGGAGCTTCCATGGCGGCGTACTCTTCAACCGACTGTCCTACGATTCCAGAAGCTGACAGCACCGACAAGGAGTCCGACACATCTAGTGTTAGCACCATCCTCTCCCCTCCCTTGGCCGGCTGAAGGCCCCTCCCTGTGTGAAGGTAGTTTTGGGTGTAAGCACTTAACCCCCACCCCGATATCCACCTCCTTTGTAAGGTGTAGTGTTGTAGCCCTCCTTTAATTTTCAGGTCAAGTGCCATCGCCGCGGCGTGCGGGCGCTCCCCCTCGTCTCCGAGCGGGATCGGTGTTTTCACACCGGTCAGGTAAGCGTCTGCTACCCCTTGGCTGGTTACTTGCTCTGCTCATTTTGTATTGCTTTGAATGCCCGTCGGATGGTGATCCGAGAGCCCGCACTTGCACACCTCATCTAGTGTGCCCACCGCAGAAGGCGAGAGAGTGCCACCCCCAAACCCACACCCCCGGCGTGCCGGCCCCCACTCAAGTTGGGCATCCCAGACCCTTAGGGATCAGCCTAAGCCAGCCAAGATCCTTTAAGGTCCTGAAAGAAACATCACTACAAGCATCACCCTGAAGTTTTCTAGTGACAAGTCTTATACCTCTGGAAAGGTCGTCTAGATAGCTTTCTAGGTGAGGTGGTTTCGTCATCGTCTGAGCTCCGAGCTGCCCGTGAGAACGAATCTCCCTCGACTGTGGAGTTCTGCCTAGACAAACAACCAGAGGAAGATTGCAGAGGCTCCCACGACCAGATCCCTGGGATTCTTGGAGCACCACTTGGCTAAGGACTTCCCCCTCCAATCCTCTTTCATATCCAAGAAGTAGAGATAAGTTTGGACCTCGTCATTAGAAGTTCCAATTTTTTTCATCCAAGGTGTGCCAGGTCAGTCTCCCTAAGCCTGCGCCAACCCACCACCACTGTTCTAGCCACCGCGATCAAATCGTACATCTGTCGATGGCACCGTTAGTCTCAGATCGAAGAGCACTTGACCGCAATCGCAACGGCTCTGGTCTCGCCTCCAACAGATCACGGGGCTGTTCGTGGTGCCCTCATCTTCCAGCAGCATCAGCCTGAGAGCAACTCGAACCAGAGCGGTTGGGCCCTATTCCAGACCCTACCCAGGCCAGCGACACCAACAGGAACTTCCACGAAAATTCCAGCATCCTCCTGGGTCAGGTCAGAGAATTTTGGACTAGTTCCAACCTGTTCTGAGCTCGGGGGAAGCCGTGACAGCACCATCTTCCACTATCTGTCCGACTGTTCCAGAAGCTAGCAGAATCGACGGGGATCGACATAATGGCTTCTAGCCTCACTTTCCCTCCCCGCCTGGCCGGCTTACAGCCCCTCCCTGCATGGAGGTAGTGTTTGGATGTAAAGCTCTTAACCCCCACCCTGAGATCATCCCTCCTATGTGAGGCATAGTGGTGTATTCACTTTTAATTTTCAGGACAAAGCGACACCAACGTAGTGTGCGGGTGCGTACCCACGCCTCCCCGCTCACCCTCATCTTCGGCCGAGATCGGCATCTTCACACCAATCAGGTGAGCTCCTGATCACTCTCCTCTATTGGTATCATTATCTTTGCTGGCTTATTATTGCTTTCAATTGCCCGTCGGACGGTGAGCGAGTGCCCAGTCTGAAATCCACTAAATCGAGTGCCACCGCAGAGCGAGTTGTGAGAGAGACCCTACAACCCACGCCCTCGGCGTGCTGGCCGCCCGTTGGTTTGGGCATCTCAGACCCTTAGGGGTTCAATCTCAAGCTAGCCAAACCCCGGAACAGCGAGGTCCCACTTCGGACCCTCATCCCCCATCGCCGGTCCACCTACAGACCAGAAACTGGAGCACGTTCAGCTTTATACACTCAAAGGTTCGCAATCAGCTAAAAGCTGATTGGTTAGAAAAATTAGTTTACTGTCACTACAATATGAGATTGAGAATAAAAAACATGAAGTTGATACAACTGTGGGACAAACGCGTCGCATATAGTGGGTATCCCGGCCCCTGTACTGTCGGCTCGTCAAAGGAAACTCTCGGTTCGGCGGGATCCCCTGGTCGTACCCGAAGTTCCGCGTGAATCGGTGTGGGTTAGTACGGCTCTAGGAAACTCCTCACGGATCGGTGTAATGCCAGCACCGTCGGTCGGCTGCTCATCACCCACTCTGCGTACAATGCCGCGTCTGGTGCCCGTTGGTAGGGGAGGGCGCAGGTCAGGTCGCCCCTCCACTCGACGACACCAGGATCATGCGAGAATCCCTCGTAGCGTTGTCAAAAGGTAGCCCCTCCTCGCCCCGGCTGGGCAGGTAAGACAAGGCTCTCCTAGCCCCCTCCTGTTGCGCCACAGTATCCCCGTCTGGCTGGCCGGTGAAGCTGAACAGTAGAGGCGCCGCCTGGTTCACCACGGTCCCCCGAGTCACCAACCCAGGAAACAGCAGATCGGCCCACACACTAAGGTAGTGGGTCGGCAAAAGTAGACTCCTCTCGCGTGGCGTCGGGTGCACCGCCAACACTCCCAGCCCCTGATATATGTTGGCCAACGCTGCAGGAGCTAGGGCCAGCCTTTGTCCCTCTGCCAACAAGCATGCAGGCCACAGCAACTCGATCCTCAATAGGCCGTCCTCCCCATGCGAGACTACGAACATCGCCAGCCAGTATGCCAAGTAGGCTGCTAAGTGCGTCATGTCTGGTAGCCCATGGGGGTTCCATCCCTCCCGCGACGCGTAGATGTACCTCGTGTATGTCCGGAACTGCAGCTCCACCTCTGTGTACTCCTCCCACGGAGTTTGGTCTCTTGCAAACTCCTGGTAAAAACAAAAGGGCCCGTTGTAGAAGTGGCGGACCCACACGTTCAGCGGCACCCTGGGAGTCTGTGCAGCTCTCTCCCTCCCAGCCAGGGCTAAGTCCCTCCAGGTCTTCAGTAGATACCGATAGCTATAAGGAACTCGGTATCGCCCTTGCCCGTTTGTGTGGCTGCGGTGGAGGTCATCCAGCACTACCTCCTCGTATCTGTCGTCGCTGATCGGTAGCCCAGAGAGCCTGAACAGAGACCACAGGTCTAGTGAGGTCTCCCCCTCAGCCGTCGCCACTGTGTTCCACCGGCGGTTGAAGCGCTCCATCAACGCCTGTAACAGCCCCGTGTAGTAGGGGTACCCGTACAATGTTGCAGTCACGGCATATCTGATGTCGGCCCTGTACAGCAACACTCGGTAGTGGTGTACAATCCTCATCAGCCACTCCGTGGCTCCCTTACGGTACCAGTGTGAAGGAATCACCGCCCAGCGGCCGTTCCAGCTGACAACTGTCTGCCGCAGGATCCCATCCAAGAGACTATGGTCGTCGTAGCCCTTCCCGACATACTGCAGCTCGGATGGCTCCAGCACCAGCCCAGTCGTGCCCTTTGTCTCTGTCCGGTGGTGGCCATGCAAGTCCCAAGAAGCGGGACCCATCACTCCGACTCGGACCCCGAACTGGTCCGCTCTGCTAAAGAAGCCCAGGCACTCAGCACTAGGGAACTGGCATTGCCTCCAGTGAAACTCGGGAAGCTGCAGAGAGCGACCTCGTGCAGGCTGTCCCTGCCTACCAAAATCGCCCGCTCAAGTCGGCGGTGTGCTCCAGCAACCCGGGAATCTCCCTCCTCCATGCCGGGTGGGACGTAGGTCTCGACGAACTCGAACAAGTGGCGGTCCAGGGGGAACTCCGCCGGGTAGCCTCCGCTGCAGTTGTAGGTGTACAACCCACCTGCCTCTGAAATCCGGGCCAACTCCACGGCCCCAACTCCACTTGCCCCCTCTCTGACGGGGCCCTCAGCCACTACCGTGCGCCTCGAGTCAAGCTGCTCCACACTAGCGGCAGTAACGACCGGCGAGCCCAAAGGAGGCATGGGTCGCCCAGTCATCCGCACCCAGTAATCTTCCTCCTGGCCCACACGCCTCGAGACTTGCTCGTCTCTGCCAAATCTCGCCATAGCTGCAAGACAAAGCACA
The DNA here is from genome assembly GCA_024336825.1 of Amorphophallus titanum. Taxonomy (NCBI): domain Eukaryota; kingdom Viridiplantae; phylum Streptophyta; class Magnoliopsida; order Alismatales; family Araceae; genus Amorphophallus; species Amorphophallus titanum. The sequence continues at coordinate 260,419 of JANBPO010005804.1, read as the reverse complement.
TAGAAATGGTCAGCACACCAGAAAGTCAACATATACAATGCAGCAAAACAAAGGCACATGAAGTGTCAGAATACAACTACGATAACCCAGAATGAGCTCACGGGCCGTACGCCCTTGTCTCTGCCTCCGACGCACGCCCCGTGGGGGGCATTTGTTGTACCCAAACAATTTCCCAGCAAAATGCAAGGAATAAGGGTTCAAGAATTTCCTCCGAATGCCTTTAAGGCATGTGCTACCTAGCCCTTTCTACAACTCTGTGGGTCCCGCCAAGGGTCCTGATCAGCTTGCCGTGACATGCAACTACACAAGCAACTAGCCGGGGCTGATCCCAATCACTCAGCTATGGGCTTTGCCAGCACTTCACATGGCCACCCGGGCCAACCCGGGGGCACCCCGACTCTAAGCTACGCCATGTGACACCCAATAAAAAGGCAAGGATCTAACTCCGAGATGCCTTCTGCCAGCCCTTCAAGGTCAAAGGGAGACCCAATTAGGCCAACCACAGGCTTTGGAGGCTTACAGCATGCGTATACGGCTCACACACGTGTGTTCAGTATTATCCTGAACACCTTGTGGGCGTGTATATTCAGCCCTCCTACATCAAACCATGGGCCAACCCGTAGTTCCAGCACACTAATTGGGTCCTACAATGACCCCCCAGTAATCTGGGGCCACCCCGACCCTCAGACACATGGCGATGAGCCACCTATCTTTAGCTCTCAGGCCAACCCGAGGCTACCCCGCCAACACATCGTGCAATGTGGCACGTAACTCGAGGCATAACCCATGTGCCTAAAGTGCCCCTCCTTAGCTCCCTCGAGCTCCCATCCTCAGCCCAAGGCCCACCTTGGGGTGCCTCAGCCAGCTAGCCAAGCCATTCGACAACCCGGGGTGTGTCGGGTATTTACCCAAACACCTTGCGAGTGGCTACTACGACTCAAAGCACAACGGCCCCCATGGGCCCATCCCGACATCTTGGAGCCTAGTGTCCCTCAAAGGACACTCCCAGATGATGAAAGAAGACCCCCGGGGGCCATCCCTCAGGGTTACGACCTGCTTGGGGCCCATTCGCCCCAGGGCACAGTCGCACCCCCAATAGAGGGCGAACTCCCCCGGGGGCCGCACCCACTCCCTAGTCCGAAGGCCTGACGGCTTCCCCCTAGCCCCAGCTCGTGCAAATTCTCGATCTTACGATGCAGTTCGTGTGCCGTACCAGTATGTGGGAGCAACATGCGAAAGCAGTGAAGCGACGGCATGGGGGGTTGGTCCTCAAGTCAACGCACACAAAGCTCCACGTATCTTGCCCCACCTGTCCTCTTCTTCTTAGTAAATTAGGAAGAAAAATAACCAAAAAAGGAGTTTTATAGGGGTGGGGACCGCCCCCTTCTCCCTAGAAGTCAGCCCACCTAAACCCCCAAGGGGTTTTAGGCGGGCCAGCATGGCATTAAATTATGATATTTCATGGTTAAGTACTTTAGATTTTTCTCTTAATTATCGTATAATTATTTTTATTAAATTCTATTAAATAAAAAAATGACACTGTTCATTTCGGTTAAACAAATCAAACATACGTGAACCATATCACGTGCAAACCCAAAACCTCTAACTATTAAACCATGAGCCTATATTCATCCAAAAACTCACGTAACACACCCAGCCACCTAAATGTATATGTGGTTATAATTAACCAAAACCCATACACTGCAAACCCAACCCCACACACTGCACATGCGCCCATGTGAGCTCTCACCAAGCCAGCCGAACCTCATCAAGTCTGCATACACGCGCACGAACCAAACCACCCATACATGCGTGCTCGAACATGAGTGAGTTAAGATCTTAGGGTTTTCTCCGGCAGAGTTTTGGCATGCGGCGGCAAGATGGGAAGGTTTTAAACCCTGCCGATCGTGACTTTAAAGCTATGCCATTTATCACCCGTAGAACCCTCGAGAACATGTGCAGCTTATAAAAACACCTTCCATCGAACATGCATGGTCTGCTGCCGCTGCATTCGAACAGAGTTGCCTGCGCCTTCTCTTCTTCCTATTTTTCCTGCGGTTCCCTCCTGCTGTGCAGACGAACAAGAAGAAGAATCTTCTTCTTCCATCTACCTGCTGTTGCTCGTTGTGGACGTGGGAGAGCGGCCAAGACCCATCCTCCTGCGATTGCTCCTACCGCGGCCGAGCGTGGAGACTCTGCATCCACTTCTTCCTCTACAACCTACAGAAGGCGTGAACGCCTTCATCAACCAAGGCGGCTCCTCTTAATCCTCCCACTGCTTCCTGTTGCTGATCAAGGACCCCATCATCGTCATTTTCTTCCTGTTCGACCAAGACTTGGTCTTCCATCCAGTGTTCCTGCGTGAGGAAAAACAGAGTACCGTATTCATCAAAGCCTTCAGTTGTCCACCCCTCCAACCAATCAAGAGAGGTAGGTTTTCTCTACCCCATGACCCAACCAGGATTAAAAACAAGTTAAACTGATAAATACATGCACGCTCATCATATCGTTAGCCCTGTAATCATCATTCTACAGTTCCCGCATTAAAGTGATTAGCATCCACCATCATGGCCGCTATTTGATTAAGTGCCAAACTTTGCGGATGCTCTTTATTCTTGAATTTAGCACATTATATCGTGATTTCTACAAAAAGTGCCCTCCAAGTAGGACGCCTATTCCTTTTAGCGCCTGATATCCAAGACGCCTAAACCTGAGGATTTATGTGCATCGTTATTAAGTGCCCCTGAGTCTCCCTGCGCGGAGAAATTGGATTAATTTGTTCCCTTGCATGGAAAAATTTTAAAATTAAGCGATTTTGTAATAATTGTACCCTCCCTGCGTCGAGTGAATTTTTTGTAACCACTCCAAGCTTCGTTGACATCGTGCGGGCATGCACGTCCCCGCTCGCCTTCGCCTCTGGTCAGAGCTAGTCTTTTCAGTCTAGCTAGGTACGTGCTCCAATCTCTTGCCCATTTAGTATCCTTATCAATTGCCGCGCGATGAAGTAAGAGAGAGCCCTTTCCATGCAGCATGTCTCCTGAGTGCATCGCTGTGGACGGAGAGAGAGAGAGCTTGTATGTACCCATCCTTAGGGCCCAAGAACTGTCACATTATGGCAACCTAATTGTCAGGAGGTAGTTCCACAACTACTTCGCCTACGGGCGAGCAACTCTCCCTGACCGGTCCTTCGAATTGACCCTTAGTATATCAGCTAACAAAGTGGGTCCACACCTTGCTAATTTTGGTCCCATTATTGCATCATTTAGGTCCGAGCTCGTGCATGCCACGTTGGTTTAGGAATCCATCGGGCCGTCTAGAGCGTAAATCAACCTTACAACCACCCATGGATTAGGAAAGCGTGAGTGCTATACTAGCCCAGCTCGAACAACATCTTACGGCCCAAATTGAAGACTCTATAAGCCAATTGCGAGCGGAGCTAGATGAGAGGATCCGAGTCTTAGAGGATCGTGTAAGGGGAGAAGAAGGAAGGGTGAATGGTCGCGGAGACCCCGTGGTCAACCATAGGGAGGAGAGAGACCATGCCCGCCGGGATCAGGCACCCTGAGGAAGGGAGCAAGATGGTCGTGCACCCCTAGGGAGAGACCATGACGATGAGGAGATCATCGTACGGAACGTCAAAGATAGACGCTCTCAGTTTTGATGGGTCCCTCACTCCTGCCACATACCTTGATTGGGAGACCTGGATGGATCAATACTTTGACTGGCATCGCCGCATGACCCCTGCTACACGGGTGAGGTTTGCCAAAATGAAACTCCTAAGTCAAGCCAAGACTTACTGGTGCAATATTGAGAATCTCCTAGCAAGGAGACGAGAGGAGCCTATAAACACGTGGGAACAAATGAAGGAGAAATTGAGGGAGAAGTATCTACCACCCTCCTACCATCAGCGTCTTCTAGACCAATGGTAGAAACTCACCCAAGATGGAAAGTCTGTGGACGAGTACATCGCTAAATTTGATGACTTCTTCCTTCGGAGCCAAGTCATGGAAGATGCCTCTGTCACCCTCTCTGCTGATACAAATGCATGAATGACCCTTTACAGGTGCGGTGGACACCGTATCGGGATGAGGACCACACGGGTCAGCCATGGGTGGAGGCTTCTCTAGCCTACCGGGGATGGGACATCTGGCTGCACTGCATTAATGTGATCGAGCCACTGCACTACCGGCTGATCATGAGGACGGGGGGAGTGCACCAGCCAGCGGTGAGGTTCCCGCATCGACATGATGAACGCCCGGGGAAATCTACCAAGGGCATTGGTCGTGACATCGACTGGAGTGGCAGAGCCAGAAAGTACATCCATGACTAGAAACGCAAGGGCAAGGCCATGACAGAGCGGGCAGACAACAGTGAGGCATACTTGAAAGCCTTCACCCGACGACCGGAAAGAAAAAAAATTATAAAACTTGCCTTTTCCTATCCTATATGAATGAATGCTATGTTTGACATTTGCTTTCCTAAATGCAGCTAGACCCACAGGGGCAGATAGCCGAGCTCGAGGGACTCCTTCATACCACAGTGCAGTAGCGGGATGAATATCGAGCAGCTCTTGAGCTTCTGGTGAGTTTTCTTAGCCTTAAAAAAACTGAAATGCTTTATGCAAACCTAACTGACCTTCTAAAATGCAGCGGGCCGAGGGAGCCCAGAGGGCTAGACCAGACGTGCCATCCTCTTCCTCACAGCCAGCTGGGGGACGGGCTGAGAGGGATGCCGAGTTTACCCGGGCCGTGGCTCGTGCCGAGGAGGCTGAGGCTACCCTTGCAGAGCGGGTAAGGAACTAAACTTCCCTAAAATGCTTCATGATCTTGCATGCTCTCGAACTGACTGAAAATGCAAAATGCAATGTGCAGGCTAAGGACCTAGCTGTAGCCTTGGCAGAAGCGGCCGAGGTACCTCACCTCCAAGGAGAGGTGGACCGACTCCGGGGGGAGATGATCCGCTTGAGTGGTGAGGTGACCTGGTTGAGCGGGGAAGTGACCCGATTGAGCGGGGAAGCGGCGGACGTTAATCGATATCGCACTGAGGCTCGTGAGGCGCGAGTTAAGATTTTTGAATTAAAGATCGAGCTTTAGACGATGGAGCGGACCGTCCGACTGATGGGCCGGGCACCCGAGCGGGCCACGTCACGGAGCAGTGCAGCCGGAGGCTCACAGAGCGCGGCACCGAGCGCGTCGGTGGGTGACATCCTGGCCAGTTCCTCCACCCACCAGAGAGATGAGGAGGCGGATAGAAGACGCCTGAGGGAAGAGGAAGAACACAGCGCCATGGAGCCACCGTCACGGCCACACGAGGGCACCGGGGACAGCTCCTCAAGCACCTCTTCCCCTTCCCCATACACCCCTTCCCATCACCTAGGGAGAAATCAAACACCCCACCCCCTTGAGAGGCCGCGGCCCCCCCCATCCTCCCAACCAGCCAAGGCTGCCCATCCCCTCTTCCTTTCCACCATTGTTCATTCATCCTCCTTCCACCCACCCTCCAACCTAGCAGCTAACCCCTCCACCATTAGCACCTTCTCCTGTACCAGACCGCCCTCTCCGTCCTCCCCACTCCATCTCCCCTTCCTCCAACCTCATCCCATCCCCCATCCACCTCCACTGCAAATCCAAGGACCCTCCACTACAGAAAACCACACTTTCCCCCTCTTCCCCCACAGTTTTCTGTGCCCTATTATTGCCCAACAGAGCTCCATCAAGCTACAGTGCCGGTCTCCACTGCAGATCGGAGCTCCAGAGGGATCACCCTATACTGCTGGAAAGCTCTACCAGTCGGCTTCATCCACGAGGTGATCCCGTCCTCATCCGAGTTCGTGGTTGTCTGGGAGGTTCGTTCTCACCGGAGCGCAAGACTGGCACCCATCGGAAGACCAGAGCATCAGTGCAGAAGCTGCTACGGCCACATCCCTACTCCCCTCGGTGCGTCGCTTGGCTGGAGCGTTCTTCTACCAGTCCTCCACCCAACCCAGTCGACGGAACTACATTCGGAGGTCGGGACTGCTCATTCCGAATTTTCTCACCGGGGTGCGCAGGTTAGTCCATAGAAATCTAGCCATGATACCCTGCTACTGTGTACCCCATATCTCTCTACTCCAACCTCTCTTGGAGGCCTTCCTTCAGAGATTGAAGGAGACTCATAGACGGACGCGTTGATTTGGTCGCACACCATTCTGACTCCGGGAGCATTCGTGACAGCGCCAACTTCCTACTATTGCACCTTGAGGACAGAACCAGCCAGAGCAGAGCCACCCTGCCACAGAGTCCGCCATGACCAGCGACGTCTCTGGGCCATTCGCCAAAAATTCTGGAACTTCCTGAACCAGATAGCGATGTATTGGCATTGGTTTCGATGTCATCCGAGTTTTCCACAGATCGAGGAGCCATCAATAGCGACCGGTGGTCAGTCCGTTCCTGAAGCTGGCAGAATCGACCGAGTGACTTCTTCGGCAATCTTGCGGTCTTCTTCCCCACCCCGCCTGGCCGGCTTAACGCCCCTCCCTACGTGGAGGTAGTATTTTGGTGTAACCTTAAATTCCCATCCCTTAGTCCAACCCCCCTGTGCGGGGAGTAGTGCTTGTATTGATAATAGGGGAAGCGGCATCGACCCTACCTATGAACTAAGGAAGAAAATTTTCACACCCATGTGAGAATTGGGTAGAGCCCGGGATAAGATAGTTAATTACTTTAAGATTAAATTTCTGTAATTCCATGAGAAACAATAAGTTGTTGAATTTCTCTTAGATACCTTATTTAAATTTCAATGGCACATCGCGTAAATTGGGACGGCCTGTAGCAAACAGTGGCTGGCCTTACCCAGGCACTACAAACTATGGCCCAGGCAGGTGCTGGACCCAGAGCTGGCAGTTTACATCAGAATTTTTGGAGTCTCAACCCTCTGCATTTTTATGGGTCTTCTAATCCAGACGAAGTGGAGAACTGGATTGATAAAATGAACCAGATTTTTGATGTTATTCAATGCACCAATCAAGAGAAGGTGCGTTTGGCTACTTTCCAATTGAACAAGGATACTCATACATGGTGGAAGTCGGTTCCGGCACCCCCAGTCGATGCACCACATACATGGGAAGGTTTCCTTATATTATTCTGTGTCAAGTATTTTTCAGAGCACGGCAAAGAGAGAAAGGTTATGGAGTTTGCATCCCTTCGTCAAGGGATGATGTCAGTAGCAGAATACTAGTTGCAATTCTCCAGGCTAGTACCATATGCACCACACCTTATTAGTACCAAGTTATTGAAGGCCAATTGGTTCATGGACAGGTTACGGCCCAGTTACATTCAACAACTTGACCCAGAACATCGGTACTTATGAGGAGGTGATCCAGCGGGCCTATTGGTGTGAAAGGACCTTAGAGAAGGTCGATAAAATGAAAGGAAAGGGAGAAGAATCTAGCCGACGATCTGATCGGTGATTCAGGAAAGAGAAGTTTAGTATCACATAACCTTACAAAAGTCGTGATAGCAAGAAATGGTCTAGGAATGGGAACGGTGGAAGTTCCCAGAAGAACAAGAAAGTTAAGGAAGAGGAGAAGCAGGTCATGACGGCCTGCACGTTCTGTGAAAAATTTGGTCATTTGGCTGAAGAATGCTGGAAGCACCTCGACGCTTGTTTGCATTGTGGAAGCAGGGAGCATCGTATGCTAGATTGCCCTCGTATGAAGGATCAATCATTTAGTAGTAGACACAGGAGGCAGGCTCGCCTCAGTGCTGTTCTTGAAGAAGAGGATGAAGCACCTAGGGACGGTGGGCTCATGGAAGGTACACTTTAAATTTACTCTCATCCTACATTTGTGCTATTTGATACTGGTGCTTCTCATTCCTTTATCTCTACTTCTTTTGCCAAAACTTTACCTATTGCATCAGTTCCTTTACCTTCGGACCTTACGGGACGTGTCCTCCAGGGATTGACTTCTCTTCGCCACTGTGATTCCGGGGATGGCTTCACGTCGGCATGGTGTCTGTTCGGAGGGTCCGGACGGGACGTGTCCTCCAGGGTCTCTTCGATCGAAACCATCATTGTTGCTGGACTGGCGGGGACATATGGGCGTGCGATTTTGCATGTCCACAAATGCCCCCCACCCACAGGTAGCGCGGGTGAAGAATGAGCCGAGCGGTGCCCGTGGGTGCACTGGTTCTCAGGTAAGTCTATGGGTCTCGACGTCTGGACGAGACGACGGACCTAACCTGACGTGGGCTGGGTGCCCATTTGGACACATACGTCTAGATGTACGTTCCCATCAAGTACCCTCGAGCCGGGGTGTAGCCTTATGGCTTTTACACCCCCGTAGGGTGGCATATTCCTCCTTCAAACACCCCTGTGCCAAGGTGCATTCTTCTCTTTCTTGTGGCCCGCTTCACAGACTTGGCCTTATAGCCTACCTCTCAGATGCGGCCTTTATACCCGTCTCTCCCAAGGAAAAAAAAAGGGAAAGAAGAGACGTGGGACAAACATGGTCCCCGCACCCGTCTCCACACAAAAAAGGAGGGAGAAAAGAAGAGAAGGAAATGAAGAAGAGACGTAAGGCAGGCGTGGCTCTGCACCGGCCTCTCAAAGAAAAAAAAAGAGAGAGAGAAAAAGAAGAGAAAAAGAAGAAAGAAGAAATCACAAAGCAGACGCGGTCTTTGCACCCGCCTCTCCCAAAAGGGAAAACAAAGAGAAGAAGAGACACAAGAGAAGAGATTCACTGGCGGGGCGTTACACCGCAGAATAGAAGACATTCACTGGCAACGCGTCACACTGCGGAAGAGAAAGTATTCGCCGGCGGGGCATTACACCACAGAATAGAAGACATTCGCTAGCAGGGCGTCACACTACGGAAGAGAAAACACTCGCTAGCGGGGCGTTACACCGCAGAATAGAAAACATTCGCTGGCAGGGCGTCACACTGCAGAAGAGGAGGCATTCGTCAGCAGGGCGTCACACCGCAGAAGAGGTGTTCGCCAGCGGGGTGTTGCACCGCAGAAGAGATGTTTGGCCATCGGGGCTTTAAGCCAACAGATGTTCAGCCACCAGGGCTTGTGCCGATGGGGCAGTTAAAAAGAGAAGAAAAGAAAAGAAGAGAGAAAACAAAAAAAGAAAAGAGAAGAAGAAAAAAAAGAAGAGAGAAAACAAAAGAGGGAAAGAGAAAAAGGAAAGAAGAAGAAAAAAAGAAAAGAAAAGAAAGAGAAAGAGAAAAAAAGCGCGTGCCGGGCGACCACCCTCTTGGGTGTGCCGGCGAAGCCGCCCGCAGGCGTTCGCGGGTGTGCCGGGGAGCTGCTCGCAGGTGCGTGCCGGGCGACCACCCTCTCGGGTGTGCCGGGGGAGCCACTCGCAGGCGTTCGCGGGTGTGCCGGGGAGCTGCTCGCAGGCGCGTGCCGGGCGACCACCCTCTCGGGTGTGCCGGGGGAGCCACTCGCAGGCGTACTAGTGGACACCGTTGAAGGTGCTGGCGGTCGGGTTCCCTTCTGCCGGTGCTGTCGGATGGACAGAATTAAGGAGCTGCAGCGTGAGGCCGGGCAGCATGAGCATCCCCTGCATGTGATGTCAGAGGAGAACCAGATCTGCAAGCAGCAGCCCAAGGGGACGTGGCCTGGGCACCCGAGGCAAGGGCTGGTTGAGGAGCACCATCCGCAGCCTGGGCCACACCATTAGCAGCTTGGCTTGGAGCATGAGCAGGACCCCCCCCCTTGCACACCAGCTGGAGAAGAAGCCTTGGCAGGAGGGGCATGAAGTGCACCACGGCCAGGAGGATACAACAAGTTGTTAGCAGCGGTATGGGGCAGAGCAAACACGGGGGGCATACCCGCTAGCAGCAAGAGCAGGCGCGTCCAGATCTATAGCCACTACAATAGGAGGTAAAGAGGCTTGCAATGAAGTTGCAACAGGGGTGGCCCGGGCCTGTGGGCCAGCAACAAATTCTCCACTAGCATGGGAGCGGCCAGATCTGCTAGGAGAAACCAGATCTGTAGCCACCGTAGTAGGTTGCAATGGAAGTGTAGCAATGGTGGCCCGGGCCTGTGGGCCAGCAGCAAGGCCTCCACCAGTAGATCCAGCCAGAGGGGGACAAGGGAGGGAGCCACCAGCAGCACAAAGCTGGCCATCTCCTAGCAAAGCATCTCCTGTTGGGGGGCCCGAAGAGGGCAAACCAGATCTGCGCGCAGCAGGAGGGGCTTCGCTTGGCTTGGCACATGGAGCAGCAAATGCTCCTCTTTCAGATCCAGCCGTAGGGGGACAAGGTAGGGGGACCGCCAGCAGCACAGATCTGCCCATGAGCACATGCAGCACCTTGAGGGGACGGAGGAGATGCCAAGGGGCCACCAGGTACAGCTCCTTGCACACCAGCTGATGGGGGACCCGAACCTGCAAGAGGGAGATCTCTTGGCTGGGCACATGTAGCATCTCTTGGCACAACGGCCTGAGGGAGACAAGGGGGGCCACGAACAGCAGCTGCAGATGGAGCATATGGGCCAGCAACCAGCAAAGCATCTTCAAGCTGAGGCTCCCCTTTTCTTTTGTATATGAAATAATGAGCCTATCCAACTTGTTTGGTTGCTCATTATACAGCTGCTCAGATGACCTTTTCCTTGGATGAGCTTTCCAAGCTCATGGAGGTCGGATCCTCTGCTGACTTGCCAGCTTTTGATGGAGGTGTTAGGGTTCCGATTGCAGGGGTCGGAATTCCTAACAGGGAAGCACCGTCCCTAGCTACGGGACCGTCGGCAGGTACTGCCGATGTTGCAGACTCCAGCCGGGTGCAGGCTTCAGGTATACACAAAGATACTTTGTACATCATTCCTGCTACACATGTTGTTGCATATTAACATTTTGTGATGCTTCTGTTTTGAAACAGCTGGCGATCATCAGAAGGAGAGGAGCCTCCCTCTGTCCACAGAGATAGACCTGGCAGCAGGCTCATTTCAAAAGCCACCTGAGGAGGAAGACACCGCTGACGAGGCCGCGGCCTCCACTGATTTGGCGGCGAAAGGTATATTGTTGTCAAATTAAGGAGTTCGGTCATCCATCCAACAAGACTCCTCTTATTTGTGATATTGATCACCATTTGACATGTGGATACCTTCTTTCAGCTGTCTCTCCTTCCATGGAGCCGACGACAGAGGTCGACCCTGCTGTAGTTGAGGAGGAGGCACCTATAGAGGCTGGTATGTCTTCATTGAATATGAAGTGCTCATTCTGGTTTTTGGTATGGCCGGAGTACTAAGACTTCCCATTCATTGCCTTCCTTGCAGAGAGGTCGGCGTCACCTGTAACATCCGCAGAGCAGGGACCGGCACTTGTTGATAGTTGCCCTCCAGTCCCTAGGGAGGGATCTCCTTGTGGGCCCAACCCGGCGAGTGAGACTGTCTCAGGTAAAAGTCCTTGAAGTTCGCACTCTTGGAGTCTTACCTTGGTGATGTTATTATGGTGATCCACTCACAATCTCTCTCTCTCTTTTTTTTAACCAGGGTCAGCAGAGGGAGCAGGTGTGGCGCCCATGGATTTCCCTGCTCTTGCAGTTGAGTGGCCTGATGCTCCTGCACTTGGGGTGGCGTTGCATACTGCCATGGCTGACCAGCTCCTGCAGGGTCTTGATCAGTTGATCCAAGCCGATCCATTGCCTTCCGTGGAGGCTTTGAGGACTGATCTGGAGGTGTTCACCAGGAGTTATCACGGGTTGAGTCTTCCTCGGGACGCATGGGTCACGAAGCTGGGAGCCTTGTGGAGTGAGTTTGCCCGGGCAATATTATCCTTGAGTATCTTCTATATTTTTAATTTGTTTTAGTTTTTTCTTTAGGATCGACCCCAGGCAGGTCTGCCTGGTTGCGCACAGACCTCCCCGGGGTCGGGTGACCCCGGACGGGTCCCTCCGACCCCGAACAATTCCATCTGACCCCTGTTGGCCCATTTTCCACTCCATTTCTGCTCCAATTAAGTAAAAAAGGAGGTGAGAGTTGGCTTATAGTCACCAATGGCCAAGAAGGTGACTGGAACCCCCGAGGGGGGAGAAGAATGAGGTGACCAAACCCCGGGGCCTTGTTGACCCCGGGGAGGTTCCTTCTGCTGCTCCTGGGCGAAATCCACCCCGGGGAGGTTGGCTTCCTGTTGCGGTTTGCTTCACCCCGGACAAGTCCCGCCTGTGCTGCCTGCTGTTGGAGCTTTCGCCTCGGACGGGTCTGCTTCACCGCGGGGTGAGGTCCTTCCTGGCAGAGCTCCAGCCCGGGCAGGTTCTTGGACAGTCTTCACCCTACCCTACTGCAGGTTCACCTGGGGGAGGTTACAGGTTACTACTGATGCTGTTTTGCTGTTTCCATGCCAAGGAGATTTGTGCGGCTGCGACTGTTGGAGCACCTATCGGGCTGTTGTACCACTCTGAGGAGGTACCTGCTGGGCGAGACTGGAGCAGGCCTACTGGACGCTACTCCTACTGTGGGGTTTGCTGCTGCAAGGGTTTCACCCCGGGGAGGTGGAGGTCTGAGCCTCACACCGGACTGGTGGACAAGTGGGAGCTAAACCTCACTATTGTCATTTCACCCCGGGGAGATATAAGTGCTGTTGCTGTCCAACTACTGAGCCTCGTTAAGTTATAGTTCACCCTACATAGAGGTACACAAAAATTGTTGCCAACAAATGCCCCCTACGAAGCGTTCGTCGAAGCCGAAGGCGGAGGCGGACGGTCCATGCTCTCCGTCATTTTTTATTTCTTCCGAGTCTTCGTGACCTCGGCGAGGCACTTTGTCCTGAAGTTGATGATGTTGACCAACCCTTAGGGTATGTTGGCCAAAGCTAATGTACACCATCCCATAAGACATATTGGCCTGAAGTTGGATGCGGGCCAATCTTTGGGGATGCACTAGCTAACGTTGACGTGGACCGGCCCTTAGGGCATATTGGTCCAAAGTTGATGCGATTCTGCCTCAGAGAGGCTTGCTGGCCTGTAGTTGATGAAGACCTGCCTCGACGAGGCTTGTTGGCCGGTAGTTGATGAAGACCTGCCTCGGCGAGGCTTGTTGGCTTATAGTTGATGAAGACCTGTCTCGACGAGGCTTGTTGGCCGGTAGTTGATGTAGGCCTACTTCTGAGAGACTTGTTGGCCTAGAGTTGATGTACGCCTACTTCTGAGAGACTTGATGGCCTAGAGTTGATGCGGACCCGCCTCGGTGAGGCTTGTTGACCCGGAGTTGATGAAGACCTGCCTCGACGAGGCTTGTTGGCCGGTAGTTGATGTAGGCTTGCTTCTGAGAGACTTGTTGGCCTAGAGTTGATGTGGACTGGCCCCTAGGGCGTATTGATCAGAAGTTGATACAAACCTGTCTCGGCGAGGCTTGTTGGCCCGTAGTTGTTGTAAACCTGTCTCGAAGAGGCGGGTCCATATGAGTCCTCATCGACTGACTGTTGAGCTGTCTGAAAACTGACATTGGCCGACCCTTGGGGGCACGTTGGCCAAAAGTCTTTGTGTCGACTGACCGCTGAAGTATCATTGAAGATGCATCAGCTAACCGCTAAGGTATGTTTCCGAATGTTGAACCTGGCTAATCGTTGACTTGTGATAACCAGAGTTGATGTAGACCAGCCCTGGGGGTGTGTTGGTATGAGTTGATGTCGGCCGTGCATGGGCTGAGACAGATACCATCCAGCACAGACTCGAGTGCAGTGCCACCCTCAGAGCTTCTCGGCCTTGGGATGGAGTGGCCGGATAGTCCTCAACTTGGTGTAGCATTGCAAGATGCATGCATTTGGTCTCCTTCAGGACGCCTAGATGACTGAGCTTGCGTCTTTATGGGAGGAGTTCGCCCGCCTCCACACTATTTAGGAGCGGAGGCAGAGGACTCAGCTAATGATGCAGCAGGAGGAGCCGCAGTTTTGCAGACTTCGGGCGACCCAGGCTGGGTTGGGTGCCCAGGTTGAGGCCGCTTTCGGGCGCGAGCAGGTGGCCTCCCACAGGGTGGAGGAGCTTTTGTGAGAGGTCCGGGGAACCGTGGAGGAGCGCATGCCGATGTAGATTCTCCGCCGTAGGCTGGAGGGGCTCCAGGAGGAAGCTCTTCCGAGTGAGACTCATCTTGCTGAGCTGAGGAAGAGCAAGTCTGGTGCTTGATGATATTTTCTTTTCTTTTCTTTTTTCACTTTACCAGCCCTACCGCCCTTTCGAGTTTTTGCCAGGACTGGCCCCCTTTAACTTTTTCCAGTGCGCCCTTGCAGGTTTTCACACTGAGAGGTATCCATTTTTGCCTAAGACGCCCTTTTGGATTTTCACCTTAGCCAGGTTAAAACCTTTTTGCCCTTGATTACTCCTCTAATAGAAGTAACCAAGTCCGCTGGGGCACCAATATTTTTAGTCCCATTTTTTTTAATATCTATGATGCCAGAAGGCAGAGAGGGTTCGACATTCCCAGAGGGACGTACGTGCTGCACGGGTGGGACAAGTGGGTGGATTTGACTACCCTAGCGGGACGCGGTTAGTCAAATCCAAGAGGGGGACGTGTTGTATGAGCCAAGCCTGGCTAGGATAGCAGATAATTAGGTTTCACAGTCCGAAAGGGACATGTGGATTAAATCTGGAAGCCGATAGGCGAGATGAGTTGGCAGCTCTAAAGGGGCATACATAGGCCAAGCCTAGTAGGATGAAAGAGGAGATTTGACAGCCCGAGTGGGACATATGAATCAAATCCGCAAGCTGATAGGCAAATAGGGTTGGCAGCCTGAGAAGGCATACATAGGCCAAGCCCGTGGAGACAAAAGAATGAACTTGACAATCCTGATGGGATGGATGAGTCAAGTCTGAAGCCAAGAGGCGAGATGGGTCGGCAGCCCGAAAGGGGCATGCATAGGCCAGACCCAACAGGAAAGAAATAGTGGATTTGACAGCCCTTGTGGGACGTGAGAGTCAAACCCGAAAGCCGATAGACAAGGTCGGTTGGCAGCCCGAAAGGGACATGCATAGGCCAGACCCAAAAAGAAGGAAAATATGGGTTTGACAGCCCTAGTGGGACGTGAGAGTCAAACCCAAAAGTCGATAGGCGAGATGAGTTGGCAGTCCGAGAGGGCATATTGAGACCAATCTCTAGGAGATAAAATAAGCTGAAGGGCATGATGGGTTGGCAGCCCAAGAGGGCATGCGGAGGCCAAACCTGGAGAAGGAAAGGATGGATTTGACTGTCTTAGAGGGACGTGAGAGTCAAACCAAAAGCCGATAGGCAAGGGATGGGTTGGCAGCCTGGAAGCGGTGTACATAGGCCAGACCCAGTGGGACAAAAGAGGGTGGATTTGACAGCCCTAGTGGGACGTGAGAGTCAAACCTGAAAGTCAATGGGCAAAGGATGGGTTGGCAGCTCGGAAGGGACGTACGTAGGCCGAACCCGGTCGGATAAAAAGTACGTGGATTTAGCCGTCCGAAGGATCGGCTCCGGTCGGAGACGATGGCGAGCCGGGGAGCGTGCGCACCCGGCGGACACGCTGCGTCGAGGAAGCTTGGTGTCGCTCCTGCTATTACATGCACTACGCTCCACGCAGGGAGGGGAACAAACGTTACATTCACTACCCTCGCGCAGGAGGGGGGATCTTGGGGAGGGGTAAGCAACGGTTGCCCATACGCCAGGCTTGGCCATCCACTCACGATGCAGCCAACTCCTGGATGAAGACCGAAGGATGCTGACGGACGCCTGGAAGTTGGGCGTCGAGCTGACGGTGCTGGATGGGTGCGGCGGCTGCTGCAGCAGGTCGGTGCAGTTCTACTTGGCTGGACTGGTCGGCGCAGATGCAGTGCGATGGCCGGTACGGGCGCTGCAGAACTCCAATCACGGCGGGACCAGATCAAGGATGTTGCTGACTGGGAGGTCTACAAGCCCTCCGAAGGGAGTGGCCGTCCGATCACCTCGCTGGGCGTGGTCGCAGGGACAGCCGGCGTCGGGTTTCTGGGTGAGCAGCAGGATAGGACGTCAAAGAACAAAGTAGAACTCCTAGTGCTGATGTCATAACATGACAAAACCACTTGCATTGGTTTCATTACATCGAGGGATACAACTTTGGTGAAGACATCACGAACTGAAACTGACAGGAAGAAGGGGTGTCGGGGCCAACTTTACAGTAGTTCATCCTGGGCGAACAGGGGCTCTGATTCTGGTGCGCCTGTGGGAGATCGGACGCCACGGACAGAGACGATGTCAAAAACAGGTGGGACCACCTCGGACGCGTCGGCACTTTGGAGAAGCAGAACTCTCATGAAGAGAGCTCTGGCTGAATCTTGCCGGGATGGGCTGTGGAGCTGCTACCAGATGGCACTCAGGTTCAGACCCGAGCTTGGCGCAGTTTCATGAGAACGGGCGGTGCTTGTAGTGTCGAGGTTGGATCACCACGGGATCACTTCTGGAACGAAGCTAACTTGATGATGTTTGACTCCACAGAAGGAAGTATCAGCTGGTTTGCACCGTGAATGCCGGGGCAGTCTCTGGAAACTCAACCTCTGCTGCAGTTGGGTTGCAGAGGACAGCAGCAAGGCCTTCTTGATCCACGGGACGGCATAGCGATGACGGGGTGACTCCGGGATGCCGTGGACGCTGGGAGCTGGGGGGAGGAGCAGACCTGAGTTGCAGTAGGAGAGGGGGCTGGGGCGTGGGAGGAAGGTGGCTAAGGTTAGGGTTTGTGGTGTTTATATGCATTTTAATTGCATGTTTTAGCTTCTGTGCCAGCTCCACCACGCCGGTCGCCCACCTCCCTCTCTCCACCGCCGCGGCCACACCTCCCAACGCCACCATCTCCCTGCACGTCGGCACCTCCACCACGCCGGTCGCCCACGTCCCCTCTCCACCCACTGCCAACACCTTCCGTCACCGCGTCTCCCACCCTGCACCTCACCTCACCACGTCGCAAACGCCACCCGCGACACCTCCGTCACCTCGCCAGCCGCCGGACCGCTCCAACCTTCCCAGCCGTCCCGCGCTCCACGCCACTGGACCGCCCTCACCTTCCCACGACCAGCTCCACCCCGGTCGCCCTGCGCAAGCCCCTCGTCACTCCCGTCGCAACCCACCGACTGCACCTGCCACCGCCCTGCGCAGCACCTCCGCTCCCCCTCCTAACAGCCGCCGACCACGCTCCACCGGCCACCATCTCCCTTCACGTCGGCACCTCCACCACGCCGGCCACCACACCTCCGGCGACCACGCCTCACTCCACCGCCCGCGCTCCACACCCCCCATCGCCGACCCCGTCCCTGCACGCAACCCACCTCCCTTCGCCCCTGCACCCTCTCTCACTGCAGACCTCCACTGCTACATCCCCCACATCACTTCCCACCGGTGCACCCCCTCACGCCCTGCCGCAAGCCACCTCCACAACCCACCGGCAAGCCACCACTGCCACCCTGAGCTCCACCGCCCTCACCTCACCGCGCGGACCTTTCTCTCTCTTTCTCTCTCTAACTCGCCGCGGACGCCCCCTCTCTCTCTAACTCCCTCTCTCTCTTTCTCTCTCTAACTCCCTCTCACAGCCTCTCTCTAACTCCCTCTCTCAGTCTTTTTTCACCCCCCTCCGTCTCTCTCGATCTCTCTCACTCCCCTCCGTCCCTCTCTCTCACGTTCTCTTTCTCTCTCTCTCTCTATATATATATTTTTACCCCCATCTCACCCTATCTCTCTCTAACTCTCTCTCTCTAACTCTCCCCCTCTTTCTCTTTCTGTCTCTTTCTCTCTTTCACTTACGTAAATATGTGTGTAAGTGTGTGTCTGTGTGAGTGCTTGTGTGAGTGTATGTGTGTGTAGTGTGAGTGAGCGACCCCTCTCTCTCCCTGCACCCTCCCTCTCTCTTTATTGTATATACATGTATCTGTATATTATTTTTATCTTATTTTAAATATATTATATTCTGTTACCTTTTTTTATTTTACTCTATTCCCCCTAAGTTCAATATCTGAAAAAAAATATTAAAGAAGAGTTCTTTCTCTCCCTTTCTCTCCTTTGGTTATTTTTTTTCTTATTTTTGGTCCTGTCCACAAACCCACCTGGCCTCTTCAGAGATTTCCTTCCCCTTCCAGTCTTCTAACCGTGCTTGAAAACCTCTCCTTAAAATTCGTCCATGGGAGAAAGTTTCCTTCATAGGCTGTGAGCCCTACGCAGACTGGGCTGGAACTGTCCGTCCCTGGGACAGAGCCGCAGTGGGTGGCCGTTTCCGTCTTCCTCCCGACCTCCGACCACCCTGGACTCTTCAGAGAGTTTCTTCCCCTTCCTGTCCCCGAACCAACGGCGTTGGTCTCGCCCCAAAATTCTCTTGGGGTAGAAAGTTTCCTTTGGAGAGACTTTTGCTGCGCGGACTGTCACCTGGTAGCCCTAGTGGGACAGATCCCAAACCCCAACAAAGGGTCGACACCCAAACCTTGTTGGATCGACCTGGGCTTTTGACCACCACTCCTACACATCCCAAACCACCCTCAGGAATTTTCTTGCGCCCTCGAGAATCCATTGCCTTGGCTTAACACATCCCGCTTCCCAGCTCTCAGTTCTGACTGCTCTGGATTGCAGAACTGAGCCCCCCGCTTCCTGCATTCCCCACGCCCAAATTCCCCACTGCTTGCCACCCCGCCATTGCTACCTCACCACCCCACGCCCCCCACCTATCCACCAGAGAAAGTCCCACCTCAAAAGCCATCCGAAAGCCCACGTACTAGCCATTCCCCCGCCTCCTATCACAGCGGCAGGCAGACAGGCCAGATTGCGCAGGGGTGAATTCTGAATTCGCCACGGCCGCCACGGGACTCGACTGCGGCTCACCTTCCACCAGGGTCTGTGGGACATCCCCACCAGTGCCCCTGCCGGGCTTCGCAGCAATTGGACGTGGCAACGGTCACCTACTCGGCTTCCCAATCTGCTGCCCACTAGCACCTGCGCAGACTGGCCAGCAGTCCGCCGTTGTCCGTGCTCGCTCAGAGCCCCTCGTCAGCGCCGGCTGCAGCCTTCTTCTTCCAGGAGGAGCGGCGTCCACGTCAGCACACCCCAGGGACCAATGCCACCCTTTGGCGTCACCAGCGTCACCGTTGCGACGATAGTACGCGTGGATGATGAGCGCCGCCGACCCCGTGTCCGTCACCCCATCTCGCACTATCCCAGAGTCTTGGTGTAGCCTTTTACCTCCCTGTGAGGAGTGGGCATAGTTTTTGGGTTGTACTTGATAGTTGTGTGCCGGTGATCGTGTGACTTGGCCGGGCCTCTTCCCCACGCCCCGAGCGTGGAGGTACGCACTCACTCCTCCTTCGGTCGTACTTGCTCCTTTAGTATTTACTCTAAGACTTTATAAAAATTCCAATAAAGAAATTACAATAACAATAACAAAGAAATAAACTAGACAAGCCTAATTCTAAGTTAAGAATGGAAGGGAAAGGAGAGAGCTAGCCTAAGCCTAAAAACTACGTTCTGTGATTTCTCTCGGAATGCTCTCTTATAAGGCCACCCCACTCCTATTTATAGGCCTCACATGAACCCTGTACATTACTTCCTGTATGAAAATAGCATCCCTTGCTTTTCGGTTAAGGAAAGGATTGTGCTTTGCTTGAGGATGAAGCCTGCTCGTGGACCCGGCCTGCATGCTGTCTCTTTCCCCATTTGAACGTCCAACACGTGAATCTGCGTCTCTTGTGTGCATGTGGAGGGTGGCCGTGTGAGAGCCACCTTTGCTGCGGCTGGTGTGTTGTTTGAGTGGAGCCCTTTTCATGTGTTGTTGGCTCATCCGTGTGAAGACTCAGTTTGAAGAAGAAAACCCAACGTTGCATTTTGATTGTTGAATGGCCACCACTACGTGAAGGCCCACCTGCATGTATTGTCGTTGTGCATGCTTTGCCCTGTTGCCTTGCTGACCTCCTCCCGCGCGAAGAAGTCGTCTGCTGCATGGGTTGGGCGGTTGTCTGCCTTCGCGTGCGGAGGAGCCTGCCGACCGCGTGGACCCTGCATGTTCCCATCTTGGCCACGCCTGCTGCTTTGTTGAATGCCTTGGGCGGTTGGCTGTATGGAGCCCGCGTGAAGGGGTTGCCCGTGCCCACGTGGAGATGGCTCCCGTGGACGCGTGGAAGCTGCGCATGGAGAAGCCTCTGCGTTGCTGTTGCCGCCTGTGGATGCCTTGCGTGGAATGGAGCCCACGGGTGAACCGGTTGCCGACGTCGCCTGCTTGCGTTGAAGAGCCTGGCCACCGCGTTCGCCCGCGTGAATCTTCTGCCGTTGCCGACGTGGAGAAGCCTTCGTCGCCCGTGCCGCGTTAGCCGACCAAGCTGTGGAGAAGCCTTCGTGGTCGACGTCGCATGGCCCGCCCTCGCGTGGAAACCACCTTGGTGCGTTGCCCAGCCGCTGCATGGATGGAGCCGCGTGGAAGCCGCTTTGGTCGACCGTGCCCGCGTGGACCCGCCTGCGCCCCTGGCCGCATTCGCCGCGTGGAGCATCGTCGCCCGTGCGTGGCTTGGCGTGGAGCCGTTTGCGTCTGCTGCCTCAGCGACCGTGCCGCGTGGAGACGCGGCCTCGTCGCCCGTGCCATTCGCCCGTCCGCCTGCTGCTTCCTGCGTGTTATACAGGTGATGGTTATATATATATAATAACAAGCTTATATAAGCCAAGTACAAGATTCAATCTCCACCATTGGATCTAGGTTTGGGGAGGGGAAGGGCCTAGATTCACCCATGTGAATTTTGACCCAACAAAATAAAAAAAACTAAATTTCTCTAGTGGGGAGGGCGCCCCTTGACTAGTCCAAGGGAGGAATTCAAATTTCAATTTTCTTCTTCCCTTACTTGGTCCAAGGGAGAAAGAATCTTTCTAGAAGGTCCAACTTGGACTTGGACCAACCCCACATGGCCTAGGTGGACCAATGGGGAAGCAGTGGGGGCCCCCTTGCAGGTCCTACTGGCATTTTACACATAAACCCACACAATCCTAAGGGAGAACAAATAGGCTCATAAAGCCTTACATTTGCGAATTTACTTCCCCCAGGATATAAAAATAAATAAAAAGACATAAATATAAAAATAAAATGTGCTTGCTCGGCGTTGATTACCATCAATTCTCCCCAGGTGGGAGGAACTCGACCCCGTCGAGTAAGAGGGGCTGGCTATCACTCCAGTAGAACCCGATGTTGTGGGACCTGGGCTGTCCCTCCATCGAACCAGAGTGCATCGGTACACCCTACCCTAGGTAATCAGTACCTTCTCTCCCAGTATATGCTCTATCTGCTCACGCTACTGGGGTAACCAGGCCAGAGGTGGACGCTCAGGGTGGTGTCACTCATAAGGGATGGCGACGGCTCAAAACTCACTTGGATTCATCGCTAGGTCCCGTAGGTGACTAGACCTAGTACACTGAGGTGGAGCTGAACCCATAATCTGCTAGCAGGCCTACAGCATGTGCATATGTTCTGATGGGCCTCATACTCGAAAGAGTCGGGTACTTGAGCTTGCATGAAACGACTCGACTCGACTGACTTATGACATGCTGGACAAACAAAGAAATCACAGACTCTGACATGACCCTAAACCTACAGTTAGTCCAACCCATACATAGGTAGTGGCGGACCAGGACACCCGAATGTGTGCCATGCATGCATCTGACGTAACCGGAGGTTGACGTCAAGGGGAGTTCCTAGACATCCTATGATGCACCAATCATGGGCATTAGACTTGGGGGTGGGAAGTCCAGGAGGGTCGGGTGGTTTAGGTGGGCCGGGGAAACCGAAGTTTTCATTACCCTCAAATGAGGGTTCGGACCTATTGCTATGTGGAGGTTGCTTGGCCCGAATGGAAAAGGTGTTATAGTGAACTCCGCGGAAGAAGTGGAGTGAAGATGATAGCTCGGGAGGCTCACTAGTGAAGGGGTCAAAAGGGTCAAAGAAGGTATGACCGCGCCTGTAACAGGGGCGTTAATTCAATATTTTACAGTTTCTGGATATTTAACATTTTAACAGTTCGTGAAATTGCGCCACTGCACAGACCGCCAATTATCAGAAAGGCGCCTGTGTCAGGACCGCTTCTCAGTATTTTCAGATTCTGCATATTTAACATTTTACAGTTTCATGAAATAGCGCCACTGCACAGTCCGCCACTTATCAAAAAGGCGCCGGTGACAGAGGCGTTACCCAGTAAAGTAACGTCATTAAGAATGGCGTTATTTACACAGGTCATTTATCAGGATTTGACGCCACTAGAAGAGGCGCAAATTGCAGATGTAAATCCAGGTTAATACAGTGGTCATGAACAGTAACATGATATCAAGATGATGATTAATCAAGACAGTACGAACATGGTCATGTACAGAAAATTAACAGGAAGGCAGGAACTAATTTTATGAAATTTTAACATTTAACGATCAATATATATCCAATTTTAAAGCTCTGTTCAATTTATAAATAAAATTATAAGTAACGCCTTTCATGCAGACGTCTTCAAAGTAACGACTTATAAGCAGGCGCTTTTAACATATAGTTAACCAGAAATAACGACAGGAGTAACAGGCGTGATCTAATTAACGCCTTATACAAGGGCGCTAACAAGTAAAATAACGCCTTGGACAAGGGCGTTAGTAGATAAAGTGACGCCTCGAAGAAGGGCGCTAATCAAATAACGCCTTACACGAGGGCGTTAGTAAATAAAGTAACGCCTTGAGAAAGGGCGCTATTCAAATCTTTACAGAAAACGCTAAAACGCAGGCCTATCTAGCTAGATGTATGTATGCTTTAGATTTACAGTTTAATCATGTGCTTGATAGTTTGAATCCCTACCTTGATGGGTGTTGGAACTTGGTTTGAAGGAGAAGAAGAGAAGATTGTGTCTTCTCTTGCGAACCGGAAGACCAATCAGTAGAAATATAGGCAACAGGGCTTCTGTAGGAGGATGGTGAGTAGCAGTTGAAGAGCTTCAGCAGGACAGCAACAGTCGCAGTAGAAGAACGATGGAGTTTCTGCGGCAGGATGGTTGTAGACGTGGAAGAAGACAGCAACGGCAGCAGCTTCAACGGCAGAAGGAAGAAGATTGCAGATGAAGATCAACTGCAGCTTCTATGACGAGCAGAAGAAGGCGATCAGCACTCTCCTGCAGGGGATTGATAGGAAGGGGAAATAAGAAAAGGAAGATAATAGAGAAAGGAAGAAAACCAAAACAACTTACCGTAGCTTGAATAGAGGGGATGATCAAAGGGTCTTGTCGGCTTGGAAGTGCCTGCCATCGTGTACCGCGCTGTCAGCAAGTACCCTGAGCAACGTCTTCGCTCGTGGCTCAGCGAACAAGCCCCAACGCAAGCTCTGTCGGTGTTCGTCGGTGCGTCCTCTCGCGAGAAGGCGGTCGCGACCTCTCTGTCGCGCGCCTACGAACTCAGGAACGAGGTGCGCCCGGATCTTGTGCTTCTTCGAGTAGACCGTCTTCAAGCTGATCTGCATCTCCGCCGCGATCTCGTCGGCCTCCATGCCCTTCTGGTAGTACAGCTCGACGAACGTGCGGTCCTTGTCGGTGAACTCCGAGAGCAGACCGTTCAGGTGGTCCCAGCGCTCCTTCTCGATCAGCTGATCGAGCGGCGTGCGATCGCACTCCTCGTGCGGGTCGATCGCGCCGTCGACCTTGTCGAGGAGCGGGCGGCGACCGGCGCTGCGGAGGAAGTCATACGCCGCGTTCACCGAGATCATGCCGATCCAGGAGCCGAGCTTCGTGCCGCGCGACGGGTTGTAGATGCGGAGCTTGTGCATGTCATCGCGCACGAGCTGCATCATCACGTCCGCGTAGACCTCGTCGAGGTCGGCGGTGCCGAGCGACGACGAGTACTTCAGCGTCACCTTGGTGATGCACCGATAGATGAGCGGGCGGAAGCGCCGGACGAGCTCGGCCCAGCCGCGCGCGTCGTTGCGCAGGACGAAGCGCAAGAGCTCGCGGTCGGTCCAGTCAGCGGCTTTCTTCGACGTGCGGGTAGCGAGCAGCGCCATGCGTTCCCTCCGGTGCGCAGCCTACGAGCAACCCGCGGGCCGACGGATAACCATCGGGATTCCTTAGCGGCTTGCCGCTATCCACAGGTGCCTCCCGCCATTTGTTGGTGGATTCGACCAGGGGAGGGAAGGTGACGATCGCGGGAGTCGTATGGCGCCCCTCCGCCGGAGGCTTCCCGACTACGTGTAGGTATCGCTGCGCGTCACGCCTTCGCGACCGCGGCGTCCCAGCGGCGCAGGTGGTCGCTGATCCGCGCGCGCTCGCCGGTCGGCCGGAACCGATTCTGCTCGCGCCACGTCGTGCGCACCGCGGCCTGATCCTTCCACACGCCGGTGCCGAGGCCCGCGAGGAATGCCGCGCCGAGCGCGGTCGCCGCGTGGACGCTCGACGCCGCGTCCTGCGACAGCCGCAAATCCTTCAGCATCATGTCGGCGGTGAAGCCGGCCGCATAGTTGCGGTTCGACGGCGCGGCGGGCACCGGCCCCGGCACCGGGCAATAACTGGTCAGCGACCAGCATTGGCCGGTGCCTTGGTGGACGTGCCAGTCGTGGTCGGCGCTGACCGTGTCGCCGCAGCCGAGCGTTTTCAGATGAGCTTTCCACCGCCGACCCATTGGATCTTAGATGACGGATTCCAGCATCTAAGAATAAAACGAGATCTCGACGTCGTATTGCTCGACGCCGTCGGCGTACGGGTGGCCGAGGTCCTTCAGCATCTGCATGCAACTGGGTTTGATATCGACCTGTTGCGCGCTGCAGCCGACCACCTCCATCAGGGCCAGCGCCTGACGCAAGGTCCGGTCGCTGGTGGCGAACCCCGGCATGGTCACGCCGACGATCTGGTCACGCGGCCGTTTCTTCAGGTCGAAGGCGCGCAGGCTGCGGCCTTTTGGATCGCGCGGGCCGCGCGCCGCGAACTGCGCCGCGAAACCGGAATCGCCCTTGACCGGCACCGGCAGCGCCACGGCATCGGAAAAGGTCATGTAATCGGCCATCGCGTCCAGCGCCGCGTCGGATGGGTCCACATTCAGCGCCCCGGCGCGGTTGATGAAGCCGCTCTGATGCTCCAGCGTCATCAGCGCGACGATGTCGCTGGTCGGCCGCAGCGTCTGGCGCGGATCGAAACGTCCCGCCAGGCTGGCAAGGGTCTGGCCCGGCGGCATCTCGAAAGGATGAAACGGATCGGGTGCCGTCACATTGCCCATGTGGCGCAGGCCGTCCGATGTGCCGCTGACATACCAGCCGCCCCAGCGCTTCGAAAACGGCGTGGTCTGGTCGGTCAGGTCGAAGGGGTGGGCCGGGTCGGCGAAAAAGGGCGTGCCGTCATCGCCGGCGGTGATGCTGGCGACGATCCAGCCGGGCGCTTGTCTGTTGACCATGCCGTGACAGGCCATGCAGGTTTTGTTCGTGCGATGCGCCTCCAGCCGGGCGCGCACCTTGGCCTGGGTGACCGGGCCGGGATTGGTGTAGGCGCCGGTCGAATAGTAGCGCGTCACGAGGTCGGCGACCGATCCGGGAGCAGCGCGCGGCGCGGCCGGGATACCGCCTTCGGCGAGCGCCTTCACCTCCTCGCTCGGATGCTTCGCCGTGCCGGGATGCTCTTTCAGGTAGACGGCGCGGCCGGCCTTGCGCCAGCGGAAGCGCTCCTTGCGATGGCGATCGAGGAACGAGCTGACGTTGTCAGGCAGATTTCGCTTGTCGCGCTTCTTCGAGGACATCGTCCCACTCACCTTGGTCGCTGTCGCCCGGCGAATCGGGCGCGTCATCGAAGCGGATCAGGATGGCGACCTTGTCGGTCGCGTCCAGAACGAATTGCACCTGGCGTTCAACCGTACCTCGGATACCGAGCACCACGTTCAAGACGAGAACGCGAAAATCTACAAGAAGGTGAGTGGTGACAAGGTCACGACTTGGACCGATACTGTCGAAATCTATTCTGGCGACGGCTCGACGTTCGACCCACGAGGCATCATTGCGACGGTCATGGATGCCGGGCGGATTGGCTTGATCATATCGCGGAGAATAGTCGCTGGGGATTACATCAGCCCGGTGTTCCTGTACTCCGATGATGATGGCGATACCTGGACCGATGTGGTGTTGACCGATTGCCCCAAATTTGCGGGCGCAGCGACCGCCATCTATCCTTACCCGGCGAGTGTCGGCGGCCACGATACGCAAGGCTTTATCGCCTACAACGCCAATGAGTACACCGCGCTCAACGAGCTCGTTTACCTCAAGACGGAAGACAACGGCGCGACGTGGCAGACCGGCACGGCGATGGCGCATGAGGATGGCGTCTATCTCTCTAGCTTGGCAGTCGTTCGTCTCGGGACCAGCGACCGCTGGATTGCTCTAGTAAGGGACGCCGACACAACGGTTGCCGCCGCCAACGGCAAAAACGCACTGTGCTACAAGTCGACCGACATGCTGACCTGGGCCGGCCCCTATGACACTGGCCAACTTCTCAACAACAATCCGCACAACGCGCTCTACTACGAGGGCCAGATTTATTGGCTTGGGTGCAATCGCGTCTATATGGCGAGGCCGATCGAGCAGAACGGGATAACCTTCCCTGACGGCTTCGTTCATCAGTGGCAGGACGCCGAGACGGTGTGGAGCACCAACGGAACGGATTGGCCCGACTGGTCTGATCTTGTTTCGCCGGGGAAACTCGAAGGCCACCCCTACTTCTTCCAGGACTCGGAGGGCCAGAACTACGCCCTGTTTGGGTTCAATTTCGAAGTCCTGCCTGACGACAAATTCTCATCCTCGATAGGGATGATGTCACAGGCGCAGATCGGAATGGACTACTCGTCTCTTCTGATGAAATACCCGCCTAGCGCGCCGCCGGAAGAGGAAACTGAAGGAGACTGGACGCCAGCGCTCACGTTCGCGACCCCAGGCGATCTGTCCGTTGCTTACACCAGTGTGTCGGGGCACTACAGGAAAAAAGGTAAGAGGGTCGAGGTCGAGTTTACGGTCATAACATCGACCTTCACCCACACCACGGCATCGGGAGAGTTTCGTATCGATGGCCTGCCATTCACCTATAATGGTGACGGCACCAGGGCCAGAGGAATACTCGATTATCAGGGGATCACTGCAAGCGCCGGTTACACCTGCCACGCCCTTAAGATTGAGAGGACCTCTAAAGGAAGCTCTTTGATCATGGGAGCCACCCACTTCAGGTTGGAGTAGCGTCTGGTGCCAGGAAAAGCCTGGAGAAGAAGCAAATAGAAAAGAAAAGGAGAAAGTCATGAGAGAGAGGAAGAATAGAAAAAAATTGAATCTTTGATGAAAACTTGATGACTTACCTCTCTTGCAAGGTTTGAACTTAGGTGCTTAGGGATGCAGGTTACTCTTTGGAGTTCTCCATGCTCCTTCCTAGCTGCTTTGGGCCCGGCATAGACCCTCTCCTCCATGGCAAAGGCTCCAAAGCTCCTCTTCATGGTGTTTCTAGCTATTTTCTGGGTTTTTCTAAACTTCTAGCAGAAAATAAGATGAGCTGTGAATTTGGGGTTTGATTCCTACTTATAGAGACTTGATGTTGGTGTTTAATGAGTATATTATGGCTAGGTAGTCCTATCCGAGGCCTAGAAGGGTTCTAGCAAGGATTAGGCTTCTTTCTATTCAACTTCGGATGGCCTTTACAGAGTCCCGATCGAACTTTACTACTGGTTCATTTAACGACCTATCGTGGACCCATTATAGTATCATAACGCTCCCCTTCTAGTCCATTAGACTCTGACTGTCAATAGACTTCATTATGTCAAGTATAACGGGTGGACCTTGGTCCGTTATGGTTACTTAACGGTCTTAAGGTGATCCGTTAAATATTCTGTGGCAGGATAGGGATCTATTTTGTTCTCTCTCCGTTTGATCAGCCCTGCCGGTCTCTCCTACATTCCACACACGTATCCCTCACTCCATTCTTTATTAAGTTGTTCATATCCACGCCTTCCCATCCTCACATTCACGTCCATTCATATACTCACATTCACGCAATCATCCATTTGCACAACCATCCATCCTCACATTCACATCCATTCGCATACTCACATTCACAGAACCATCCATTCGTACAATCATGCATTCGCATTCCCAATCATAAATTTTCATTCCCATCCACACATATTCACAGTCACTTTTTCATACACTGAAAATTTTTCTTCATTTCATCACATACTAATCGTCACATACATAATGTGTATCAAAACAACAAAACCAAAGCCAAAAACAACAAGAAAACACAAAAACCAAAAACAAATGTCACTTGGCCAATCTATCTCCCGGACCGCCACTGTCCCAGGTGCCCTCATGCCGCTTTGGCGGTGGCTCCATGGCACTATGCTCCTCCTCTTCCCTTGGGCGTCTCCGCTCTGCCTCCTCATTCCTCCGGTGGATGGAAGAGCTAGCCAAAACGCCTCCCACTGATGCGCTCGATGCCGCGCTCTGTGAGCCTCCTACTGCGTCGCTTCGGGACACACTCTGCTCGGGTGCTCGGCCCATCAACTGGATGGTCCGCTCCATGGTCCGGAGCTCGATCCTCAAGTCATGGACCTGATGTCGTGCCTCGTGAGCCTTGGTCCGGTACCACTCTATGTCCACTGCCTCTCCACTCAGCCGGTTCCCCTCCCCCCAGAGTCGCTCAATCTATTCCCAGAGATAGGGTACCTCTGTCGCTTCTGCTCGGGCTCGCTCCTCCGCAGCCAATGCTGCGGCTAATTCTCTCGCCTGCACATTGCATTCGCATCATGGTCGGTTTAGGCACATGCATAAGTCATGAAGCATTTTTAGGAAAAGTTTGGTTTCTTACCCACTCCGCGAGGGTAGCCTCGGCCTCCTCGGCTCGAGCTATAGCTCAGGTGAAATCCACATCTCGCTCAGCCCATCCCCCGGCTAGCTGTGTAGAGGAGGATGGTGCATCCGGTCCAGTCCTCTAGGCTCCCTTGGCCCGCTGCATTTTCAAAAGTCAGTTAGTTTGCATAAGCATTTCAATTTTTTTAAAAGTCTAAGAAAGCTCACCAGAAGCTCCAAAGCCGCTCGATACTCATCCCGCTGCTGCACGGTGGCATGGAGTAGTCCCTCGAGCTCGGTGATGCGCCCTTGTGGGTCTAGCTGCATTTAGCAAACAAGTGTCTTGCATATAGGAGTCAGTCATTCATGTAGAACAGATTGAGTTTAGCATTTCATACCGGTCGTCAGGTACTGTGGAAAACTTGGCTGCCATACCGACAGGTGAAGGCTTTCACATATGCCTCATCACTATCAGCCCATTTTGTCACAGCCTTGCCCTTATACTTCCAGTCTTGGATTTATTTCCTGGCTCGGCTGCTCCAGTCAATGTCATTGCCAATCCCTTTG
Source organism: Amorphophallus titanum (assembly GCA_024336825.1). Classification (NCBI taxonomy): domain Eukaryota; kingdom Viridiplantae; phylum Streptophyta; class Magnoliopsida; order Alismatales; family Araceae; genus Amorphophallus; species Amorphophallus titanum. The sequence continues at coordinate 231,115 of JANBPO010005804.1, read as the reverse complement.
GCAGATTTTCCCGGGTGCTCATCATGTCGGTGCGGGAATCTCACCACGGGCTGATGTACTCCCCGCGTCCTCATGATCAGACGATAGTGAAGTGGCTCAATTACGTTGATGCAATGAAGCCAGATATCCCGTCCTCGGTAGGCCAAGGAAGCCTCGACCCACGGCTGACCCGCATCATCCTCATTCCCATATGGTGTCCAACGCACCTAAAAGGGCCATTCATAGCAATCATGTCATTGGTTAGCATATAGCAGAATATGAAAGCATGTAGAAGCATGTAGAAGCATATAAGAAGTTCAGACTTTTTACCGATGCGTGCGGGAAGGAGTCAAGGTCCTCTTGAATCGCCCGAGTCGACCACTGAATTGATCCTGTACCTCGGGCTATATTCCACCGCCTCGCGATGGGAATCCGACCCGGATATAGCTCAACTCCCCGGCCAATCCCGAGCAAGTATATGAAAGCCCAGAACTACATTGTTAAGAAATGTCAACATTTCATGTCAGCATATAGTAAATAAAAGCATAATAGAAGGCATTTAGCGGCATTTAGGTGTTTTTACTTATAGGAAAGGTGAGAAGCCACCTAGCATTGTCACCCGGTCAGTCACACTGAGTGAGTGGAACAAGAAGGCCAGCACCGCTACTCCCCACGTGTATTTCCTTACTCTGCTCAGATCTGCTAGTAGAAGTAAGAGCTGGCAGTTGATCACATTAGCCCGCATCACGAATAAGAGTTTCCCAAACAACAGCATTAAGAAGCGTCTAAGGACCCTATCTCCATCTGGTCCCGGCTCCACCGCCACGCTCGGACGCGCCTGCTCGACCACCCGGTCGATGTGCTGCTCTGGCAATTCGCGCACTACCACGGCCGCTCTCTGAAGTCCCAAGCTTTCTTGGAGCACCGACCGCTATAGTTGGGATGATGGATGCCCCAGCCTCATCAAATCTAGACCGAGTAGCTCCTGAGCAAGCTCCCGGTAGTCCACATATGCCCACCCAGTTACAGCCATGCCGTGCACCCGCAAGCCGCTAATCCGAGCCATGTCTTCTAGGGTTGGTATCATATGCCCCCACGGGAATACGAAAGCTCGGCTAACCGGGTCCCATCTTTCATGTAGAGCGAGCAGGGTGGCCGTGTCCACTCTGGCCACTTCAATGCTTAGGACTTCCCCGAAGCCCATGGCAGCCAATTTTTCCCGTTGGTACTCTGGCAGTGCGAGGTAGACCGCCCGGACTTGTAACCACGTAATGTGTGTTCATCTTTTCCCCTGCACGTTTAGGTCATAGGGTCAGTCATAGAGTCCTAGGGATTAATTGCATTGTATTTACAATAATCAAAACCGCGTTGACGCAGTGAACCGATGGGGTTAACTCGTCCAACCAGACCACGTTTACGGACACTGCTACCTTTGACGTGACTGGTTGGGGATCGCCCATAACCGTTACCGTTGCCCAGATCAACCGATTCACGGGCCCAGGCCCTACCGTTACGGAGTCGTTCTGATGAGTACCCCTACCTTCCCGCTGGCCGTTTGGCAGTCCGGTACGAATGAAAACTCCCTCCCGGCGAATGACAACGCGCTGCGGATGGAGGCTATTTCCCGTGGAGCCATCAGCAAATCGGTAACAGCGCAGCCTGGATCACCGGCTGACGGGGACGTCTACATAATCCCTGGCGGCGCAACGGGTTTGCAGTGGTCCACCTTCACGGTCGATGACATCGCGATCTTCTACGACGGCACGTGGACGGCTATGGCCCCAGTCTACGGGATCGTGATGATTATTGACGATCTGCTTTATTACTATTCCGGAACCTCAAGCGGGTGGGATGAGATCGCCAGCGGTGGCGGTGGCGGAACGGATAACGACGTAACCACGCTCAGCATTTCTTCTGGCGTGGTCAATATCGACTGTTCCCTTGGAAACTACCGGACACTCTCTCTAACAGCTAACGTCACCTCCATCACCTTCAGCAACCTTCCCGCGTCTGGTAAAGCCCAGAGCATCGCCATTCGTATCCGGCAGGACGGAACGGGTGGGCGAACGGTGGCACTTCCCGCATCCTTCAAGGCAACCGGTGGCAGTGACATCGCAGTCCAGAGCGCGATCAACGCCTATACGCTGCTGACCATCACCACCTTCGACCAAGGAACCCGCTGGGAGTACGCCATGCAGGAGATCGCGGCGTGAGTGCCCTTATCACCCAGATAGGGGCATTGATGGCGGGCGGCACCTGGACCCCTGCCAATCTATCGGCGCCCCCTAACTTCTGGGTGGACAACACGACAACGGCCACGGATGCCGGCGCGGGAGCGTGCAGCCAGTGGAATGATAGAAGTGGGAATGCCTTCCACCTGACGCAAGCCACCGGAGCCAATCGCCCCCTTATCGTTGCGTCTGGACTCAACGGACTTCGCACCATCCGGTTTGACGGAACCAATGACGTGATGGGCGCATCCGGCGCCACTAGCACGGCATTTAGGAATGTCACCGCAGGCTGGATCTTTTCGGTTCACAAGAAGGTCACCAACGATGGCGCGGCCGTATCTCGGTCGGTCCTGCATTGCAGCACCCCCACCGCGACAACGGTCCGGGCGGGCATGCTGGCCAGCATCAGTGGAGGAACGGCCAATGCTCCAGGTAGTGCTTTGAACGAGCTTTCGACACCTCCGAGCTGCAAGGCATCTCTGAGAACAAAACGCTAATCGAACCTGATGTCGTAGAGCCGCTTCAGTCGGTCGGTGATGAATTCGAAAAACCGCTTCAAGTCTTCCTTGTTGCGAACCGGGCCTGCCGCCGCTCCAAACATAAGCATGGCATTCCAAGGGATGCCATAGACCGTCACCTTAACACCGTGAGCTGGGCAACCATCGATCGCCAGCAGATCCTCGAGGATCATGCCTTCTAATTCCGCTGCCGTTTTTAGCTGTTTGACGGGTACTTGGACTTCCATTTGCCCCCCTTTCCTGCCTACACGAAATCCTAAACAATCAAACGGGCGATGGGAACAGCATGTAGCCTGGCTTGTCGCCCTCACCAGAAAAGGGCAAACGTATCCGATGGAACAAGGCAGTAAACGATGGCGCTACCCACCAAACTGTTCAGGTTCGGTGGTCGTGCCAAAATGCGTTTCAGTACAATATGGCTAGCAACGAGGAAATGGGTGACCACAGGACCAACGAGACCGGGCTCGTTGATCTATTTGACCATCCTTTTCATACGCTCTGTATTACTCCCTCTTCCACAAACGACGAGGTGAATGAGGCCATCGGTCTTGCCCGGGGACAGAAAATCGGTTCGAACGACGAGCTGACCACCGCGCGAGACACCGTTTTTAAACCGTCGGAGCGGCTGGTCCTCGAACTAAGCTATCCGATTGACAGCACAGCCGACGACATTGCTGCAATCTATACGACGCTGGAAAGCGACGCTCCAACCAGCGACTTGCTGAGTTTTTCACAGCGTCTGCCCCCCCTATCGAGAGCAAATTTTCAAGCGCACATTGCTGCACACCGACCAGCAGAATGCGCTGTGCTTCATGCGCTGATCGACAGCCACGCCTCCATCCACCCCACATATGCATTCGAGATCCTCAGGGAATTGCGAAGGACAGGAAGCAGTCCCGCCCCCTCATTGACGAGCGCCAGTGAGGGCCTGCAACAACTTCTCGCCCGACATTGCGACGCCGCCGTCAAGGCGCTGAGAGACCGTGAAGATGGCGTCGAAATCCTGGTGGCATGCGGCGGCCTAGTCCTAGACTTAGGTGACCGGCATCAAATTAACGTACTGGCTTGTGTACTCGACACGTATTATCGAGCCACCCAAGAACAACAAATAGAAAAATTCCAAGCGATCACGAGCATCTGCGATGTCGTCGCCGCACCCCTCGATCCCGCCGCGCGGCAAGAGCTTGCCCGGACCATTGCTGACTGGGCCGAAGGAATCTCGAGCCGCGAGCTATCGCCGGCGCTTCTTCCGCGCGCGATGAGAAACCCGGCGGCGCCGTTTCTTCTCCGCGTATTTCTCGGTGATCGAAGGCTCGAGCTTGTACGGCGGCAGCGTCGTCTGGGCGATCGTCACGCCGGAGGCGAGATTCTCGGCGACCGCGCCGCCCTCGGCGGGACCGTCCACGGTCGCGGCTTGGGCGGTCGTCGGCGCGATGACGGAGGCGGCGGCGCCCACGACGACGGAGGCGACTCCACGCTTCTTGATCGGCGGGTCGACTTCGGCCATGGCTTTCGCGGCGTCTTCGCTCGATGCCGCGGCGGTCGCGGATTCCGGCTCTTCGGCGTCTTCGTTCGAAACCGAGTCGATCAGCTCCTCGAGCGGATTCTTCGCCAGCGTGGTTCCGCCCTCGACGGACTCCTCGCCCTGATCCTCGTCCTCTTCGAGGCTCGGATCGGACGCGCAGCCCGGCGCGCCCGGACCGCTGCCGACGCGGAAATGGAAGTGATCGCGATGACCGCGGACGTGCCGGACATACTTCCGGAGCTTCGACCATTCCGGGTCGCTCGACGCGTAACGTTCCAGCTCGCGGATATGCCCCTTGTCGACGAAGACGATCTTCACGCACGCGAACGGGTTCTTGAACATCTTCTTCAACAGCCACCAGTTCGAGGCGACGTAGAAGGTCCGCGTGAAATGCTCTTCCGGGGCGTGCCCGGCGCGAGGATTGAAATACGCGACGTCGATGTCGACGCCGCCGGTATGCGAGGCGTGCGCGCGGCGGCCGCCGCGGCCGGAGACGCATCCGCCGCGCGGGGCGGAGATGTCGCCGATGATCAGGCGGGCCTGATCGAACTCGGGTTCGTGGAACTCGCGCTTGATCTCGTGGCCCATCCACTCCATCGCGCCGACGAGCGGATCGGTGCCGAAATTCGCGCAACGGGCCTCGTTCCGGAGCTCGATACGGTTCGCCGCCGTCGGGACGAGCGGACGACCCTCGACGAGGAAGCCGTTCGAGGGGCCGCAGAAGGACTGTCCGCCCTTCGAGCCCACCGACCGCGCGATATTCTCGAGCGGGTCGATTTTCCCGTTCTTCACTTTCGCGATGTACTCGATCTGCGCGGGCGTGCGCTCGTCGCAGAACTGCCATTTCACGCGGTCCGGCGCGCATCCCGGAAGGCGACGACGACGGCGACGTCCCTTCGAGGCGACGGTGCGCGTGAGCTTATCGGAGCAGCAGCGATAGCCGCGATAGCCGAACTCGGGGTTCCATTCGGAGCAGAAATCCGTGCGTCACGACATACACCTTGCCCAGCGCCACCACCGGCTGGCTGAAGTGCACCCAGTCGGGGATCGCCTTGCCGCTGTCGAACAGTTGCTTGCCGCTCACCGCGTCATAGGCATACAGCTTCATGTTGTCGACCTGCGTTGAGCGCAGCACCGCGCTGACCGGCCAAGGCAGGCGCGGGCCGCCGCCGCCCGCCCGGTAGTTCTGCCAGGCCTGGCCGCCCGTCGACACGGCATAGACCACGCCGTTCGCCACAACCGGCGGGTCGGGCATGATCATGTCGGTGGCGGTCCAGCGCGGCTCGGCGCTGATCTGGCCGTTATTGTTGACCACCTCGAACGCCATGATGGTGCCGTTGGGCACCGCGCCGTTGGTGACGGGGAATTTCGGCTGCTCGACGCTGGCCGGCCCCTGCATCGGCATATAGAGGAAGCGCCGCTTGTCCGGGCTTTCCCAGGTGGTGATCGCGCCCCACACGCCCTGGCCGGGGTCGGTGCCGATCTTCTTGTCGTTGCCCAGCTTGGGCGAGGCCCAGAGCGGCGTCATGTGGTCGGCGCCGCCCAGCTTGTCGGCATCCAGCAGCCGCAGCACGCTTTCCTTCTGCGAGGCCGCCACGATGGTCTTGCCCGCAAAGTCGAAGATGCTGACGCTGGCCGAGCCCGACATGTCGTGGGCCAGGTTGTCGCGCCAGTTCTTGGGCGTGAAGCTGTCCAGCAGGCGCACCGCCTGCGGCGCCAGCCGCAGGATGCTTTCGCTGTAGTTGCCCGCCGCCGGGTCATAGAGCCCGTTGGAGGTTTCGACCAGCACGCTGTCGTCCGGACCTTTCACGGCGCCGCCGCGGCCCCAGGGCGCCGCCGGCCGCGCGCCGCTGGTGAAGAAGTGCGTCACTTCCGGGTGCTGAAGGTCGGCGGTATTCACCGCATTGACCGCCGAGGCGTCGTGCAGCACGCCGGGGATCTTGCGCACCAGGCCCGACACCGCCGCCGCGCCCATGCGCGAATTTTTGTCCTGGACCTCGCCGCAGGCGCGGCCGGACGGCGAATAGACGACGTCGCCGATCAGGTTCAGGCTCCAGGCGCGGGCGAAGGGCGTCACCATCTGGATCGGCGCCAGCTTTTCGCTGCCGTCCGCGATCGACAGGCCGCGCAGCTTGCCGTCACTGGGAATGAAGAAGACGATGCCGCGCTTCTTGTCGATGGTCGGCGTGTCGTTGGCGGTGCCGGGGCACAGCCACGACGCCGGCGTCTTCATCGTATGCGGGGTGGGGAAGTTCTTCTGCCAGAGCTGCTCGCCCGACTTCGTCTTGCCGATGCCGAGCCGCTGGCATTTCTCCCTGACCGCGCCACGATGCCAGTACAGCACCTTGGCGAATCCGCGCTCGTATTCAGGGGCGGCAATCATGCAATCCATCAACGCAGCCTGATCCGCCGGCATATCCAGCATGCCGCCACCCAGCACCGCCCCTTCCTTGAGCAGCCTCAGCCGCTCAAGAACGTGTAAAGCGCATGGCCCGGGGCCGGACAGGCGGATGAACACGTTGTGCACCCCTACGAGCCTCGGGTCCAGTCGCCAGTTCCCGTTGCGGGCGAACTCTGCCTCAGCAGCAACAGATTCCGCTACCGCTCGCCTTTCTGCATCCGCCCTTGCCATCATCACCTCCGCCTCCCATTCCACTTCGGCGCCTTCACCCGCGACACAGCCAGCATCCGTTTGCAGTCCCAGCACTGCCCTTTGTGCTGGCGAGTGTCCTCCCTGCAATGCGGGCAGGGCGCTGTCGTCCAGCTGCTCTTGCCGAATACCTGGCTGTCGGCGTGGATGGGGGTGTGGGGTCTCATGCCGCTACTTCACCAAGCTGGCCGCGTACTCGATCAGCCAGATGCGCGGGGCGAGGGTGATCTTGAGCAATTCCGGCAGCGCGCAGAACACAGCCACGGAAACCATAGCCACGATGCCACCACCACCAAGAATGGTGTAAGCAACACGCGCAAAGCACGGCATGTCCTCATCGCGATCCCAACCTTTCTGTGTGGCCGCGTACACTGGCCTGAAGCCCACGACAACCAGGACAGAAAATCCCAGCAGAGCCACTATCTGTACGGCAGCCATTGCCGTGTAGTACGTCAGCAGTTCCTGCACAGCGGCGGGAATCTCGCCCTTCAGGAATGCCGCGGCGTCCGTCACGGACTGAATCAGCCCGATAAGCGCCTGCTCGGCGGTCTCTCTCAGCGTTTGCGTCTCGACTTCCATGCTCCCTCCAGTTGTTACCCGAAACCTACAACCCGCCACCGCGAACGTGATGCTGCTTGTCCCGCTGCGGGCTGATCCGATTCACACGGCGCGCCAGCTTCGACGGGTGGATGCAGTCCCCGTACAGCGCGCGGCCGAATCCTCCCTTGGGCGTCTCGCCACGGCGCTTTGCGTTGATGGCTGATCGATAGTCTGATTTCTTCATGGCTCCCCGAACCTCGCATTAACCGCCCGCAGAACGTCATCCTCCGTCCGCCATACCTGATACGGCAGCCCGTCCCGCTCGCGCTCGGCAATGAACTTGCGCTGCGACTCGGTGAATTCGTCAGCCCAGCCCTCTTTGGCCGTGAAGCTGAGATCCCAGCCGAGCAGCTTCGCCTGCGCCTTGGGACCGGCCGCCGCGTCGGTGTGGAGCTCGGTCTGGTCGGCGTCGACGCGAACAAGATCACCTTTGTGGCATCGCACCAATACTTCGAGTAGATCAGGATCGAAGGACCAATGGGCCCGCTCCCCACACCGGGGGCGGGCCTTTCGGTGTCGAGGCGGTCCGCGCATCCACCGATCGGCTGATACCCAGAATCAGCCATCCGGTCCGCGATCGCAGCCGCCTCACCGATGCTGAATGCCTGCTCCACGACGAGGCTCGAATGGTCGCCATTCCCCGACCGTCTTCGAGCACTGGAGCAACCGTGAGCACATCGATTCAGAACCGTCCGGCAGCCGTTCCGGGCACGCGACCCGCGTTGCGCAGCATCACCGTTCTCGTGGGATGCTATCTCGCCCTGAGCATTCTCACGATCGTTGCGGCGGTGATTCTTCGCAACGATCCGGCGCTCGTGAACGCCGCCGTGTGGATCCGCGGATCCATCGTCGCCGCGACGGCCGCCCTGAGGTTCCGCTTCGCGATCGGCGCAGCCCGTGGAAGCGCGAGCCACCACCTGAGACTGCGGATCGTCTCGGCCATCATGGTCGTCGCGATCGCCGTGATCCTGATCGCGCTTCCCGGCGACTTCCCGCTCTGGATGCGCATCGAGCAGGCGGTCTGTGGAGTGATCCTCGTTATCGTCGTGATCCTGGCCAACCGCACGCGGGTTCGCCGCCTCTTCGCTGCCCAGCCGCGGCAATCTGGTGACGTCGCAGCCAACTGAGCCACGGCGTAGATTCGTGCGGGAACATCCAGGAAGAGGCGAGCGAGCGATGCGGTCAGTGAACCAGGCACCGCTCTCCCGCCTTCTCACCGACCGGCGGCTGTTTCCCGTCATCGGCGTCATCCCCTACGTCGTGTTGACCGCTCTCGTGGTCTTCACCATCGTCATCCGGCACGCCGAGCCCGCGACCCTGCTGATCGACCTCGCACTGTGCGTCGCGATCGCCGCCTGGATGCTCGGGATGTTCACCCTGCAAATATGGGTTGTGTGTGTGTGATTGATAAAAATATGATTTTGAGAATAATATGCAATGCTATGTGATGATTGGAGAAGAATAACAAAGAACAATGAGAAAATGAAGAACAGACGAGAATAAAGAACAAAAGGGGGAAGAAGCCCTAGACTACTCCCTAGTCGATTAGGAGGACAAGGAGGAAGATCCCCAGAGCAGCATGGCCTCGCCCTCTCCCTCGAAGTAGCATCCCCTCCAACTGTTGGCCATGGGGTTGAATTTATAGAGGTGAGAAACCCATAAACCCTACATCGGAGTGGAGAGAAATCTAATGGAAAGACAGCTCAAATCGAGGTAATCCTGCCAAAATTCGAGAAAGGAAGAATCCTAGAAGGATCAAGAAATTTCTTGGATCAAATCGAACACTAGAGACCTTCCTAGAGTGGACTTTAGGAGGATCAAAATCGAAAAGAATTAATGGAGTTTGGCTGGAACTGGGTTTCCCTCTGAGAACGCGGTCTTCACAATGACTACAATCAAGAGAACGTGTCCACACGATATGCTACGTTTAGGGTTGACCAGTCAAAAGATAGAAATTTGAATTTTCATGAAAGCAGTCTGGCTCCTGACCACAATCTGAAGAATGCGGTTGTAGGCTAGGCTAGTTCAGACTGAGTTGGCCAACACACTGGTTTGATGTCTAGGGCACGAAAATGAACTTTTGCGGTTGAAAATGAGTTGAAAGGGCTCACAATGGGCCATAGAATCAATCAATTAATAGCAAATTGGGATATTAGCAAAGACAATAAAAATGGCTCAACTTGTGGTCCTAAAATAGGTGTCCACAAGAGTTAGTCACCCAACTAATTTGAGTTTCAGTGAATTGACCCAGTACACATAATACTGTCCCCAAAAGTAATAAATGCCCTGGTAGGATCATGAATATGACGTTAGGCACAATGATTACCAGTTTCAATTCTGAATCGTCACAAGACTAAATGACAATAGAATGGCAGCGTGTTTTGGTCAAATCCGCTGAGAGGCGATAGAACTTTAGTTTGAGAACTTTGATGTAAGCGAAAGAAACACTACAAGGAAAGTTGACTTTTTCAACGTCCACATTCCATCGCAAATCCGTCGGAAAGTCATCCCAAAGTTATGTTTCGATAGAATTATTACGGAATACCGACCGAATATAGACGTCGAAACTTTTAGGTCGCTAATTTCTGATGTATTTTTGTTCCTTCTCAAATTCATCAGAAATTTCTGACGTACATGGATGTCGAAATTTTCATTGGTAATAATGTCAGAAATTAATAGCGCAGGCGATGACGTTGGGTGAGGTGCAGGCCCGGTTCGTGATGCCGAAGACGAAGGCGGAGAAGGCGGTCGTGGATTTCGAAGAGCAGCCGCCCGTGACGACGCCCTGACGATCGCCTATTGGTGTGCGGCGACCGGGCAGCCGGCGTCGTCATGGTTCACCCTGTCCCGCCTCGAACGTGAGGCGTTTGTAGATGTGGCTAAAGAGATCAGCGATGCCCGCAAGAAGGCGGGTAAGCGCCGGAGGTGACGCATGGCCAAGGGCGTAAGCATTGATCTCGTTGTCGATCCTGATGGTGCGGTAAAGGGTTTCACCGTTGTCAACGAGGAGGCCGATAAGTCCTCTAGCAAGTTCGCTGATCTGGGGAAGATCGGTGGGGCGGCGCTCGGTGCGATTGCGGGTGCTGTGGCTGCGGCGGGTGCTGGTCTTGTGGCTGCGTCGGTGTCTGCGGCTGGGTACGCGGATGAGATTCTGACGGCGGCGACGAACACGAACCTGTCGACGGATGAGTTGCAGGCGTACCGGTATGCGGCTGAGCAGATCGATGTGTCGTTCGAGACGTTCACGGCTTCGCAGGGCAAGTTCACGAAGTCGATGGCTGACGCTGCACGGACGGGTGCGGGGCCGGCCGCGGATGCGTTCACCGCCCTCGGCCTGTCCGTGACCGACTCGTCCGGCAACCTCGTCGACTCGACTCAGTTGTATTGGGATGCGATCGACGCTCTCGGTGCGGTTGAGAACGAGACGCAGCGGACCGCGCTGGCGCAGCAGCTATTCGGCCGGTCCGGTGCGGACATGAACTCGATCATCGCGAAGGGTTCGGAGGGGTTCGCTGCGCTGACGGAGCAGGCGCGTCAGAACGGCGCGATCCTGTCTGGCGAGCAGATTCAGAAGCTCGGCGCGTTCGACGACAAGATGCAGGCGCTCACCTCGACGGTTGAGGCGGCGAAGAACGCCCTCGGCCTGACGCTGTTGCCGATTCTTGATCAGCTGGCGGGTAGTGGTACGTCCGCGATTGGGCAGTTCACGTCGGCGCTGCTCGAGGCTGACGGGGATCTGACCAAGGCGGGTCCGGCGTTCGAGACGTTGGGGACGAACATCGCCGGGGTGCTGACCAATGCTATTCCTCAAATCTTGCAGGTGGGCACGTCGCTGGTGTCGGGTCTGATTGACGGAATTGTTCGGCAGGCTCCGACGCTGATCCGTTCCGCGATCCCGTTGGTCGTCTCGTTCGTGACGGGCATCCTTGCAATGCTCCCCGCGATTCTCGACGCGGGCCTGAAGGTTCTGATCGCCTACGGGGTGGGAACCGAGCAGAAGAAATGATGAGTGAAATGGAGAAGAAGGAGAAGTGGACCACTGAGTGCACAAATGACGGCCATTAAACTCACGCCGTCGCCTCTTCTTAGCAGAAATATCTTGAACACGGACCTACTTGGCATGGACCCAGACCTTTGGGCTTCTTGATTTGCAATGTCTTCTTAAGTAACGAGCCCACCTGGCAGACGGCCTGGCCCGATTGTAAACATGTAGCTTCACTGGGGTGGTTGCCCGTAGACACCTGGTGCTAACAACACTTGGACATTCTTAGACAACCAACTCCTCAGAATGATGATCAACAAAAAAGCATGGAGTCCTGTCACTTGGCACATAAATATGGAGATCCGACAACTCCACTCGGAAATCAGTCTTGAAGCATAACTCTCTCGATAGAGAAGGATGAAGCTGAGGGAGAGTGATACACGGCGTTGATGTGATCGGCATGCTGATAAACTAAGAGAGATTGCATAGGGTGCTCAGAATGTCCTTGGAGAATGTTGAGAATATGGCCAATTTCCCCTTGAACATAGAGCCCATTAAATGTTTGGCAGCCATATGAGTTAGCATGAGATGGGTAGAGAACCCTTCTTGCCTAGCTACTTGAATAGCAATAGAGCGAGGAGAAATAACAACATCAATAATAGAATCTCTGATGAGCAAACAGATTGCCACCGGCCTCGCTCTTGAAGAAACTAGCACTAAGGCAAGAGAACTCTTCTCGGCAACTGTCATGGGAAGTATAGGCACATCATCCCCGAAATGGCCAGGGACCAAGACCCGGATTGGCATCCAGCAGATAAAATCTTGAATCTTGAAATGCCCTACCGGCACCAAACTATTCTGCCTTGGCTCATCATCTCCCTGGGGACCAGACCCGAGGGGCACCATAGGCAGCACACACCCACTCCGTGGGGTGGAAGTGGATGGAAGATTGGGTGTAAAAGGCTTGGATGGCATGGAAGATTTAATGGGGATGGTGTGTTTAGGTGGAGGCAAAGGTAAGGGTGGAGGTATGGCTTGCTCGGGCTCAGGCGATGGGGAAGGTGGAGGAGATGGCAAAGGCGGTGAAGATGGTGGAGGTAATGGAGAGGGAGGTGGGGATGGTGATGAAGGTAATGGAGATGGTGATGAAGGGGATGAAGAGGAGGGTTGTGGTGCCCACCGTCGACGTATCGACACAACGCACCGAGCAGTGCTGAGGGTAGAAGTAGTGGTAACGGGAATGAAGGAAGAAGGGATGGCACTAGCCTGAGCAGAGGCTTGGGTTTGTGGAGGTGATGGAGATGGCACAGGAGGTGGAGATGGAGATGGAGAAGGTAATGGGCTAGGCGAGGTAGTAGGTGATGGAGCGGGTGCAATGCTAGATGAAAAATCACAGGAGTCCCCCAGGTCTTGAAATGGAGACAGCTGCTTAGGCGGCACTTCGTGCTGCTGCTGTTGGCTGCGAAGATGTAAACTGACTTTGTGAATCGCGGCCCAATCAATCCTCTTCTTGTCTTCTAAGCAGTAAACATAATCCCGGAACTCAGGGCAATCCTCAACCAAATGCCCCTGTTGGCGATGAAAATCAAACAACTAAAGCATATTCCCCACCGCGGGTCGGCAAGACAACCAGAGAAAGTGGCAATGCATGAGTGGCCATCAAAGCTCGAAAAACATCTAAAAAATACACCAGCAATAGAGGACGAGGAGCCCGCTTTGAGCAAGAGGAATGCCGAGGGGTATGAGGTGGTGGAGACGGTTGTGGAGGTTTTGTAGGCAAGAGTGCTTGGCTAGTGGCGAAGGTATATGTGGAGCGGGATGAGGGGGTATATAGACGGTATCGACCTGCTCGAGGTGTGGAATTCCCCTGACTGGAGGCGGAGACGGAGACAGATATGCGGATGCGGGAGGCTGACTCATGGAAGGTTGATATGTGGAGGTTTGATATGCGGAGGTGGATGTGGCGTAAGGCTGACTCATAGAGGGCTGACTCATGGGAGCGTAGGGTTGGCTTGTGGAGGGTGAATGTTGATATGTGGAGGTGGAGGTAGATGTAGATGGTGGGGTGTGTGGAGATGTGGAAGGCGGAGAAGACTCAGGGTCAAGGGAATCTTGGATTTGTTGGCGAATGAAGCAGACTTGACTATATAACTATTGCCAAAAGGTAATATCATTAAGGGCCAAGATGAACCGATACTCAGGCGTTGCATTAGAAATCAGCATCTTGATCAGCTCATGCTCCGGAATGTGCCCCGAGATTTGTGCAACAAGGCGATGCCAACGGTCGACAAAGGTGTAGAAATCCTCATCAAGCTCCATCTTCTCGTGGGCTAGATGCACCATAGAATATCTGGGCCCAACCTGATCTTGATATTGCTAAAGAAATTTCTCTTATACGACTTGAAAATTCACAATCTGCTCTTGCGGTAAGGAGAAGAACCAATCCCGAGTTGGGCCTTCCAATGACAGACCGAATAGATAAGTCATCAAGTGTTGGTCATGTCGAAACTAGTTCGACTCATAGAGGAACTCCTTTAAGTACACATAAGGGTCACCGACTCCACCATAATGGCAATATGCGAGAATTTGTGAAGATGGCAGGAGCCGAAGGTTTTGAAATATGAATGGAACACTTAAGGAGGATTTGGGATTAATTCGGCATTGGAGTTCATCAAGCTGGCGTTGGGTTTGAGCAATTATCTCCTGGGTAGGGAGAGATCGAGAAGAATATGGGCCAGCCTGAGCAGGAGATTGTGAATATGAATCAGGAACATAATAATGGGCTGGATGAGAGGATCCGGACTGAGAAGAAGGAGGAAAGCCCATTCCAGGAGTGGAAGGATATGCGGGCCTAGAAGAAGCATAAGCATGAGGACCCATTGGGTTGGCAGCATAAGGAGGAGAAGAATGAGGCCCATGAAGACAAAATTGGCCATTAGAAATTGGGCCAATGGCGTAGGAAGGAGAAGAAGAAGGCCCATGAAGGGATGAAGGCCCATTAATATGAGATGAAGGCCCATTAAGGGAAGAAGGCCCATGAAGATGATTTGCAATAAGGTGTTGGGCCTGGGCCAGGTCCATTTGGCAGGCAAGGCATGATAGATGGGCCATGAGATTAGCCTGTTCCTCAGATAGATCAGAGGGACCACAGGAAGATGGGCCCACGTGGGAAGAGGATTTCACGTAGGAATAAGAAGAAAATTGGGAAGAAGTATGATACAATGGGTGAGAATGATGCTCCATGAGGGCGAATGGAGACTTAATACAAGGAGGGAAGCAAGGGCTAAATGGGCTTGAGAATAAGGGGGGGGGGACAACCCACTAATGCAAAGACCAAGGGAGAATGGACATATGACAATAGACTAGACAATGGACATACAAAATGGGCTAATCTAATTGAGCCTAACAATGACAGAACATGTGGATGTAATATAAAACACCACTAATGGGTTTGGACAAGCCCAAGTAACACAAAATAATGTGATGGATTTCACACAAGTAAAACAAGTTAATATGATGGGAAATATTTTATTTTTCCAAAGTGGGCCTTTTAGTGTTTTAAATTAAGCATAATTCTCTCATATGTATACCATCTTAGACTGCGTGCTTGGACACGTTGGGAGTCAAACGACCCAAACATTCACTACATTGGCCCAATCCTTAGGCTGGATAACACCAATACGGATCTGCTTCGAGGCTATGACACGTACGTAGCGGGCTCGACTTTGGGTAAAGGTATAGACGATAACGGTAATGGTTCTTCCGGTGCATGGAATATGTACTTTAAGATTTTCCGAATGGAAGATCGTTATGAATCGATTAACCGTGAAAATGGCAATGTAGATGTATCAAATGTAGATATTAATCTGAGTATGATTACGAAGCAGTTTGATGTAGGGCTAAGCCATAGATTTAAGCGTTTGCTACATTGGGGTATTAACTGCTATACTGGTCGAGAAGTCACAGGAACGCTATTCCCATTCTCTGTAGCCTATAAAGTAACTTGGAATCAACTAGCATCACATTTTTGGCATGAACTAAACACATGGGATTACCCGCTTACTAATATCCCTGGAGTAGTGCAGCCTGTACCTTCTGGGACAGGTAAGCAGATTAAATTTATCAGATTTCCACTCAGTCTCCGATTTAGACTTCTCCAATTTAAAGTTGAGATGGCTACAGTAGGCAATAACACTGATGGGCCATGTTATCTGTACTCTATCACAGCATTTATTAGGTCAGCGCAGATTGTACCTAAGGCGGTGAACTGATGCATAAGTGTAACGAAGAGTGCGTATGTCCAGTACACCTTACTCCTATGTACTATTCTAGAATAATTGATCAACACGCTTGTCAGAATCCTAATTGTCAGTTCGCTTCTGGATGGGAGGAACATGAATATCGCAGACCTGTTTGGCAATAAACCTGTACCTAGTCCGCCTCCCGGACAGAAAGCCTTTAACCCGTATGCTGCGGGTAATAAGACTTATGGCTCAGGTCGTCCAATGCCTACTATCGGCCCTGTAGCTAGTCCACAGGGATATGACGAACGGGATAACAGGGCACGAGCGCGAATGAATGCTATTCAGCGCAGAATGAAAGGTTCCGCTACAGGGAATCCTATGACTCCCTCTGTAGCCGGATACGCAACTAAGGGGGTATTTGAATAATGGCAGCCCCTATGAATGCGTCTAAGCCTACAAGATCTATGGAGATTGAGGCTAAGGAAGCTGCTATTAAGAAGCGCCTTGATGCAGCTAATAAGCCCGCGCTGACTAAGGCTAAGGCGGATGTTGCTAAGGATCTGGCTAAGCTAAAGGCAGGAGGTAAATCCGGTACAGCTAAGTCCTCGTATACCACACAGGGTATTTTGGGCTAACCATAAAGAAATTGAAAATTCTTTCTAACACTTGCATGATGCTTGAAACTCTACATGGACATTACGAGTAATCGTGAGGAAAAAGTTACATGCCTCTACAAAAATTGGATAAGTGAAATGTTGATCTTAGTAGTCGGGAATCCCCATTGAGACATATGAGGAAACTCGCGCCGAATGATGACGTAAAAATCCACATGAAAAATCAAACAAGTGACGGATCCTAGTAATCGGGAATCCCCATTGAGACATATGAGGAGACTCATGTCAAATGGTGAAGTCTATTTTTTTTTAAAAAAAATGGGGGGTTGTGTCAAGCTACTGATAGTCGATGATCTAAAATAAAAGTGTAGAGTGAAAATATATCGGTTAGTGTTATCTAGAAATTTTGTATTTCTTTGTGTTTGAGATTCATTGCACACTCTTGAGCACATACACTTCACGGAGTTATGTTTTTCGCATATATTGTGAATTTGACTATATGCATGGTTATTCAAACTCTTTGTACATGCACAACTGCTTTAGTTTTGGCTCATGCGATACTTCTAACTTTTGAATCTAATTACACTTTTCTTATCCCACTCCCTAAGGGAGATTTATTTAATATATGCTAACACTTGCATGTTTAGAAAGATTGCTTGCATGCTTGCTTTCTATCATTTGCATTCAACCTCTCTTCAGGTTTATTTTTGTCATTGACAAAGGGGGAGAGGTGGTGATTGTGTACATAGACACGATTGAGTCTTGCATTAGATCAATGTCATTTTGCATAGCACGTTGCATACTGAGAGTGTCATTTTACATATCAAAATAATAATAATAATTTAATATTTGGTATCATCAATTGGTTGCAAACTTAAATCATTCATTGTCTTGCTCATTCATTGGCATCATTCGGACCATGCCCATTCATGGTATTATGCTTGTCGGGCTTCCAAGTATTCCCCTCCACTTTTTGATCATGCCAAAGGGGGAGAAGAAAATGTAATTGTCACAAAGTTTTGTCATCATCAAAATCACACACATAGCACAACAGGAGAAATCCTCGTGTTTGTTGCATTCGTAGCGTATGTGTTGAGATTTTTACCCCATGTGTGTGAGGAGAAATCTCCATGTTTGCTGCATTCGCAGCGTGTTGAGAAAGTCTCACTGAGTTTGGTAAGGGGTGGATGTAGGGAACCTGTCGTGATCCTAAACCACCTTAAAAATCCCTTCCGCACTGTGGATTGTGTGGTTTGCTTGTTTGATTCATTTACTTGATCATGTGAGATTGGGAAGGTTGAGAGAACTATTTCTTCGATCGTGGCCGCCTGGTAGGCATGGGCTACCACGCCGAGCGGGGGGCCGGTGGGCACGTCGGGGAACCGGGCTCCGCCCCGGCCCAGCAGGAGCGGCGGGAGGTGCCCGGCCGAGGCCAGCACGAGCTCCCGGCGGTCGAGGTGGACCGCGCCCACCAGGGTGGTGGCGAAGTGGTCGTCGGTGCCGATGTCGATCTCACGGTTCGCCCGGTCGAGGATCTCCGCGGGCGACGAGCCGAGCCTGGCCAGTGCCCGCGTCATGTACCGCATCGACCCCATCACGCTCGCCGCCGCCACGCCGTGGCCCGAGACGTCGCCGACCACGAAGACCACCCTGCCGTCGTCGACCGTGATCACGCTGTACCAGTCGCCCCCGATCTCGGCGCCGACGGCCGCCGGGATGTAGCGGGCGGCGAGGTCGAGGCCGGGCACGCGGGGGAGCGCCCTGGGCAGCAGCGCATGCTGCAGGGTGGTGGCGACCTCGCGCTCCTGCCGGTAGAGCTGCCGGGTGGTGGCGGCCAGTTGCTCGGCGAAGTCCCGCCGCCGGACCGTCCACTCGGTGGTCAGGGCGGCCGCCGCGGCGAGCAGGATCCCCGCGCCCAGGATGCCCCACGGCAGATCCTCGGACCAGGGACCCGAGAGGGACCCCCGGGGCGAGACCACCAGGGTCAGCGTGCTCGACCCGAAGGCGACGGTGGCGGTGGACACGGTGCCGGTGAGGGGGGTGGGCACGTTGGCCCCGATGAGCGACGCCGCGTCGGCGCGGTGACCGTAGTAGACGGCGAACCCGAGGTCGTCGGCGATCACGTTGCCGGAGAGGTGGATGACATCGTGCAGCGGCAACTGCTGGGACGCGCCCACGACATAGGACACGCCGCCCGCCCTCGCCGATACGAAGTACCCGAGGCGCTGCACCCGGCGGCCGACGACCCGCGTGGTCACCAGCGAGGTCGAGCCGGCGGCGCGCTCGAAGACGGCGGTGTCGGCGGCGCCGTTGAGGTTGCGGAGGGGCCGCTGGCCCACGTGGTCCAGGACGTGGGGGACGCCACCCGCCACGGTGACGAGGACGGCCGAGGCGTAGGGGCCGGACGGGGCCAGCGAGGGGGTGATGGCCTGCTCGAAGGTGGACGCCGGGTCCGAGGACTCCGCCACCAGGCCCGCCACCCGGCCGAGCTGGGACTCGAGCTGCACGGGGGCCGCGGCAAGGAGGGATCCCGAGAGCTTGGCCTCCAGGGCCGTGAGCCGGCGCTCGTTGTTGTGGTAGCTGATGGTCGAGGCCACGACCAGCACGGCGGTGGAAGAGGGCAAGACCGCCAAGTACGTCACCTATGACGTGTCTGGCTATCGCTCGGCGAGCGACCTCTGATGCCTTTCGCCAACCCCCTCGCAGACGCCGAAAGCGCCTTCCGCGCAGACGTTGCGGATCGTGCGGAAACGACGGTCGCGATCGTCGATACCGACATTCAGACGCTCGACCAGATGGCCCAGGTTATCGCCGAAGCGGCGGGTCGGCTGGAAGCGCTCTACGCCAAGCTCGACAGCCCCGCGAAGGCCAAGGGCGAGACGTTCAAGGCTTCCGATCTCGACGAGTTCGCCGCCGTTGAAGGTCTCCTCTGGGACAAGCTCTCCGGTTCTGCCGAGCGCTTCATGAAGGCTGCTCTCCGGGCCTCTCTCTCCAGTCAAGCAGGGGTGGGGTAGATGGAAGCCGAACGCAAAGCCGCCGAAATGCGCCTGCTGACCGAGGCCGATTATGTCTACAACGTCGATGCCTGGGAGTTCACCCACAACGACGTTGGCGACCTCATGGAGTGCGCGTACGCGGCCTGCCAGTACGACGGTTCAATCCTGACGGTCGGCCGCCTGAAGGCGCTTCCCCACGCGTACGCAGTCAACGTGCCGATTTCCTACGACGACGGCGGCGAGCCCGACGACTGGGAAGTGCTGGTCTTTGAGACGCGCGAAGCGGCTACCGCTGCCTACGAGGCTGCTCTTCCCCCCTCCCCCAAGTCTGAGTCCTCCCAATGAGCGGGGTTGATGTAACCGTGACCGATGCGGCCGGCCTAGCGGGGCCTGGGATTATCAAGGGCGATTTCCTGATCGTTGCTTTCCGCCACCACGCCACGTCGGAAGGTGGGGAGCTCGAATTCCCAATGGGTACGCAGTGGTACATCGGCGATGCGCCCGCCCGGGGTCTGTCCGTGCAACCGGGGCGGTTTACCCAAGGCGCGCCCTGCACTGATGATCCGCGTGATGCGGAGATCGCCGACCTGAAGTCTGCGCTTCTGCCGTTCGGCGAATTCTATCGCCAGCGCCGCAAGACGGGCACCCATCGCGGCGCTCTACTGAAGATGACGGCCCGCTCCCTTGTCTTCAAGAGAGCTCATCGGCTGACAGATGGCTTCATTGCTCAAGGCCCCTCCCAATGACCGAGGACACCAAGACACACCGCAGCGCCTGCGTTCAAGGCGTGGGCTTCCGCAACGAGACCGGCGGCTTTTCCTACCTTCTCGTCAACGGTCGCAGGGTCACTCCTGAGCGGATCGTGGCCGCGCTGGCGATGGCAGAGCGCGCCAAGTCCTCCCCGGCTCTTAATGTCCTGGGTTTCATTTCCCTACCTCTCCACATAGGGAAATAGAGCCAGAGGAATATTTTCCCACCCATTTTCAGCTGCCCCCGTGTTTTTTTCTCCCCCACTAGCTATGGTGGCAAGCCAAGTCCACAATACATAGGCTCCTTTGAATTGAATAAGAGGTAGGCGAGATAGCTTATCATCTTACCCTACCATCAGCTTTGTCAAGTGTGCATGATGTGTTTCATATCCCTCTGTTACGCACATATGTGTTAGATCCATCTCATGCCTTGGAGTACACTAGAATAGAAATTGCTTTAAACCTATTCAGTAGCAGAATATGATATTGGCACTGTGGGTAGTAAGGAACAAGTGGTGAGGAACAAAGTAATTCCATTAGGTATGACAACTTCGCTCTATAAATGAAGCAACTCAAAAGCAAGAAGATGAGATGAAAAAACAATGCTAAAATTTATATTTACAGTATGCACTAAATGAAATGATTATATGAATGTAAAACTGTGTTTACTTTTGAAAAATGGATGTGCCAATTTCAAGGATGAAATTTTTGGAAGGAAGGGGAATTTGAAGTATAGGTTTATTTGCAATCTGCCCCTAAGTCTAATTGATCCTAATGGGTCAGCATTAATAAGCCAATATTCTAAGGTTGAGCAGAGAGCAGAGCAGAGCAGGAGAGGGAGCTGGGTGTAGGCAGCGGCAAGAGTAGAGGAAGAAGAGGAAAATAAGGAGAAGGGAAGGAGCAAGGGGACTCAACTCTGGGGGGCGGCAGTCCAAGGGAAACTTTACCAAAGGGCTCCTCCACCTCCCCAGCCACCTAGGATTCTCCAAGAGGTAGGGTGATACCCAACCTAATCTCTTCGTTTGTTTTTGACATGGAAGGCTAAATCAGATCGGATCAGCTGATCCAATTGGTTTTGAGCCAAACTGACTGGATCCTGACCCTGATTCTTATCGAGGATTGGCTGGATCTGGTGGATTGGCATTGGATCGGGCTGGATTGGCCAATCTAACATTGGGCTTGAACCAGCGCATTCCCTAGGCTAGTCCCATTCGGGTTGAAAAAGGAAAAAGAAAAAAAAGAAGAAGAAAAAGAAGAAGAGAAACCAAGAAGAAGAAAAAGAAGACGAAGAACTGAAGAAGAGTAAAAAACTGAATGTTTGAAACCAAAAAAAAAAAACTTACGTCCTGCTGATGGTGCCAGTGTCATCACTGTTGCCACCTGCCATCTGCATCACTGTCACTATCTGCCACCAACTCCGTGCTACTGCCGCCGCCGCCTCCTCCGGTCGTTCTTCTACTTCGCCCGGCGTGGTCGACCATGGTCTGTTCATCGGCATCGCCACCACGCTTTTGATCGCGGGCCCGGGCGACATCGAAGTCATCGAACGCGTTTAAGTCACTGCACGTAAGTCACTGCACCGGCGCGATCGGCAACAGGTTGCGCAACAGGTCGGTGCCCAGGTCGGGCCGGCGGGCGCGGGCCACCTTCAGGCTGTAGCGCCCGCCATGCGCGGCGCACAGGCTGTCCTTCCAGTCGCCGCATTCCAGCGTCTGCGGCCCGCCGGGCCTGGCGCGGTCGGCCATCGGCGTGCCCGCCAGCACCCACATGATGTCCTTGGCCATCTCCCACGAGAAGACGAAATAGGCGTGACCCGCGGAATCGCCCGGCGCCATCGAGGCGTCGATCACATCGACCTGCGGCCCGCCATAGCGCAGGTCGTATTCGGGTACGCGGCCGGCGCGCGGGATGCCGCCATGCACATTCTCCGACAGGATCAGCGCCAGGTCGTTGCGCGAGGCATAGATCGTGAAGCGTCGTGTGCAGGGGCGGGCGCGGTCCAGCAACTTGGCCAGGTCGTCATTGCTTTCCTCGACGCTGATGTCGGCGGCGGCCAGGATGAACTCGCCCACCGCCACGTCATGGTCGGGGCACAGCGACCCCGCCGCGATCAGGGCGATGCGCGCGCCCATGCTGTGCGACAGGACCTCGGTTTCCAGCCCCTCCGCCTTCAACTGCTTCAGAAGCGCCGCCAGCATGGGAATGGCATAGCCGCTGCGGGCGATGTCCGCGGCATAGCGGTTGAACCGGGCCTCGCTGGACCAGTTCAGCAGCAGGGTGGCACAGCGCCATTGCGTGTCGCGGGCATTCTGCGCCCCGTGCAGCAGCGCCGAACGGAAACTGACATTGTAACCATGCACGATCAGCAGCACCCGGTCGCAATGGCGCGCCCGCGCCGCCATCGCCACCTCCCGCGCGAAGGCCGCCATCGCCGCCTCGCCGTCGCAGGCGATCGGCGTCAGCTTCGGATCGGGCGTGGGCGGGCTCAGCGCGTCGGTGACGGCGACATCGGCCTGGCCGCAACGGGGCGTCCCGCCCCAGTGCAGCGTAAACCCG
Organism: Amorphophallus titanum; assembly: GCA_024336825.1. Classification (NCBI taxonomy): domain Eukaryota; kingdom Viridiplantae; phylum Streptophyta; class Magnoliopsida; order Alismatales; family Araceae; genus Amorphophallus; species Amorphophallus titanum. Next base: position 208,471 of record JANBPO010005804.1, on the reverse strand, counting down.
CCCGCCGGATCGGGCTGGCGGTCGGTGAGATAGAACACCGGCACCGGCGGCAGCTTCTTGCCGGTCAACTCGGCACGGATGGCCTTCTCCAGACGGTGCGCGGCATCGGGGTCGTCCACGGGCAGCTCAGCACGCAGCTTTATCCCCATCGCGAAGCCTGTGTTCGGGTCCTTCATCGATTCGTCCAGCACGATCTGGTGCTCATAATATTAAAATAAATGGATAATAGAATATCCCAATGACGACCCCTGACCCGGGTGACCCGCCCACCACTTGGGTCGGGTCGTGCGGGTCGAGACGACCTACACCAGAACGATAAATCCTAGAGTGTACCTGAGACTTTTATACCAAGAGGTAATAGTTGTGAGCTGTTTTCATAAATTACCGTACACGATTCACTCAACTTTTTTGGTTTTAATAGCCTTCAATTAAGGCCACCTGCAATGGGAGTAAAGGCTAGCGAAACTTAGGACCCTGAAATTTATTTGCCCCTTCCTAACTATGGTCTAACCATCTAAGAATGAAATGTTATAACAATTTGTTTCTTTATGAATGTAGACAGAGGAGGGATCTAATGGAGAGATCTTTAAAATCCAGATAAATACAAACTCAATCGAAGGCTAGTGATCTACAACACATAACACAAAAGAGGGAGTTTGTGTCTAGTCCCCTTCTTTTTTTCTTAATTAAGAAGATGATAAGTTTTATTAAACTATTAAGAGCGCGATTGGTAACGTGTTGATCGAGAATTTCAATCATTAGAATTTCTGATAATATTTAAGCACCAACGAACGTCCTCAATTATATATGAGTTTTTAGACCGTGAAAAATTCAACATGAAAGAGAAGCAAACACATCTTGTGCCAATTTTTCTAATCTTTCAAAGTTGGGAAGGATGAGTTTACGGAGATTCTGCGATGATGTCAATCCGCGTGTTGTGAGTGGCCAATACGGTGAATGAATTTTTCACTATTTACTCGGGATAGAAGCCCTACCAATCGCGCCCTAAGTCTACGTGCAGGAAGACTTTATCACTTCGTACAATCGGAGAAATAATTGATGACTCATATCCATTAAAAAGTTTTATAGACGATCATCTCTTCTCTCTCAATTAGATTTTTTTTAACCTATGTAGAACCTAGAAACAAAATGAGGAGGTCCTTCATATTTCTTGAATATTGATACACATTTTCTCAGAACCTCATTCCTCAGTCAGCCTCCACAGGTAACCATGCATACCTTGTCCTCCTCTTTTCTAAGTCAAAGTGTCTGCAATTTGCTCTACTTGATTGGCTGATTGGCTGCATGCCTGAGTTTACATCATCCATAGATTTCACAAGAATATGAACCAAAATTCACTGGCTACATGCATCATGAATGGGGCAACAAAAGTAGTGGGATTTTGTCAGAAGACTTTGCTCAGACTTGAATAATGGAAGAAACATCCTTGCAACAAATAATACTTCTGATTTCAAATACTCTAAAGGTTAAAAAAAAATCTTGATGGTGGTCAAGACCACCAATGCGTCTGAATGGGGCGTCGTGACGCCCTCTAGGTTGTCCTCGGAGAAGATAATGGGATCTCCTGAATGCTCCGGGGTGGGGGTTCCGCGCCGGGAGTTGTCGTTGTGGCCATTGTTACCAACCGCCATCACGTACCGCCGTCTCCTGCTCGCGCTGTTGCCTCCCGCCACTGGACCTCCAAAGATCATCATGATCTCTTTGCCATTGGGTCCATTGTCGATGGGCGGGGGCATTTTCTGCCGTCGCTCCGCGGCCTTGGCGAGGAACTTGTCAAGGAGCCCCCTCCGAATGAGGTCCTCGATAGCGCCCCGGAGGTTGATGCATTCGACGGTGTCGTAGCCGTGGTCGCGGTGGTAGTGGCAGTACTTCTTCTTATTCCTCGTGCTCGGATCTGACTTCATTCGGGGGGGCCATTTGAGGAAGGGCTCCTCGCGGATCTCCATCAGGACCTGGTCAGGAGGAGTAGTCAAAGGCATGTAGTGACGGTAGGCGCCTTTCTCCCACTCGGATTGGTCGTGACAATCCCCATCGCGCCGCTTGCGCTTGCTTTGACTCTCTCGAGGAGGGTCGGCCGATCTTTTATGGTCAGATCACTCGGTTCCGGCCGCGTGGCCCAAGACCACCATGTTCTCCTCACAACGCGCATACTTCTGCGCCAGGGCGAGGAGGTCGGGAAAGGTCGTCGGGTCCTCAACCCCAAGGGTGCACTGAAGGATGCGGTCTCGCGTCCCTTGGGTAAGGGCGGTGGTGGCGATGCCGATGTCAAGGTGTGGGATCCTCAGCGCCTCTACACGGAAGCGGGAGACAAAGTCCCACAGCGTTTCCTCCTTGCCCTGCTTGAGAGCGAGCAGGGTGATTGTGGACTTGGCTACCTTCCGACAGCTCACAAAGTTCTCCTTGAACAGCTTCTTGAGCTATTGGAAGGAGGAGATGGTTCCGGTCGGCAGAGACTCAAACCATGCTCGGGCGTTCTCCCGCAGGGTGGTCACAAACGCCAGGCATTTTACCGTGTTCGAAGCCCAGTGGAACACCAGGTGGGACTCGAAACTATGCATGTGGTCGACTGGATCGGTGGTGCCGTCGTAGGGCATGAGCGACAGCAGCTAGAGCTTAGATGGGATGGGGGCTTCCATTATATCCCTGGAAAAGGGAGCGTGGAAGTCTTGGTCGTCGTCGATGAGGCCGCGATTCTTCGTGGCCAGGAGAACATCATCCAAGCAGCAAACTTTGTCTTCTATCTCGTCGAAGCGCTGGAGCTGATGGTCCATCTCCGGGTTGGAGTGGAGTGGGCTGCCTACCCTTGGCGCAGGCACGCTACAGGATTACCGACTTCTCGAGGCCGAGGAGCGGGAGGCCTCCCGCACCTGGCTACGACTCTCTCCAACGTGGCCTTTCCTGTCCTCCCGTGGCGATATGCAAGTAGGGTTAGCCCGCTGGTCCTTGAGTTCCTGGTAGAGTTCTGCTAGGGTTTGGAGTTGTAGCTGGATCTCGTCGATTTCGCCCTGGGTGACCTCCTACCGAGGATGGTCGGAGGAGGCCTCCTGAGATCCTCGGTGGGAGTTGGGTCCTTGTTGGGACCCTCACCCCCGGTGGCTGGCATTGCGAAGGCTTCCACGGGGTGCCATGGCTTCTGGCTTGCCTTCCCACAGACGGTGCCAAGAAGTGTAGCGGCAGGAAAATAGATCCTAGGCCACGTACCACCTTCTCTATTTATTTGTTGGGGAAGACGTCTCATGCCTGTGGAGCCCTGCAAAGACAAAAGAGGCGTCAGAAAAAGTCCCGGGTGTTACCCCAGGGGACAGCCCTCTGATGCTTAAGTCAGTGACTAGAAGTGATGTATAGAGAAGATTAGGAAGGAGGAAGAGAGGGAGAGATCGCCGTAGCAGGCTGAAGAGCCGGGGGTGGCCTCCAAGACAAGTGCTCGCCGCTCCCGTTGGACACTCAGTGAGTGCTCACTGGGCGGTAAGGTCGTCGGGAGGAGACGTAGTCGATCAGGGGTGGAGACTCTCCTCTTCTCTCTAGATCGCAGGGCTGGTCGCCTACTACTCTGTAGTGTGCGCTTTAGTAGAATGAACCACCCTTTTTTCCTTCTGTATATCTGTCATCCTTCTTATATGGGGTTATCCTGGAGTAAGGCCTCATCCCGTAGCAGGGAAGGGCCGTTGTAGTAGAGTAACGTTCCCCCGCTACTATAGCGGGAGTTGCCCATTGGAGGGTGACTTCTCCGGCGCAGGCCGGTGCTGGGGCGAGTCTCACGGTGCTCATAGAGCGTGCTCGCCCGTTATGGAATCGGGACTGATGTCGTAGGGGTAACGGTCAGTCGTCGGAGGGTAATCTGGCGGTGACTGCGCGTGGGCCGCGCTGTAGAATCTGAGGCCGCCCTTGGACTGGGCCTTCCCTTAGTGGGCTGAACGTCATAACCCATCCTGTAGGAGGGCCTGTCGCGCGTTTCCCTTTGTGGGCCTGCCCTTTTTGGGCTGCTTTTGGGCCAAACCGATTTTACCCTCCTCACTTCCCCCTACTCTCAGTCGCCGAGCACTTAGCTGGGGGCTGTGAGTAGGTTAATAGAGGATATTTCCCGGCTTCTCTTATCCCAATGTTAGGCTCCTCGCGTTGCGAGCGTCAAGGGTGTTGGGATCGACTTAGCGCGTAAGGCACTTTTGGCGGTGGCAGTAGCCATGCCGGTAATGATGATCCACGCCTTGTCGTATTCCGGGGGTACCAGTCCCGAACGGTTACCTGGCACTCGTGCCAGGCACCTTTTCACCTGCCCCGGGAGTGGTGGGGTGACCGGTCGTGGATGGTTATAAGGGAGACTTGTGCGATTTATCTGCAGTCTCTTCCACGCCTGGTCGTTCGTCGCGCTTGCCACTGTCGTCTTCTTCCTTCGCCCGGTGAGGATTTTCTCCTTTCCCGTGTCCTCTTTCTCTAGTAGCCATGCCCCCTTGTAGGAGGGCCCTTCGGGCTCTGGAGGCTTCATTTCCAGGGCCTTGCTAGGATGTTGGCATCCAGCCAGGCCACTCAGGCTGAGTCAGGGGCACGTTCGAAAGAGTGCGAGTCAGTTCTGAACGTGCTACGCAAGCAGCTCCATCAGCAAGGGTTGGCTCTTACCGGGGCGGAGTGCGATCGGGATGCCTTCCGGGCATGGGCCGATGCCGCTGGTGAATCGGCCGCCAAGCTGGGGAAGCAGTTCCAGGCTTCGGAGACTCGCACTCAGGCGGCTGAAGCCGAACTGGCCAAGGTGCATTCGCTGCTGGCGTCCGCGGGTGAGGAGGCGGTGGAGAGCTTCCAGTCCTCGCCGGCTGACCGATAGGAGTTGACGGAGGTGGCTCCGAAATTTTATGGGTCGGCCCGTGACCGGGGCTTCCGTGAGGGCTGGACCGTCACCGTGAAGGTTACTGCAGTGAGCCTGGGATGTGAGGTCCCGGCTCTCCTTCCTCCTCCGCCGGCCTACGATCCAGAGGATGACAAGGACGAGGAGGAGTCTGCTCGCGCTGACGCTGGGGGGCCAGTGTTGATGGCGAGCATAGATGCCGATGCGCTTGCGGACTCCTCGGCGGCGGATGCACATGATAAAATAGTGAAAAATAAGAAATAACTTAAAAACTGTGCAGAACTAGTTAAAGAGAAAGAAGAAGAAGTTGAAGAGCACTAAAAAATAAAGAACTTTTGTGAAGAACATAGGAGGAGAAGAGGAGTAGAAGGGGGAGAAAATCGGTGACCTAAACTGAGGGAAGAAAAAAGGATGGGATTTTGAGCTAACAAAGAAAATAAAAAAGAAGAACTCTCTTTCTCCCTCTTGGTAAGGGGTATTTATAGATAAACTAGGTCAAATGGAGGGTGGAGATCATATTTGGTGAAGATGGATGGCTGGGATTAGAAGAGATTAGGGTTTGGATGAGGAAAGGAAAGGAGGCTCCCCTTGACTTTCCTAATGGGGAGAGAGATCTTCCTAATTCTTCTCCTAAAATCTCTCCACAAGATAAATTGAGATAATTCTCTCCTTTATCTCCTCTCACACAAAATAAGGAATGGCGGCTGCTCTTGACTTGCTCAATGGTGAAGGGGTTGCCCTAGGGTAACCCTTGCCTTACTCTTGTGACGATTTCACCCCTGACCCTTCTAGTAAATGCTGAGAGTGTCCTACACACACAATATTTGAATTAAATTCATAGAAAATTGTTACTTTGCGCATAAAAATCATTGAGTGCTCACAATTATGTAATGGGAAATTAATCCTCATGTGCCTCAACCCCTTGTTATTCATTAATTATCCATAAATTAAGTTAATTTTCATAAAAGGCCTTGATTCAAGTGAGGTTGAGTTTAGCTATAAAATATGCATAGTTGTCTAATTGCATGCACTTAAAGTGATGTGTGTGTCGTAAATTATCGTAGAATTATGAGCACTCATCACACCCCCTAACTTACTCATTGCTAGTCCCTTAGCAATGCAATTAGATTAAAATTTAGGATCAATAAGAGTTTACAAAGTTCATACCTCGATATCCAACTCTTCCTTCATATAATCAACCAAAGATTAGGAGTCAGGAAGCATTAATGCACACTAACCTTAGATTGGAAATTTAGGTACATGACTAAAAATGTAACCCAAAGCTCAATAGCACTTGTGCATGTGTAATACTAAATCCACAGTGAAGACAATTACATTCCCCATTTATTATTCCAAGCAAGTGCCTTTCAACTCTGCACCTCCAATCTTAGAGCATTAAACACATTAGGTTTTTGTCTGTTTTATTTTTTATCTCTTTTAAGATTTTTTTTCATACACACATGATGTTGCACAACCATTTACTGTTTTATGCAAACCTCAACTCTTGCCTTAAGAGAAGCAGGCCCAGCTCCAATTGAGCAGAAGGGGAAGAGTGGGGATTTGACAAATCCGCATCTAGCACCAGTGTAGCATCCTGTAAGTTATCATTAGATTTCAGTTGCGCAGGTTGATATATCACTTGACTTGGCAATAGGGGGTCCGGGTCAATTTCCTCCGAATTAAGATTCAGTAAAGGTCCCTCCTCCCGGGCCGGGACCACATGAACTCCATTCTGGGGCTCAGCAGGGGGAACCAAATCCGTATTAGCTTGTACAGGACTAATAGGAGCAGACGAGGTACAACCAACAACAGCATTGCAAAGAATAGCCTCATCACTCTTGAGTGCTACCAGCTACCAAGTAGTTTTAGGCTTGAATTTGGGACCGATTTGTGGTCGAGCAGTAGTAATCTCCAAAGCTTGTTGGGCATGGGTTGGAACCTTTTCACTTTACAAAAATCCACCTTGTGACCAAGGCGAGCACAAGAAGTACAGAATTTTGGGAGCTTCGGATAGTGTACATCTTGCCAAGTGCCACCTCCTGGGAATCCAATCCATACCCTGGATGGGTGAGACTTCGAGACATCCAGTTCAATGCAGACTTGTGCAGCCATGGTGTTTGAAAGATTGATAGTGGATGGATCAATTTTCAGAACACGACCAATGTTCCTTGCTATCGACCGGATCAAAGGTTCAAGGAAAAAATTCATTGGCAGACTAGGAAACTCAATCCAGACAGGGAGAATAGGTGAATCTGCAACACGGGAAAATTCCATCGTCCACTTAAAGAATTTGAACAACTGGCCGTGGACATGTAAGGACTCACATAGGAGAAGCAGCAAGTAGTCATCATAATTGCGGAATCGAAGAAAAAGATGCTGGGAGTCTAAAGCACTAATCATGAAGTCATCCTTGAATCTACACCTATTGGATAGATGAAATCTGATTTTCGGGAATGGAGGCCTGCCATAAGGAGTGCGGGCGACAAGAGAGAAAGAGAAAGGCTGTAGAGAGTTCGTGATCTCTTCCTTGCTGAAGAAGACGACAAGTTCTCCATTATCAGTCACTGCGGGGCTGTGAACATGGCCGTGAACAACCGGCGGTGCCATAGAAGAAGATAGCACCTTAGCAAAAGATCTAGTTAACACAGCAGGTTTATCTGATGGAGGCAGAGTGTCGGTGGATGAAGAGGATGGAAAAGAAACCGAGGGGGGCACAGAAGGCCCCCCAGGAACAACCATGATCGGCAACAATGCTGGGAAGCTAGACGCTGGGAACCCGCATGCACACCTCCTCCCTTACCATATACGTAATTGGCTACCGTCATTCAGTCTTGGGTACCTTTTTATACAGACCAAATCGAATCCATTTGCATCCCTAACACAAGCAATCAGTGTGAGACCAGGATCTTCCCTCGTGGGCATGGTGGCACAAGGCCAACTGCTCATCTCCCTGCTTCTCCTACCCCATTTTACCACCTTTTTGCTTTCCATGAACTCTCTAAACCATACATAGGACACTAGGTTTGGATGATACCCCTTATATCTGACCCGAGATTTTAGCACCTTGTCGACAGTATGATGTCACATGTATCCTGGACTTTTATGAGGTTTGGTCCGCTTAAGTGATTTGACTGAAACCTACTTGGTGTGGATGCTGAAGGAGGGGGGCAGATAGTTCCAGGACTTTGAGCACGTTAGCCCACTAAACAGTTTCTATGGGACAGTTAGCAAGCAAAGGTAGCAGTGACCGTGATTGACATAGTGGTTGATTGGAAACTTGCTTTTGTTAATGATTGACAGAACCAGGAAATTTCTTGTGGTGCATAGAGAAATCATCAATTAGTGACCAATATATTTATGAAGGCCTATGAAAGAGAAAGTGGAACCTCGTTGTGTTTTGAGCATTGAGGGCTTCACTGGCAGATGTGTGAACTAGGTCAGATTATATCTTGCCTTGGCAAAATTTTTTGTTGGTTAATGCCTCAGCCATAGGTTATTTCTACATATGGGAGAGGAAAAGACAAGGAGGGCCAAGTTCCCTGCTCTTCTGTCATAGTGTTCAAGTGATGAATAGAATGTGGGACCAGGTGATGAGGATGTGCCTCATAGGGGCTTCTGATCACAAGCGTAGGAGTTGCAGAAGAGAGGACAAAGGAAGGAAAGGAAGAGAAGAAGCCAGAAGAGGTGTTTTAGACTAGGCGAAAAGCTGGATATAGTCATGAGATTAAAAAAGTTACTGAAGGGTTTGAACCAGATTGGAACTGGCAGAAAAACTGTTTGTTTCTGATTGAGAATACCTAGCTAACTTCTGCCCAATACTGAACTTAAGAGTGAAGGTGGACCAGGAAGACTCCAGGGTTGGTTTGAATACAAAGTCCGATTTTTAATTCCTTGTTTACATTGGTCATGATACGAACAAGAGAGGGAAGGAATTGGAGGGCTTGGCCTCTCCCATAACATATATGCAATGTATGTACAAGTGCAAGACCTCCAAAGGAGGGCAAGGCCAATGGCCAAAGTCTCATTCCTAGTAGGATACAAAATATAGCAAGAGAGAAAGGAGAAAGACGCACAAAGCAGGAAAGACGATACAAGGGAAGAGCAATCCCAATAGGTCCGACCACACTTTTCTCATCAAGCTCCTTGCCTTGGAGGAACTTTATTCTAAATAACAAGTATTTTTCTAAAAGAGTATCAGAATTGAAGGTGGTCGAATTTATCTTTGAAGCAATGAAACTCTTCTTTGGCTGAATATGAGGCCTAATTTGTAAGGCTATCCCATTATACTCCTCATCTAGTATGTACTAAAAAGATGAAGGCAAAGTGGTTCATGAATGGGTTGCAACTTGAATTTATTACTGAGTTGACACTGATGGACATACACACTTATGCTGAAATAGTGAAGAAGGCACAATTGTTGGAAGATGCCCTAGTGATGGTCGAGACTATAAAGGGGAAGGTTGTTAAGAGGGAGCAGGTGAGTAGCTCCAGAAGTTCTAAATCGAGCATTGGAAGGAAAAGGCCTAGTGGAGGCCAAGGGTTTTCAAAGGATAAGAAGTCGAAAGAGAAGAACAAGTAGCTGGTTCTCATGCCCCCATCACAAGAGAAATGCAAGCATTGTGACAAAAGGAGTCACCGATCTGAGGAGTGCTAGCGGATTCTTGGCAAGTGTCTCTGTTGTAGGACGATAGACCACAAAATATTTATTATCCTTTAATGAAGGAGCAAGCCCCATGAGACAAGCCTCATGGAGGACCGAAGCGTCATGGCAGACTCCAAGCATTGCTACAAGAGGAACCATATGTGGAAGGCGAAGTAGTGGAGGGTACACTTATTATTGACTCTAGACCTGTAATTGTTCTATTCGATACTGGTGCCACTCATTCCATTATATCTGGGAAGTTTGATGCTACTCTATCTTTAGAACCTACTCTGTTAGAGTTTGGTTTGGTTATCACTACACCCTTAGGGGCTGGAACTAAACTTAGACTATATTATCCTTCTAGTGAGGTCCCGGTTAATGGTCACAATCTACCTACTGATCTGATACGTATGAATATGGATAGTTATGATGTGATTCTAAGAGCAGACTGGTTATATAAGCACGGTGCTAGTGTACTTTGCATGAGAAGTATGGTGACTTTTGAGATACACCCTGAGCTATCTTTTTTCAGGAGCTAGGCATTCTAGACCTCCGTATCTTATTTCTGCTCTTCGAGCCCATAAATTGTTAAAGAATAGATGTGTTACATTTTTGGCCTCTGTGGTAGTGGTTAAGAAAGGAGCTAATATTGAAGATGTCCCTACGGTGAGAGCTTATCCAGATATTTTTCCAGAAGAGTTACCTGGTCTTCCACCTGAGAGAGAGGTTCATTTTTCTATTGACTTGATCCCTGGAGCTGCCCCTATATCTAAGGTTTTTTGGCGGAGAAAGGAAAAAAAGGCCCACCGGGGGCAAATGGGGGCTAGCGGGGTCCAATGACCCCGAGTGGGCCCCATCAAAATTAAATGACCTCGTGGAGGTTCATTTGACCCTGTTGGGCTCCACCAGGATCAAATGACCCCGTAGGGATCCATTTGACCTCGGACGGGGCCCACCGGGGTCGAATGACCCCGCGGGGGTCCGGTTGACCCTGGACGAGACCCGTCGGGGTCAAACAAACCGGCGGGGGTCCAGTTGAACCCGGACAGGTCCCACCAGGGTCAAACTACTCTGTTGGGATCTGTTTGACCCCGAGTGGGCCCCAAAAGGGCCACCTCCCTCTTAAACCCTAATCCGGCCCCCTTTTGCCCTTTTTGCTGAGTCAGGACGTGTGGAGAGGAGAAAAAGAGTTGTTTGTTTGTCGCCTTCTTTGCACCATCGGCCAAAGGGAAGGGCTTGCATCCGTCCGGATCGCGTGATACACGCATTTTGGTCTCTCCACAGGTGCGTGAATAAACTCCCCATGAGCTTCTTTGCTGCAACATTGCTTCCTTTCATCCTAGACGTCCGACGGAGGTTCCCGAAACCCGGGAGTTCGCACGGAGCCACAAGACACTTGGCTCTAAGTCGTTTGGCGGTCATTGTGGATTTTGTTTGGGCTTCAATCACCTCAATTGCTGTAAGAGAGTTGTAATTTGTGATGAGGTTGGGTCCGCGGATCCCAACGTGTGGCAATACTCCACAGAGCGACGGTATTGACTTTGTGTCGTATTCCGCCCGTCGCCGAATGTAGATTACCTTGATTAACTCGAGGAAGCATGTCTAGATTAAATCGAGAAAAATAAAGGGTGCAATGCAAAAGGAAAGAACAAACATGAGAAAAAAATTGATGAGATGTGGGTCATTTGATCAAGGTTGGGCCTTGATCAAACAACCCAGCCACGTGTGGGGTAGGGAAGCCTTGTGGTCCCGCTTAGTGCAGCACGCACTAACATGAGTTCCACTAGCACGTGCCTACCAAGTAGTTTCTTTCTTTTTTCCTTTTTGTTTTTTAATACTTAGATATTAATGTAACTAAAAGAAAATGATAACATGAGACATTCATGTTATCTAGTAGCATGAATGTCTTTCTACATACATAGATATATATAACCACATAAACATATATATATATATATATGAGGAGAGTTCCATTGCCACCAGTGGCAAAATAAGTACGGTGCTACCACCTACTTCAAAACCGCATGATTCAATCTCCAATTTTCAACCCACACCATTAAATCTTCTCCAACACCACATTACAATCATTCAAAGTTCAAGTATCAATCACTTGAGCACATGAGACTTAGATAGCCATATACAAACGCAATTCCAACCCAACTGCATCCATCCATATTAAAATTCAAATATCCATGTGTTCTTACCCGTCCCTCCGCAGCTCCTCTACTCGGAGGAAGGCCCTTCGACTATGCTCCTCATCATTTCGAAGTCGAAGGCTGACTTCAACTTGGGTCGCACGAAGCACGCGGAGCTCCTCTTTCTCTTGTTGGATCTGCAGTCGGGCCTTCTGTCTCCGCTCCTGGACGACATGGAGAAGGGCGAACTCACCCCACAACGCGGTCAGCCTCATCGACCATGCATCCCGAGGAAGGCCCAACATGTGATAGCTCCTGGTGAATGCCTCCAAGCTACCTCTCAAAGCCTCTACAGTAGGCAAAGGGTCGACATGAATCAGCTGATCGAGACCCTGCAGAAGCTACTCAGCCATGCTGGCATTAAATGCCATCCCAAGTGCAGGAATGTCCGGCCATTCAACTCCAAGCTCAGGAAAGTCCATAGGCACCACTGCCGCTCCTTCTGTCGATCTTGAATTAAAAAGAAAAAGAAAGAAGAAGGAGCACAAACTCGTGAGTGTATCACCACGATAAAACCACACTGGTAAAGGTCCAAAAGTGTAGATCACAATGGCTTTTACCTGAGCCAGTCGGGTCCGCCGGGTCAGGCCCGTGGGAAGACCCCTCCTCCAGGACTGCAGAAGAGCTATCCACAAGTGCCGGTCCCTGTTCTGTGGGCGTTACTGGTGTAGCCGATCTCTCCGCAAGTGAGGCAAAGAACGGAAGGTCTTAGCACTCCAGCGACACCAATAATCAAAATGGGCACTTTATAGTGATGGAGACATACCAGTCTTTATAAGCAGCTCCTCCTCAGCTACAGTTGTGTTGACCCCTGTCGTGGGCTCCATGGAAGAAGGAACAGCTGAAAGAGGACACCAACATATAAAATGGTGATCGATACTACGGAGGAAAGGAGTCTTGTTGAATGGATGGCATAAGTCCCTGATTTGACAACAACATACCAAGAGCTGTTGGCTCAGTAGAGGCCGCGGCCTGGTCAACGGTGCCCCGCTCCTTTGAGGGCGCCTGGGACGAGCCTGCTGCCATGTCAACCCCCGTGGGCTGAGGGGAATGTCTCTCCTCCGGGCAATCATCAACTGTGCAAGGCAGAGGCATCACATAATGTCAATATGCAACAAGATATGGCGGAAAGAATGTACAGAATATTTTTGTGCATACCTGAAGTCGGCACCTCACTGGACTCTACAACATCGGCAGTGCCTGTCGATAGCCCCATGGCTAGGGAGGCGGCTCCCCCGTCAGGGACTCCGACCCCGGCGAACGGAGCCCTCACATCCTCGTCATAAGCTGGCAAGTCAGCGGAGGACCATGTTTCCATGAGTCTGGAGAGCTCATCCAGGGAGGAGGTCTTCTGTGCGGCTATGTAATGAGCAATAAAAGAAGTTAGAGGGGTTCATAGCTTCATGCGTGAAGAAAATCTTGCCCTAAATTACCTGGGCTCATCCTGATCTCTTCTTCTTCAGAAGAACTCGAGGAGGAAGAAGAAGAGTCCCCGCTGGAGGAGGTGTTGGAGGTCCCTGTACCCGATGAAGTACCGTTGCTTCTTCCGCTGGAAGAATCCGATGGCGAAGAAGTCTCCTCACTGCCAGGAGACTTCCCCTTTCTTCAACGACGGGGAGAGTAGGCTGAACTCTGGGAGCCTCTGTGACAGGCAATGCTATATTAGCCAAAGCACATATTTCCTCTATTTAAAAGAGAGTGGAAGAAGAGTTAAGTATGAAAAGCACTTACCCGAATCCTGAGCAATGGATGTCCCTCCCGTGTCAAGTGCGGGAGAATCGCCGGTCACAGGCGTATAGTCATCGGCAAGAGGGTCCAAGCCCTCAATGTCAACACTAATATCAGGGACGGACTCGTCCACCTCTAGTCCCGCCTCTATGAACGCATTCCCGGGGCGGGGAGAAAAGCTTGCAGCAGCCCGAGTCTCAGGGGGAGCTGCATCAAAAAGAAGGGGGGAAAAACAGTCAGATTACAACATCATATAAACATGTTGTAGTACTGATTTGAAAATAAAATTCTCTCGCCCTTACTGGAAGTTTCTACCGGGGTAGGAGAAGCCTCCTCAGGGCGCAGACGGGCAGTGGGTCGCGGATCACCTTCTCGGTCTTCAGCCCGAGGCCTCTTCCCAGCGAGCCTGAGCCTCTGAGTCACTGGTATGCTCTGCAAGCGAGAAAAGATTGCATGAAGTCAGCATCTTCAATGGCAGAACAAAAAGACAGGGCTGAGTAATTGAGCGCATACCTAGCTCCCCGATGATTCTCTCGGGTTTCAGAATGATCTGCTCAGATTTCAAGCCAAGGGCCCGAGCGACCTTGTTGATGATGGCCAAGATGGCATTGGGGGTGATAGCCACCTCCAAGTCTGAAATGTACTCTATGGGGCCCGCGCAGCCCACAACATTGATGATGTGGGCTCTCCAGTCAGTAAAGGCACTACCTGCGAACGCCCCCTCTGGAACAGCCTCAGATAGCCGTGACTTGGTCTTCAGACCGCAAGAGGCCTTTAAATCCTCCCACTAGGAATATGACGCTGAAGGCCCAGGGGCTGCTCCCCGGCGGGCAGACCTAGAAGTACAGGCTGCAGTGGGTGTGCTCCTCAAGGGCTTCAAAGCCCCAGTATTGGCTCCTGTCGACAGGAATGGAGAGTCCCTCCTCCCTCCAGCGGGCCTCTATCTCACAGATAGCTCTGACAGCTCCAGAAAAGTGAGATCTGACAAACTTAGGAGCTAGCGACAAGGGAGGCAGGTCTTCCTTCTTCAAGCGTTGCTCCTCAGCTGCTCGAATAGTGTCAGCTCGCTGCCTAAGGAGGTTGCTGACTTTAAACCACCAGCGCACATAGTGCATATCAAAGAAGCCTCTGCGTGTCTGCTCTGGAATAGGATATTCCTCCTTCACGCCACGAAAGAGGAAGCCGTGCCACGAAGCCGCTACCAGGTGAATGTCCCTCTGCCGATACTGTCGAAGTGCCAGGGGAAAGTTTGCATTCGGGGGTATGACCTGATTATTCCCGAAGTTCCTGGCAAACCTGTGCGGGTAATACGGCTCAAGAACTGCTATGCTGGAACGGCGGTAGACCAGAACTCCGGGCCGTATGCAGACAACCCAATCGGCCAGTGCATGGAGAGAAGGCAGGGCCCAGGAAGACAACCTGCAGACAACAGTGTCGCCCTGCCGCTCCGAGTAGGGACGGTACGAGCAAGAGCTGTGCTCAAACTCCAGACTCTCATCCCTGAGGAAAGACAAAGTATGGTGGGCGCTAGCAAGCTGTAGAACTGCATCGTGGTCCGGGTGACCCGCAAAAGCAAAAATCAATGGTGCAGCTAGATTGTCTACCGACGTCCTCTGTGATAGCTCTGGCAAAAGCAAGCCGGCCCATGCACTCAGATAATGGGTGGGCATCAAGATATGCTTGTCTCTGGGCGATGAATGTGAAGTCAGAGCTCCAAAGCAATGGTAGATATTCGCCCCTTTTTTCTTTTTCTTTTCTCCTTTTCTTCTTTCCTCTTCTTCTTCTTTCTTCTTGTTGGAGAGCCGACCGTTGCTACCCTCTCCCCCGTGCGGCGCGATTGCGGCTTCCCTCCTCTCCGGCTGCAGACGGCGAGCCGAGGTGACGGCACGGTGGTGGTGGCGGTGGCGGCGACGAGGCGAGCGTGACAGTGGAGGTTTCGTGGAAGGTCGCGGGAGATCGTGATTTGAACGTGTTCTCGAGATTGGCGGTGATCCGGTAGATTTCGGGCTTCTTTGAGATAGGGGGACGGATCCTTACCCTCTTTCTTGCTTTCCCCGTGGTTTCTAGGCCGAGGAGAGGTCGAGAGGGACATTTTTGAGCCAGGAGGGTGAAAAATCATGTTTGGGATTTGAGCACCGGATCCCTCATTTCAGGGAGTTTTTGGCCGATCTATGGGTTTAGAATCATGCTAGGAGGGTTGGGGATGAATTCCCTTTTGTTTCCCCATCATCGGACTATGATCGGGGCGTGGATCAATTTTTTGTTGGCTTTCCCATCGGTTTCACGCTCGGGTTGGCCTTGTGGCCCTTCCAGGGACCGCTAGGCTCCCTTGGCGGCCCTCAGGGGGGCGCTACGCAACTTTGAATGTCGGTAGGGCTTAGCGGTCCCCATGGGATCGCCAAGCCCAGGGTGGCGGTCACGCGATAGACCACTACCCTTGGATTAGCGGTAGGTAGATGACTGTTTCTCCAGTTTGATCGGAGCATCCTCGGGGTGCGTGTTTTCGACCATTGGGAGCCACGTGCTAGGTAACGATCGGGGCACGACCGTTTCTTGTTGCCTTGCGGTCCGGTGAGGACCGTTTGGTTGGGGTTAGCGGCCTGGTGATAGACCGCTTGGCCCTTGTGGCTCGCCCACTTGCGGTCGTGGCTTGACTGTTTGGCTGATCCTGGGGGTCTCAAAGAGACCGCTAGGCCCGCCTTGCGGTCCGGAGAGGACCGCCAGGCTGAGGAACAGTCCTGGGTGGATCGCCACGCCATTTCTGATCGATTGGTGATTTTCGTGAGTTGAGTCTTTCCTCCAGTGACTTGTCCACTAGTCGTAGCTTTCCTACGCACGCGGGTGCGGACCCACTTGGGAGTGGTGGAGAGCGTGACCCGAGTGAGATGATTTTTAAGCTGGTTACCGTAGGGCTCCTTGCCTTTACAGCCTAAGTCTGGCTGGGGGGAAAATCAACTAGAGGACCTGACCTAGAGTAGATGGTCTATGCGTGCACACGTAGTTGGGGGCTGAGGATGCACGCTGACGAGTGTGGGGAAACAACCTCGTCCTCGAGGTTGAATGCCAGATAAAACTTCATGAATGCTGAGTAGTCTATCCAAGTTGCTTCTCAATTTACGGTGTCCTTCCACGAGGGCAGAATTTGGGGAATTGCTTGATTATTTCGCTTGACGACCAACCTTCCCTGGAGAATGCATGCATTGTGGTACTAGATCGATCTGTCTTTGAACACAAAACATGCACTTGGGGAAGAGGTACTAGCTAGCTAAGGTAAAACAAAGTGTGCCCCCATGGAAAGTACTAGCTATGAATCCGTGTTTCCGGTGGAAGATCCAATTGGTAGGCTATCTTGCCACGACGTTTAACAATCTGGTACGGATCAAAATACCAAGCAGACAATTTATGACAAGACCGCGGCAGACGACTGAATCCTGGCGATAGGGTTGTAACTTTTCAAGTGAACCCAATCACCCTCTTGATACTTAACATCCACACATCAGTGCTTGTTAGCATTCCTAATCATCTGATGCTGATTGAGCCAGTTTAAGTTCTTGCAGAATAACATTCCCAGACCGAATTGAAGTTGTGCATCGACCTCAAAGGTTGTCAGCTAGGCCTAGTATGTAGGAGAGGATGGTTGGCGGTGGCCTCTCCTAAACCACTTCAAAGGGTGTCATACAGATTGCTGAATGGCATGTAGTGGTATAATAAAATCTTGCCCAGCATAATTAACCAGCATGCCCATATATAGGAGTGTGGTTGCTAAGAACAAAAGCGTCGCAGATCTATTCACCACCTCCGATTGACCATCAGATTGAGGGTGATACGATGTGCTCATACTCAATGCCATACCCTGTACTGTGAAAATCTGTTGCCAAAAATGACTGCACAAGACTGGATCTCGTTCAAAAATGAGATTAATTAGTTGGAAGCCGGCCCATGCAATCAAATATTCTCTCTTGTAAAGGCGTGAGCAACCGACGACTGTGCAGAGTAGGGATGCTTCGATGGTGGAAAATGTCCATATTTTGACAACTTTTCCGCTGCCACGAAAATGGATGTCTAACCATGAGATTTTGGTGGACCATCAATGACATCCATAGATATAGATGTCCATCTTGTACCTGAAATGGGTAAGGGTTCTAACAATCCGGATGGTGGTTGAGTAGAGTACTTGCACGATTGACAGATTTCACACTCCGGTAAATTGTTTAGGGCTATCAATGGGTTGAGCTTAGGTCGACCTAACTCGAGCTGAGCTTAGGTCGGCCTAACCCGAGCTCGACTCATCAATATTAAAGTCTGAATTCGAACTATTTCTGACACTTTTGCCACTCCCGGGTGGGTCAGCACACGCGTGCCGTAAGAAGGCTACGACTAGTGGGGGGCTCACAGAACGTGAACACGAAAAGTCACTCACGCACCCATCGCGAGTAACACGGAGTAACAGGTGACTCGAGGCCACCAGACTCTAGACAGCCCACTAGACCTACTAAACTAAACGGTCCTTGAGTCACGAGACTCAGGGTCAAGACAGCAGCACGTGACGGTACTAAGCCGTCAATCTCGCCTATTCCCTAGGTCTGAAACCATGAAGCGATGACCCACGAGGTAGACCACAACTGCCGAGACCCTTCCCTCGAAACAGGGAACACAAGAGACCCCCAGTCCCAGGCTGGGAGATTGGACTCACAGTCCAAGGCCACACACACGGCCCACTCGAAAACTTGGAACGCACGCATGGGGTCACCCGGACCCCAAGACTCACGAACGCGCTAGTCAAGATGATGCGGCACCTCCAGACACCCCCAAAACACAAACGCAGGTCTCACGGTGTTCGGGACATTCTCGAGGCCGACAGTCAACTACTGGAGCCCAACCGAGTTGACCGAAGACCAACACAACGCACAACAAATGCGGCAAACACAGAGAATCGCCTGGTGGTCCTCTCTTGGGACGCCAGAGAGTCTAACGGCATAAACCTGGACCGCTAACGTAGATTAGCTATCCACCCATGGATTGCTAAGCTTCAAGGATGCACAAAACTCTAGCGGCCGCTTTCTGGGCTGCTAGGAGAAGTGGTGGTTCTACGCCTGATCGCTAGACGACCTCTAGCGGTCAGTCGTAAGGCCACTACCTCACCAGCCTCAACTACCAAAACGTGGTAAAGCGGTCTAACCCTAGACCGCCAAAGGGACCCTAGCGGTTTATCATATGGCCGCCAGCCGATACCTTCCTTGCCAACAAAATAGTAACTCGTGGCACACCTACCTTAGGCCGCCAGGGGTGTGGTGGTCTCTAGAAGGACTGCTACACCCACCCGAGAATGGGACAGGTAGGAAGAATCCCAAAATCCCATTCCATGCCCCGATCATCCCCCGATGATGGGGAAAACAAGGGGGAAGCTCCCCCAACCCCCCAAGCATGCATCTACGGCCCCAAATCGGTCCGAAACCTCACGAAATGATGGATCCGACTAATGGGGGCATCCCTTGCCCCTCCACATTTTTTTAAAGGCTTGGATTGCTCGTCGGCAAGTGCCATTGTGTACGTCACATTTTTTTGAGTCTAGTCATGTAATTTTTATTTTATTTGAGTCATGTATGTGTAATCTTTCCTTATTTAAGAGACTATTCCACCAATTAGTGATGTAGTAGTCAAAATTGGTCTCCAATTAACTTGAATCGACCGGTCTGGTCTCGGTAGTGTAGGGTGTGGGTAGACTCATCCATGCATTGATAGACTTATTGGTTGCCATCGTACAGAAAAAATACTCGAACTTCTATAAGTACTGAACTAAAATTAGGCTCATTTATCAAATTTATGAGGAGTAATATATACTTCCTGCACACTACGGTGCGCCGAGCATAGCTAATAATCTTGAGAGAACATCTATATGTTGGTCCATTTGACACCGTAGGGGCAAAAAAATAGTTTTTGATCCTCGTATTATACTTCTATATTTATTTATTAGGAAAGATCACTCGGCATCCGTGAAAACTTATAAATACCAGAGAGGAAGGGCGTCAGAAGGAATCATGAACGTTACCTCAGGGGATAACCCTCCGATGCTTAAGTCAGTGTTCGGGAGATGGAGAAACATGGAGGAGAGTTACAGGGAGAGAGTTGCAAGATGGCGCAGTGGGCCTGATCGGAGCGAACTGTCATCTGGGGGAGCTCTCGCCGTGACCAGCGGACACTCGGAGAGTACTTACTGGATGGTAAGAATACTTGGAGTACGGTCGGAGGGTGGCGAAGGCTCACCCTCTTGGTCGCAGGGTGGCTTCTCCTGTCTCTCGGCCGGAGTCGAAGGTGAGTTCTTGACGAAGAGGTGCCCCTCCTCCCCGGCCCAAAAGTCCTCTTCCTCTGCCTGTCGAAGACCCTTTTATAGGGGGATGGCTTGATGTCGAAGGCTTATCTCTTAATGGAGATAAGGCCGAGATCGTGGGGGTGTCATCAGGCGGCCGCTTCTCTGGCGGATCTTACGACGCCTGCAAGACGTGCTTGCAGAGAGTGCTTGCTCTTAATGGAGGTAAGGCCGAGATTGCGGGGGTCGTCAGGCGACCGTTCCTCTGGCGGACCTTACGGCTCCCGCAGGGCATTGTTGCAAGGCGTGGTTGCTCCCGGTGGCCGTCGCGCCTAGGTAGAAATCCTTCCGGTACTGGCGAGTTTGAATCAGTAAATATTGTGGGCCGCTTGTCACAGGTTGTGGCTGGCGTGGCCCGACAGACGCGCTACGGACCGTGGGTCTGGTCGGGCATGGCGGACATGGGCCTTATATGGGTCGAGTCAATTTTACCCTCCTCAGATATGATAGGATGACTAATAATATCTGTGAAAAAAGATATCTTTTTCACAGATATATTTGTAGAAAGAGAGTAAAATTTGAGCGAGATTAGGGATATTTTATAGATTTTTTTCAATAAATTTGAACTGATCTTCTATAGATTTTCTTGGAGGGAAAAATTCTTCTGCTTGGCTCCTATTTATACACTTGAAGCTTCCATTAAAGCTGCTGCTGTTTTGCTGCTACTGAAGCTACTGCCTTGAAAAGAAAAAGCCCACGTCCTTCCTGAGCCTTCAATAGAAACCTGTGAGAAAGAAAAGAAAGGAGTCTAGAGAGTAGCCCAGTCCTGGTTGGAGTCAAACCAATAGCGAGAAGGGAAGAAGAAGCTGAAAGGAGCACAGCCCCTCCTTCAGCTGGTCTGAGTATTCAAGACCTCGATCTGAAGCCGCTGTTGCCTTTCCCCTGTATTGTCCTTTCTATTTTTACTTTTGTATTTACAATCTTTAAACCGTGGGTGTCTGGTGCTCTTGTGAGTGAACGGAAGTATGGTTGCTGCACTTGTAGCTTGTTGTTTTGTTTTGTGTGTGTGTGTGTGTGTGTTGTGGATTGCATCCCTGTGTGTGTGTGTAGGTTGCGGGTTTGCAACCGAACCACCTTAAAAATTCCTTGTGTAATGGGGTGTGCTTTGTGTGATTGATCCATTTCTTCTTTCCCCCATTCACAAGACAACCAATATAAAGGATTTGCACTTGGACTATTTTATCCACACTGTCTTATGCTTTTGTAGTTATTTTTCCAACGCACACTCTTGCACTGACTTCACACATACAGGTAGCCTGTTCATTCATCTTGTTAGAATCTCGTGAGATCCCTATAGACTAGTGTAGTAGGTCTTGCTTAGCTCTGAACTTGCTCTGAAGGAGTGTCGACCTCACTATATAGTGGTGTCGACCTCAGCTGTCAGTGCATTGTGCTTTGCTGTTTCCATTTGAGCTATTCCCTTTTGATCCGCTGTGCATTGTGCCTAAAGTATCCCATGTGTATTATAAGCAGTGGGTTCATTATATGTAGCTAAGATTTTATTTAGGCCAAAAATTTTGGTAGAATCTATTCAACCCCCCCTTCTAGATCCAGTTGCACCCCTTGCGACCTAACAATTACTATCAGAGTAGGTCTCTGATAGATTAGATTTAACCATCTGTAGAGAGGATCCTACTGCACGAGTGCTTCTATGATCATGGGTTGTAACTCTAATTTGATTCCCTTGGTACACCCACCGATGTTTGATAGTTTAGATTTTTCTACCTGACTAGGCAGTATGTGCACTTTTGTAAATGCAGGAAATCCAGACCTATGAAACATCATTTCCAAAGGTCCACACAAACTACCCAAAAATATGTCCAAATGGACAGACAGTCACAGGATGAAGAACAACCTAATTCGATCTAAAACCTCAGCCCTAGGTCATTCCTATAAATAGGACCCATATCTACTCTACGTGAATCCTAGCTTTTGGATCACGTGAAATAGAGGTATGGTGTCACTATTTTGAATTCTTCCTTTAGGGTTTATTATTCCCTCTAATGTCTTCTAACTCCCTCCTAAACCCCGTGCTAGGAGAACAAGCCGTCCAGAAGTTAGAAGCTCTGGAAGTTGCTAGTTCTACATAGGACGCGCAGGAATGGGAGCGTACTTTCGGTAACAAATTCTCCGATTACGAGCATCTCCAGAGGTAGGTTATCTCAAGAAAGGCTTAAACATCAAGTTAGGATTAAAAGTTCTCTGATCTTGATTAATTTTATGCTTTCTATGTTGAGAATTTAATATTTTTCCATGATTGCGCATGCATGTCCCTCTTTGCATACTATCCCTTCACCTCTTGATTAAAAGATAAGAATCTTTACTTAATTCATGCCTTTTCCTGCAATCTCTTCGTTCTAAACATGTAATCATGTCTTACCCTTCTATTTTTTATAGTTTTCATGTATTTATTTCCCTAAATAGACCCTGCACATCAGATTTTAGTTTCTGTCTGTTACCGGCAAAAGGCGGTTCCACAGAGACCGTTGTCTTCAAAATGTGGCCCTCGACCAACCGCTACTTCCAAGTAGCGGCCCCCTATTAACTACTACATGGTTTCTATAGCCAGATTAAACCTCATTTATTCCTGCAATATATTTATGTTATATGCATACTTTAGCTTGCTAATTTCACTCCCTGATCATAGGATGGTTCATACTGCATGTTGGAATGTTCTTAAACTTACTTTCATGTATGCCAATTTCTTGCCCAAATTTCTATAGTCTTGTATTTAAAGGGATTTTCATGATTGAATGTACATTGACTTATGAGTTTTAAATCATTCCCTTTCTCATCTATTTCTATTTTATTAATGACACATATAGCGCGTACTCTGGTACCTTGCTATTAGATCACTTGCACTTGATAGGAACACCTCTTGGACTTGAGAGCCTCTCCGTCAGATATTTCTTCTGTCGGACTAGGTGATCATGTTTCAAGGCCTCCGTAAGACTTCGTGGGCTTGAGATTTTCACTAGGACGCCGAGCTGGTTGTACCCTAAAAACTCATTAGTCTAGAAAGCCCTTGAGCTCTTCAACGTTGTCTGCACTCTGGACTGATTGCGACCTCCAGGCGACCACCACCTGACGGTAGCGATCCTAGTGCGGCCATTTTCTTCCTGCAGTTACACTGCGCCAACCTCTTTTCTTTACAACTGAGTACATTTATGATCCAAGTGAGTACAGGGGTTCTCGGTTAGTTGTCGACTGTACATGAGAGGTCTCTGCACTGACGCGGAACGTAGGGACATAACCCCAATTACAAAAGTTTGTAGGTAAAACTGTAAATAACAGGACTTGAATTTTCTCGCAGTCCCAAGAAGGGCATTTTCTTAATACCCCCATTACATGGGTGAAACTACATAATTTAGCCATCCCGGGTGTGTAGAATATTACAAACATGACCTGCAGAAGGACATAATTACAAACATATCCCTCAGGGGCATAGACACAAGGCCCGGGGTATCACATACCCTTAGTGGGCCAAAACAATGAGCAAGGCTTCTTGCGTCGGATGCTCATTCGTATCTACTCTTCTCCTCTCTCCTTGTTCTCCTTCTGGACCCCGTGGGGGGTACTTATAGAAGGTGGGAAGCCACTGGGGTTGGTTTAACCTGTACAGGGTGGATGGGGATTGAAATGACCCCGGAAGGGTCCCATTTTTCTGTTCCGAGACGAGAGTAGGGCAGTGGCTCTGATTGAACCCGGGCGGGGTCCAACCGCCCCAGGGTCAAGTGACCCTGGGTGGGTTGGACTGCCTCAGGGTCAATCAACCCCGGGCAAACCTATCTGGGGTCAGTCAACCCCGGACATGTCTGTCCGGGTTTGTCGAGGGTCACTTGACCCCTGGCGGGTCTGTCTGGGGTCATTTGACCCCGAGCAGGTTCCCACCGGGGTCATTTGACCCCGGGGAGCCTAATGTGGGCCCCCCAAACCCCTTTCTGGCCCGTCCAGTGGGCTATTCTCAGCCATGAGGTCTACATATTATATGAGAAGAGAGGTGACAATCGCCTTATAGTCACCATTGGCCAAGGAGGTGACCGGACCCCCCCCCCCCGAAGGAGGGGTGGAGAAAAGGGGGGTGACCACACTCCCATCCCTCTTATGTGAGTCTACTCTGGGAGAAACTAACCTCCACCTCGAGAAGGTTCTGTAAGCCTATTCTTGTTCACCCCGGGTAGGTTTTGCTCGCATGTTCACCCCGGATAGGTTGTTGGCCTTGCTATCTGTTGGGTCACCTGGGACAGGTTGCCAGTAGGTCTACTGGTGGTCACCCTTTTGCTGGCGTGTTCAGTCTGCTAGCCGAAGTCCGGTTGTTGTCTGCTGGGTTGCTGGTAGGACAGGTTCTTTCCACACGGAATGGGTATTCACCCCTGTTTTATGTAGAAAGGATCACGGGATTATGATTAAAACATTTTTGCTGAGAATAAATGTTTAATGGCCCTTTAAATTAAGAATTTCCCAATGATTTCCAATTAGAGAAGGACATTAGAAAGGATAGCCATGTCATTGAAGATTATAATCCCTTGAAAAGGGGTCGAAGACGTCAGGAACCATCAGTCATGAGAGGCTAGAATAGGTCTATACACATCACAATCACGAAACGAAAACATTCGGAACACTGGGTTGAACACGGTCAATCAGTAGGCCACCTTCTAATGAATGCGGCCACAGTAGGAACTGCCTTCAGAGAAGAATGCGGTTGGACCGAAGGTTGTGATCCACACTCAGGGGTTGAAAGAACACGGTCTCTGATCAGATGCATTCTCAAACAGAACTTGAACGTGATTTGGAAGGAGACTGCGTTTAGTACAGGCTCACTCGATTGCTGATAGAACCTCGTTCTATCCTTCCAAAGGTCGGTTGAACTCTATCCTACATGGTATGACGTGGATTCCAATGGCTTTCTGAATTTTTAGGGTGCAACTTGCTCGGCGTCCCAGTGAGAATCTCAGGCTCGCGAAAACTTACAGAGGCCTCGATGAAGAAGTTCTAATATGACGGAATGAATATCCGACAGAGAGTCTTAACTTCACCAAAAATTGTGTTCCTATTAACTACAGAAACCAATAGCAAGCGGTAGGTTGTTACCACCGAAGTGATAAAACCTTCAACAAGAAATCCACGGTGCATCATATAATAAAATTATGAACCTCAATCGATATAATCAATTGTGCGACAAAGTTAAAACATGCTTTGATGAACCAATTTTAGACTAACAGAAAGATCGACTCTTTTAATCATGATTTAGAACAATGGAGATGAGATATGAATAGGGAATCAAAAAGAAAGATAGCATGGATCATGAACTTTAGGAAATTAAAGTTTAATCATATCCCTAGTTACTTAAGTTGGTTTAGATGATACACAGACACATGAAAATATGCATATAGACTCACTAGCTCTCGCTTAACATACTAGAAAGGCACTATGGTTCTTTGGAATTCGTGCCCAAATGCGGTCACAAGAGGGCTGCGATCAAACCGGGGTCATAAGGGAGTCCGTGTTAAATTAAAAATAAGTTCTAAATAAGAATTTTTTTCCCAGAGAGAGAAATCACAATTAAACAAAATATTAAGTATGATCACAATCTAACATAGAATCGCGTTCATGAAAATCACTTAATTGTTAAATAAAAATAATATAACCAAAAAATCATGCTTAAATGGACAATAATAAAAAATCGTCGCTAAAATTTTACAATCGTCATTAATAAGTATTAGTCATGACGGCCTCAAGTATGGCGTATATAGCCGTCGAGCAGTTCCTCACGGCTCATTTTATTGGGGATGACGTTGGTGCCATATTCGGGCATGTCGCTGGGGTCGAGACGGCCTTCGACGCGCAAGACGCCCTCTTCCAGCGAGACGTCGAGATTGTCGCGGCTGACGCCGGGCATCTCCATGACGAGCGCCAGTCCTTCGTCAGTCTCGTAGGCGTCCGTCGCCGGCACGAAGAAGCGTCCGGGGATGGTCTTCTCTTCGCCGGCGACCTCCTGCTTTTCCCGCACCGCAAGCTCGCGGGGGCGCTCCGTCGCGGCGACCTTGGCTTTATCGTCGCTCATGGTCAGCTCACCTTGATGGTCTTGGGCTTCTCGTGCTCGGCGCGCGTCAGAAGCAGGGCCAGCAACGATTCCGAGCCCGTGTCGGAAAGGTTGCCCGCCGACTCCAACACCGCCCGAGCGGCGCGGGGAAGCCGAGCGGCGATGGACTTCACGTCACGAGCGCCCGCTCGCCCCTTGCGGCGCGCGGATTCGAGCACCGCAAAGCCGACATCAAGTCCCAGGCAGTTCACGATGCAGCCCACGGCGGCCTCGATGGACGCCACCAACTCGTAGGGCGCCGTACGCTCGGCGACCCAATGCACGACCACATCCGGCCCATCGAGGCGGAGGCGTTCATGGTGATCGTGAGGGCTTCGCAGTCGGGATGCGTGGCGAGCGACCGCGACGTGCAGGCGGTCGTCGTCGGGAACCCATAGGCCGTGGTGCCGGGCTGCCGAAACGCACGTCAGCACTCCGCCGACGCGTGATGCGCGGACGACATCCGGTGCGAGCTCGAAGACCGCGTACCAGCCCTTCCGGAATCGGAGAATCGCACGGTCCTCCACCGCCATCCGCAAGCGGTCCGCATCGACTCCGGCGGCCACGAGGTCGCGAGCGGGTGCGAGGCCGCCGAGTGCCGCAAGCACAGAGCGGATATGAGCGTGGTCGGTATCTCGACGCATGCGATCAGATTGGCGCGCTGCGCAACCGCACGGGCGCCTGAGGCTCGGATCCAGGCACGGCTGCTTCGGGTCGCGGTTGTGCAGGAGCGGTCGGCCGCACCGGCGTGCCGCTGTTGTGCAGGAGTTTCCGCCATCGACTCCGCCAGCAAGCCCGAAAAATCAGGCCAGTTCTCGCGTGTTCCTGCACAACAGAACGCGACTTCCTGCACAACAGAAAAACTCCTGCACAACAGCCGGACGTCCTAGGGTGAGCAGCAGCATCCGAGAGGAGCACCGCCATGGAGACCACTCCGCGCCTGCTGCAGGCGGGTCCGTTAAACCGGTTTATGAAAAATTGACGGATGACCGGCCGGTTTGGATGAGCGAAGCGCCAGACGGTTCGCAACGGATGTTCATCGTTTATCAGGACGGAAAAATTTTGATCGTCAAAAAAGGTTCGGACGGCGGCGACGCAAAGGAATTTTTGAACATTGTGGACCGCAATCCGCATTTTGAAAATGAAGACGGTTTGATGAGCATCGCGTTTCATCCCGGATTCAAAACGAACGGTTTGTTCTACGTTTATTACAATCAAGAAAATCCCGGCAACCAGCACACGAAACCGCAAAATTATCCTTACCGCAGCGTCATCAGCGAATTCAAAGTCTCCGTCACCGACCCAAACAAGGCGGACATGGCTTCCGAACGCATCCTTTTTGAAGTGCAACAGCCATTCTGGAACCACAAAGGCGGCGAACTGTGTTTTGGTCCCGACGGTTATCTGTATCTCGGTTTGGGCGACGGCGGCGAGGGCGATGATCCGTTCGGCAGCGGCCAAAACACCGCGACGTTGCTGGCCAAAATGCTGCGCATTGACGTGAACAAACGCGATACCGTCGGCCACGGCGCGCGCGAACGCAAATTGGAATACGGCATTCCCTCCGACAATCCGTTCGTGAATGAACCGGACATGAACGGCCTCGGCGCGCGCCATGAAATTTTCGCCTACGGCCTGCGCAATCCGTGGCGTTACAGTTTTGACCGGCAAACCGGCGCGCTGTGGGCAGGCGACGTCGGGCAGGATTTGTGGGAAGAAGTGGACATCATCGTGAGCGGCGGCAACTACGGCTGGAGCGTCCGCGAAGGCGCGCACCATTTCAAACCCGGCCCCGTCGGCGCGCAATACATCGAACCGGTCATGGAATACACCCATCGCAAAAACCTGCAATCACAAGGAATGTATCCCGATCATCCGACCGGAAATTGCATCATCGGCGGCTACGTTTATCGCGGCAAACAATTTCCCGCGCTCGACGGCATCTACATTTATGCCGACTACAGTCCGGCGGCGTTCTACGGTTTGCGTTATGATTACGACACGAAGAAAGTCACGGTGCACGGACCATTTTTGCGCACGACCGACAGCATCACCAGTTTCGCCGAAGATGGCGACGGCGAACTTTACGCGCTGATGCAATCCGGAAAAATTTACCAGATTACCGCGCAATAATCATTTGAATCAAAAAGTTTTTCCAACCGAAGGTTTTCACAAATGAAACACAGATTTTAGTCCGCAGATGACGCAGATTTTCGCAGATTCATTTTTTATCTGCGCTCATCAGCGAAATCTGCGGGGTGACTGGAGCACTACATCACTAGCACTAGCTAGATGCGTCCCAAATGCCTTACACCACGCCAACTCTCCCAAACCTGGCCACCTCTCCTAGAGAGTGAGGCAAGGGATCGGGTCGGATGCGTCCCTATTGCCTTACAGTACCCGCAATGCTCGGGCTTGCCCACCTCTCCAAGAGAGTGAGGCAGAGTCGTCATGACACAAGGACTAGCTGGGGTCGTGCTCGTTAGCAAGAGTCCACTGCCCCCCACCACGTGTGCATACACAGACTATGCCCTCAAGGTTGGGTCATTTAACTGGTTTTCCTCTCAGCTGGACTCTAGCTGCTAAGGCGAGGGGGCCTAGGATAACCAGTCTAAAAACTATCTCTCTCGGGTACAGCTCTCGACTACGTAGTCGGAACGTGTCGGCACTCAGTAAGCAACCGCTCTCGGCCTATCCGGTATGTGCTCGACACCAGGAAGCTGATGCTAGTAGAGTACTACTCCATAAGAAGGCCCAAATCATGCACCCATCATGAGTAACACGAAGCACTAGGTGGCTCGGTCCACCAGACTTACGACAGTCAACTAGACTTACAAATCAACGGTACTTGAGTGACGCAACTCAGGTCAAGACCGTCGTACAGGACTGCTCCATCCGTCAATCTGGCCTATCCCTAGGTTAGATGCCATGGTAGAATAATTATTAGGATGGCTCAAAAGCCACTGAGTTCATCCCCTTTCCAAAGGGAAACCAATAAAACACCCACCCACAGGCTGGGTCACAATGCTTATAGTTCATATCCCATACACATGGCCCACACCGAAATTGCTTTCCGGGAAAGCCAACGACGTGCGGGAATGGCCCTTCGCACTCCTGCCAGTGTACGATGACTCGATCAAGCATAATATGGAAGTCTGGAACACAAGAGGGTCACCCAAACCCTTACAACCCATGGGCGTGCTAATCAAGATAAAATGGTACCTCCAGACACCCAAAAATATGATCACTGTACCCACGGGGTGTTCGGGACAACCACGGGGCCAAAGGTCGACCAATGGGTCTCAACCAGGTCAACTGAGGGCCAAAATGTTTCAAACATGGGATTTCGGTCGACCAAACCCCTGGGGTCAGTCGACCAACAGGGGCCCATCGACCAGCCCGAGATGGGTGGTTGATCGCCCAATAGCCCTTGAGGGCCTGGCCTAGATCGGTCGACCGAACTGGGTAGTTCGGTTGACCAAATTGGACCGAACTGGGCTCTCCGTGGCGAACGCCGTTAAGTCGACTAATGTAACCTGATTGGTCGACCGAAAGGAGATTGCCAAACCAGGAATAAGAACAGAATCAAATAATTCCTACTCATAAATGTGTCAATCTACAATATGTTCGTTTTACACCTAAACATTTTCCCAGATTCAATTTGGGGAAATTTTTGATAACTGATAAAAAACATCAGCAAAAGATTGACTACTTTTGGAAAAAAAAATGGGAGAAACTAGTCATCATAGGGATTACAGCTTTCTTCTCAATAAAAGGGAAGATGAGGAGAAAAGGCATTTCAGCGTGATGCCTCTCCATTCTCCCAGACTAACAGCACCAAAAGCGAACTCAATAGTTTTTCTCGGCACTAAACAGCATAACAAAGAGATTGAAAGCAAAACACACCAAGTGGTTGCCAACTAATGACGGGCTCTAGTAGAGTTGACATGGTGTGAGAGTCAGCAAGTGTGCAGCCTCCAGCCCTAGTTACCTTTCTCAAGCGGGAAAACTTCATATACGGCATAAAACTATTTCCTACCTACGAGACGAGCTTGGCTTCAACCTTCTGCGTTGTTGATTGCACCTCTCCTAAGAACTTATTCTGATATAGAGATCAAAGAACTAATGGGATCAAGATTCCAAATGGCAAGCACATTTTGTTCATGCGCCTCTGCCTATTGCATCCCACGAACACGATCGAGAGAGAGGCCCGGGGAGGAGGAGGAGGAGGAGAGATACAAAGATAGATAGATAGAGAAAGAGGGGTGTGTGTGGGTGCGTTTATGTACCGTAGGCAACTAGAGTCTCATCATCGGGTTTCCTATCCAGCTCGAAGAACTCTTCCAGGGGGTTACTGGCCATCCGGGCCGGGGCCGAAGCAGCCGCCGCTGCGGAAGCCGCGAAGCTCTCCGACTTGGCTGCCGCGGCCAAGAGCATCCTCCCGAGCAGCCTTGACGAGAACATCACGATCCCCTTCTGGTGACCACTCGGAGTGTTCTATAGCAGGGTTTCCGACCTGGTCGGTTGGAGGAGTCGGGGCGGGGAGTGGAGGGAGGATAAAGAAGTGAGAGGAGAATAGGAGGCAGAGGAGCAAGGGGAAGGGTTACCCAGCTGTCAACTGGGCTGTTCATTTCTGGGCCCACGAACGTGATCGAGCAGTGGCCGGCTTTGGCTAGGCCTTCGTTTGGAATGGAGATGGGCTCGGTTATTTTTGGCGAAGAGAAAGATTTTTTATACACCCACGCTACGTTGCACACACTGAATATATAATATTTTAAATTTTTATTTTAAAAAAATAAATTAATATTTAATACATATTAACTTAGAGTGTAAATTATGTCACTATTTGATCTATCAAGTTATTACATAGGCGTGCCAGTCACTAGGTGACAATTTATTATGCACTCGATCTGACTTGGTCAGACGACAGTGAGGTCCATGTCGGGACCGATAGTCCATCATAGCATAAAGGCAATGACATTAATTACATCCTCCGGGGAAGGAGAAAAACCCTTGATTAATTACCAAGATAAAGAACCACCAGGGCTGGGTAGGCATGTGCATGTATTTGTATGAAATTGAGAAACGAAGCTACATACATCCAAGCATGGAGAAGTAATTATTCTTATTAGCCTGACCCTTCGGTACATGGCAGAGAACATAGGTCTGAAGATCACCATCACGCATAATGAGAGCTTTCAGTCAGACGTAATCTGGCTTTTCGTAGATCACCATTTAATATACTGGGGATCGGGATAAGCAAGCATATGTAGAGGCAAATGGTATACGTATGTATATATGGGTATGCACATGAGTAGATATACAGAAGGAAGAAACAGATACTGAAATATCAAATCCATTATTATTATATATTTATTTATTTATTATTTACTCAAAAAAGGACCAAAAGGGAAAGCTTTAGATGATCATCAGCAGGATGGAATAGGCCCTTGGCTGGTGTGAGTCGGCGAAGGGGAGTGCGCTCGGGCGGCTGGGTCAGTAGAGCAGCATGCTAGGTCGGCGAAGCGACTAGGTCGGCGGAGCGGCTGGGTCGGTAGAGTGGCTAGGTTGGCAGAGTAGCTGGGTCGGCAGAGTGAGGTCCTCGATCGACGACCATTGGTTTGTGGGAGCTGAGCAGGTCGACACAGGTGGTGCCAATCCAGAGTGATTCGGTGAGGAGAGCCATCAACCCAGAGTGGTTCGGGGCCTTCAAAGGATGCCGAAAGGCTTAGTGAGGCTGGGTCGGCATGGATGGTGCCGACTCAAAGGTTTTAGAGGGGGAAAGCACTTCTCTGGCTGGGGAACAGGTCCAGATGATGCTTAAGGGCTAATTCAAAGCAGGTTTAGCCTAGATTAGAACCTTAGGGAGATTGATTGAGGGGATTAACACAGTGGAGGTTCCAAAGGATGCCATTGATTGAGTTTTTAGAGTATTTTACGTAACCCAAAAAGGGGTGAACTGGTTTAGCAACTTCTTTTGGTGTTTGTTTCATTCAAACTTATCGCAGTTCATGGCCTCTCGTGCGAGGTTCATACTCGAGCACGGGCGCAGAGTTCTATAAGTACATCTGTAAATGTGGCGCTTCCCCCTAACTTGATTCACACACATATCAAATGCATTTGATTAAATCAATTAGTCGTAGGTCCAAAATTGTGTAAAGATAGATATATTGATTCATTTGATTATGAATCGTTCACAACTTGTGAATCTTACCTCATGGGAAAAATGACCGACTCTCTATTTATTGGACATGGAGAGAGGGTTGAAGAGGTGCTAGAACTCGCACATTCCAATATATGTAGACCTATGTCCATTCAAGCGAATGGAGGTTACTCATACTTCATTATTTTTATCAATAATTTCTCTAGGTACAGATATGTGTACTTAATGAAGTACAAATCTGAAGCCTTTAAGAAATTCAGAGTTCAAGAATAAAGTAAAGAAATAGACTGGAAAGAGTATTAAAACTCTTCATTGAGGATGAGAGTACTTGAGTATAAAATTCACACAATGTCAGAAGAATAATTGAATATTATCCTAGTGGACTCCTACTCATACATCTCAGCTAAATGGTGTGACTGAAAGGAGGAATCGTATCTTATTAGATATGGTGTAATCAATGATGTGTTTTGTTGGATTGCCCTCGTCACTCTAGGGCTTTTCCCTAGACACCATTGCTCACCTGTTGAATAAAGTTTCATCTAAGTCAGCACCTTCCACTCCATATGAGATATAAAAAGGAAAGAAATCTGACCTTAAGCATGTTAAGGTTTGCGATTGCCCAGTCCATGTTAAAAAGCACAATCCTGACAAACTGACATCTAAGACTAAAAAATGCTGATTTGCAAGATATCCTAAGAAAACTTATGGATATTACTTCTACCAGCCTAGCGATCAAAGGGTGTTTGTAGCTAAGCATGTTGTGTTCTTAGTGGAAGAGTATATCCTTGAAGGAAATAGTGGGAGCACAGTAGAACTAGAAGAAGTTATAGAACCACATACAAACACTGCATCGTCTTAAGAGCTAGTTTAGGTTGACACATAGACTACTCGTAGGTCTAGCTATGTACATGTTTATCCGGATAGATATGTGGGACATATCTCTGATGGTGAGAATAGCGTACAATGTAAAGAGGATGATGATCCTAAGACCTATGAGGAGTCAATAAGTAGTATTGACTCCTCGAGATAACAATAGGTCATGAAATTAGAGATGAATTCCATGTAATCCAACCAAGTTTGGAACTTGGTGGATCAACTTGAGAGTATTGTATCCATCGGATGTAAGTGGATATTTAAAAGAAAAAAATGGAACAGATGGAAAGATTGACACCTGTAAGGAAAGGTTGGTTGTGAAGAGATATCGTTAGAGATAAGAAATTGACTATGCCTGGACCTTCTCACCAGTTGACATGATTAAGTCCATCAGGATTTTACTTGTTATCAAATGCCGATCTCGCGTCCATTGACGTTGAGTATCACGTATTCAGCCAGCCCGCCGCCCGGCTGATCCTGCAACAGAGTGCCGTGTGTCGTCACTTCCAAACCTTTTTTGACGTAGATCATCTGCCCAAAAAGGATCTCTTCTTCGTTACTCTTATCCACATAATAGGCCCCGTACTCAGGCAACGCGGCAGTCGTGATGGCGCCGATTTCTCCGTAGAATTCCTGAAAACAAAAGACGTCAGTATCGGCCGCTTGGCGCCGCACAAACTCCAAAAAAGCAGTTTGCAACTTCCCGTTCCAGGTATTCAAGAAGACGACTTTCATGCTCTAGATGACTCGGTTGCGCCTCAGAATCGCATAGGCGACAACAAGCACCACAACCACCAGCCCGACTAGCGCGCTAAATGCCCAAGCGGCGTGTTCAAATGGCAACGGAATGTTCATGCCGTACATGCTAAAGAAGATGTTCGGCAGCGAAATCATCACGGTCACAATGGTCAGGATTTTAATCGAGCGGTTCAGATTGTTGGAGCTGAGCGAGTCATAGGCCTGGCGAACATTGATTGTCGACTTGATGTTGGAGCGGCAGGTTTCGATCGACTGCGTAATGCTCAGTTCGAGGTCTTCCAGAATGTCGCGGTCTTCTTCGTGCAGCACGATGGCGCGGCCTAGTGTCATGCGGCGCAGCGTGGCATTGGCCGGCAAAAGTGCCGTCAGGAATTCGTTGAGTTCATCTTCGATCGTCACAAAATCGAGCGAATCTTTATTGCGGATTTCGTGACAGCGCAGCCGGTTACGTATCACCTTGATTTGCTTGCTGGTGGCTGTAATGTATTTGTCGTACTGTTCGGCAACCTCGTTCAAAATCTGTAACATCAGCCGCGTGCGCTGCGTGGTGGTAAATTCTAACCGACCGTTAAAGAAGCTGGCAAAGTGCGGCAGTTTGCGCAGACTGACCGTCATCACCGAATCCGGCGCATAAATAATCAACAGTGGCAGCGTGTCAAAGCCGCCTTCTGGCAAGACAATCGGCGCGCGCAGATAGACATAGACCAAATCGCCATCACGTTCAAAACGAGGCATTTCGTCTTCGTCCAGGGCGTCGGTCAGCAGACCTTGATCGATCCCATGGGCCTTGATGAGCGTTTCAATCTCGCGGTCGCTCGGATTCTCCGCATAAACCCAGGCTCCTTTTTGAAACTTGTCGCGCTCTTCGAGCTCTTTGGAACGAATCGTTTTGTAATAGTACTTGAGCATACGGCCGTCTCCCAGAAATAATGTCTGGCTCTATTCTATATTTCAACAATAGTAGGACTCGTCGCAACCACTCCTCCAGCGGGCAACCCAACACTTGTAGTGACCTGATTAGCTACATCACTATCGCATGCGCCCCTCGGTATGTAAGGGAGGGGTCGGCAAGCATCATCGACCGTAGCGTCAATCGCATTTGTCAAACCGGTGCGTCCGAAGCGGCATGGCCGATTGAAGGTACTGTTGAAAGATTGAACTCCACTACGCTGTCCACGGTAGCCTATATCTCTGCATCCACCATGGTCGAGGAAGAAGGAAGTGCCATAGCCAAATCATTGGGCCCTCCAGCTTCAAAGGATACCTACCATCCAGCCACCGCTAGAGGAGCAGGCGAAACCATCGCCGGATCACTTGACACCGTCACTTCACGGCCTGGCAAGGTAGGAGTCTCACTCTCGATCGGGGGAGGGACGTCAAAGGAAGTCAGACCAGATGTTATTGCCAAGAGACCCACAGCCCCTTCTGCTTGCGCTTCCTTCTCCCCGAGAATGGTGATGCTTGCCAGGATCCCCCGCAACAGCTGGGTCTCCTCCGGTGTCGAGAGCTTCAGAAGAGGCAGAAGAGGAATCGTTAGCTCCAGGCTGGCCCCTGACTGTAGAAGTGACACCAGCGGCTCCACCTCCGGCCCCCAGAGTGATCTCAACCTATCCGCTCCCACGGGACTGAGAAGCTCCCTCCGCTTGGGGATAGCCCTGCGAGCTCTGGCGGTGCGCACTTCCGGGAGCTCTGCCTCCTCCTGAATATACAAGACAGGGTTAGTCGCCCATTACCTGAGGTGAATCACCCAAAAGTCATGAAAGGACAAAGGGAGAGCTGAAAGGTCCCCATGCTTA
The DNA here is from genome assembly GCA_024336825.1 of Amorphophallus titanum. Taxonomy (NCBI): domain Eukaryota; kingdom Viridiplantae; phylum Streptophyta; class Magnoliopsida; order Alismatales; family Araceae; genus Amorphophallus; species Amorphophallus titanum. The sequence goes on along the minus strand of JANBPO010005804.1, from coordinate 173,008 downwards.
CCTCGGCCACCAGGACTATGCTACTTTCCGGCGTGATCTCCCCCTCCTCCAGAGGCTCGTCCATCGACCTGGGCATACTAGAAGTTTCTGCGGCCCCCTCCTGCCGCATAACTTCAAATAAAGATGCCAGTTTGTCTAAGCTCGCGTGGACTCCCTCCGGTCCACCGACTGATAGGCCCGGGGCAACGACCTCTACAACCTTCGGTGGGGCAACTCCTGAAAGTCAACAAGCAGTGGACACAAGATCAGTGGATGGTCACAGGGGGAAGCCCTACACAAATGGACTCACACTTACAGGGGGCAGCTCAGGAGGTCCGGACTCCTCGAGCACGCCTTCCCCCAAAACCACCTCGTCAGAGGAATAATCATAATCCACCTTCTCGCCCGACGAGGATGCGGTCCGAGCAGACACTTCCCTCACCTGCGTGGGAGTCTCCCTCACGGGGTCGATAGCTGGTGCTTCCTCACACGGGCTTGGTAACGGGGATGTCCCAGCCCTTAGCCTCCTCCTCACGTAGATGCGCTCCTCTAGGCGAACTCCCAGGTGCACCTTCGGTTCAGTGACCGCGTCAGGGCCTGCCAAACAAAATAAGATTCGGATCAAGTTGGAGCCAAAGAGTCCCCGAAAGATCAGGGAAGGTATTTAGGGTGGCAGAGATGGTTACCCTCTATGACATCTATAGCAGGAGGCGGCTCGTGGCTGGCCTCCTTAGCAAGAGCTGTGACCTTGGGAATTACAGTCTCCTCTGCACCGACTGAAAGGAAGAAACACGTATGTTATGCATGCATAAAGATCTCACCCTGGGAGGTGACTAAATCCTGAAGAATACCGGTGCCTCGGGAACCTTACCTGCGGGATGGCTTGGTTCAGTTTGGGCCGCGGCAAATTGCGCGAAAGAAGGGACTGAAGGCGGAGGGGAAGCTAAAGCGGTCCGAATAGCCTCCACCCTCCTCCGCTCAACCTCCTTCCGTCCAGCTATTTTAGCGGCGGCCAACGCCCTCTCTACGGGTGACCCCTTTTGAGATCCTTCGGTGGCCTTGGGTGAGGGAGTTGGAGTCGACGGCGGCTCCGACCCGACCCAGGCCTCACCTACGTCGGGGGTCAGCGAGGGCATCAGTTCCTCCCTAGCTGATGGACAAAAGCAAAGGCATCCGGGTGTAAGCAACCTATTCCAACACAGAAATAAAACTCCACCTAGAAGACGCTCTTGACAAAGGAGTCTCACCCGTGGGTTGGCTCGGTTCAATCAGACCGGCGTCGAATTCCTCGAAGGACGAGATCAGAGGTGGCGGGGGAACGGTCTCTACAGCCTTGGCGGCCTCTATCTTCTGACGCTTAGCCTCCCGCCGCCCTACAGCCTTTGCCTCGTCCAGGGACTTCTTTACGGGTGATCATGCTCGAGACCTCTTTGCGGGTGGAGATAAGGGAGTTGTAGTCGAGGCCGGTGGCACCGCCTTGAAATGCGCCGACTTCTCTGCCTGTCGAAGGAGGTTGCGATAAGTCACCATCTGCGTGCTATCCGGATGGTCTGTGAAGAGGAAGGATAGGAAAAGTGAAGAGTTGATTAGCATCCAGCTCCCTGAAAGAGGTAGCCACGAGCGCAAAGGAAGAGAAATGTCAAATACCATGTGGGCCGGTGTAGGGCCGCAGTCATATCGGCCAGTAACTAAGGGACGACTCCTTGTCACGGTGGGTAGCCTCTCAGACTAGCCAGCACACCTCCCCGATCATCTGGCAATGATCGGCAAGGGTGGCTAAGTCCGCATGCTTCTTGGCAGATAGATGGCAAAATAAGTTGAGGTGGTCCATCCCTCATCCTTCGGCATAATAGTGGGTGACGTGCAGATGATTGCCTAGGATGGCCACCGGTCGAGCTTCAATCGTCAGCCCATGCACTCACAGAAGTACATAGAACAAGGTGGTGTCTTTACAGATCTGCAGCTTCCACTCTTCCCTCCTCACGAATGTGCGATAGGGACATATCAGGTCCTTCTCAGCCCACCAGCTAGTTGCGGGGGTGCCTTCTTCTTCTACCGACAGCGGATAATTAATCAGCTCCAGGCAGTTGGTTTTGATGCGGCAGAGGTCCCACAGGGTCTTCTTAAAGTCATCTTTCACCACCAGAGGTAGCTTGGCCTGTGGCGCCGATTTGCCCTCTCAGGCCACCTTGCGAGCGGTCATGTAGTCAGCCACATCCTTGCTCTTGCCATGCCACAGGCGTAGGAGGTGCTCCGGATTGATGTCGAGGACGGGCACGGGTTGCCAGTTCAGGAACATTCTCTCCACCCTATCCCAGCAGTCGATCTTGTGTGACCGATAAAAGGCTATGCGAGCATTCCACCACTTTACATATTCGGGTGTCACCCGAGGGACGCGACCAGGGGTTGGCACTCTGAAGGTGGCGGTGTCTTCCCGGTGGAAGAAGTCCCACCAGACCCTGGCGTTCTCCGCGACCAAGCCTCCCCGGAGGGTCCGCGTCACCAGGTTGAACTGGGCACTGTGTATAGGAATATGCTGGTCATATCCGAAATTTCAACCAAAGTGGAAGGGGTAATACAGTTCCAGCAGCAACGTCTCTCCCTTTCTGAACGCCAGCATGCTGGGACGGATGGCCAACTCCCAGTCCCTTAGCTCGAGTTCCAATAGTGGGCGGACCACAGTTTCTTGGCTAATTGGGTGGACGTACTTCTCCACCTGATCATCCTTGCACTCTCTTCTGCTGTTCACCAGGGGGCTGGGAAAGCCCCTCATTCTTTATATTGCTGCTATAGATGCTTCCCTTGGGGCGCTCCTGGCCCAGATCAATGAAGAAGGCAAAGAGCAGCCTCTTTACTACCTCAGCCGGAAGTTGGTCGGCCCCGAGCATCGCTACTTGCCCACGGAGACGATGTGTCTGGCCTTGGTGTTCGCTCTTAAAAAGTTGAGACACTATCTGTTGGCGCACCGAGTAGAGCTCATCTCAAAATGGGACCCGCTCAAATTTCTCCTTAGCCAACCTACCCTCTCTAGAAGGCTGGGAAAATGGGCACTCATCCTTATGGAGTTTGACATACCTTTGTCCCACGCAAGGCAATTAAAGGGCAAGGGATGGCTGAGTTTCTCGCTGCACACCCTGTGCCGGAAGACTCCCCTCTCAATACCAAGCTGCTAGATGAAGAAAGGTTGCTGCAGCTGCTCGGCGAGAAAGGGTGTGATGCCCCATCCCAGACCGAACATGATGTGCTGTCTCTCAATTCTCCTTCATGGAAATTATATTTTGACGGGGCGTCCAGAACCATTAAGAGACCTGGCGGCTTCACAGACTTTATGTCAGGTGCTGGCATAGTCTTCGTGTCCTCTAAGGGAGGCATACTTCACAACTCCTGTGCCCTCATGAAGTCATTGACCAATAATGAGGCAGAATATGAGGCATTGATCATCGGGCTTCAACTAGCATTGGAGATGGAGTTCTGATGTATCAGGGTATATGGGGATTCTCGACTCGTCATTCGTCAAGTGCTGCGTGACTATGACGTACGGAAAAAGGAGTTGATCCCCTACCATGAAGCCGTCATTAGGCTCAAAGAGAAGTTCTATCTCTTTGAGATAGATCACGTGCCGAGAAGCAGTAACTCCCAGACAGACGCTCTGGCCAAACTAGCAGCTGCCTTAAAGATCCCGCCAGAGGGAGAGCTGAATATAACCGTCAGACACAGGAGGCTCATGCCTAGTGTGCTCGAAGAAAAATCTGGCCTCACTATTTACGAGGTCAACAATATTCAGGAGGAGAACCCTCCCGAAGAAGAGAACTGGCGTGAGCCAATTATACAAATCAAGAACGGGTGGCTTCCCCCTGAGCGAGTCCTAAGGGTGCAACTGCTATGTAGGGCTACATCATATCAACTGGTCGACGGCGTTCTTTTCAGGCTTGTCCAGGAAAAGGACCATTCAGTCCTCTTGCGGTGTCTCGCGCCCAAAGAAGCTAGAACTGTTATGCAGGAGGTTCACTCTGGCTTATGCGCGGCTCACAAAGAAGGAGCTAAGATGAAAACAAAAATGATCAATAGTAGGTTTCATCATCGATATTGGGTTTATACTGACGCGAAGAATTTCATAAGCTTCATCAGAATAGACGTAAGATCTATCCTGGATAAGTTTCATCAGTGATCGGGCGATGTGTTAAATGATCAATAGCAGGTTTCATCATCGATATTGGGCTTATACCGACGTGAAGAATTTCATAAGTTTCATCAGAATAGACGTAAGGACTACCCCGGATAGGTTTCATCATTGATCGGGTGATATGCCAAACGATCAATAGTAGGTTTCATCATCGATATTGGGCTTATACCGATGTAAGGAGATTCATAAGTTTCATCAGAATAGACGTAAGGTCTACCCTGGATAGATTTCATCATCGGTGGGACATGGATTGGGTATGCTACTGAAGGGAATGCATAACATATACATTTTTTATTACCACATTACTAACCCAAGTGCCCTTTCAGATTTTCACCGGAGCCAGCCCCCTCTTGATTTGCCCACGCGCCCTTTCGGATTTTCACGTGGTGGGATACCCGATTTTGCCTGCAGCGCCCTTTCGGGTTTTCACCGCAACTGGGTCATAGCCATTTTTGCCCTTGTTCAGAATATCTGAACAAGTCTAGCGGGACACCTCTATTTTAAGCCCATTTTCTTTTCTCTTCTTTTTTTTACTTTCTCTTCTTCTTTTCTTGTTTGCATATGAAACTTTTGAACTCGTAAGTTATCATCATTTTTTTTAATCGTGTGGAGGTATTTACCATTGATGTGGGGACTGACATCAATGCAAAGGAAATAAGGTTTCATCATCTATCCAGACGAAAGGTCCGGGTTGATGTATGTATGTAACAGCTCGGGCACGAAGTCGTTTGCCAAAAATATGAGTTTCATCGTTGATGTGGGGACTGACATCAATGGAAAGGAAATAAGATTTCATCATCTATCCAGACGGAAGGTCCAGATTGGTGTGTATGTGACGACTCGGGCACGAAACCGTTTGCCGAAAATATGGGTTTCATCATTGATGTGGGGTGTAGCATCAACGTAAAGGAAATGAGGTTTCATCATCTATCTAGACGGAAGGTCCAGATTGGTGCATATGTGTATGTGACGACTGGGGCATGAAGCCGTCTACCGAAAATATAGGTTTTATCGTTGATGTGGGGTTTAGCATCAACACAAGGGTAATAAGGTTTCATCATCTATCCAGACGGAAGGTCCAAATTGATGTGTGCATGGTGACAGCTTCATCATTTCATCCTTATCATCATCATTTCATTTTTTTCATTTTTCCCTCTCTTATATATATATCCTAGGAAGACTAGATCTCAATTAAAAGAAATCAGTGAACTAGATCAACTTGCACTTGTGTCCCAAATAGAGCCCAACCATGGCAGACTAAGCCCACCTCTCAGCAGGTCCAACCGGGCAAGCCTACAAGCAGCGGCAAGGCTCAACCAGACCCCAAAGGCAAGTCTAAGTGCGAGGGCCTAAGGCCCAGACCCCAAAAGGCCAAGCCGTGGGGAGTGGTTCTAAACATCTTCCTAAGCTAAAGTCAGCCTGGCATCATCTTAAGAGAAGACTCTCAGTCGGACAACAAAGGCAAAGTCAAGGTCGAGGAGCCCACAGCCAAGCCCCGCGCCGAGCCAACAAGGTCGCTGGTGATTGCAGGACCCCAGCCACCCAAATAGGCCAAATCGCCGGTTAAGGCAAAACCACTGGAGTCGTCACAAGACATCCACTGTGGCCTGGCGGAGTTCCAGGAACTATCGTCGGAGATAATTGCTCAAGCGATCAACGCCACCTTTCAGGTGTAGCCGGAGGAGGCCAATTGGACTCAAGTCACTTCCAGAAGGAGCCGTGGAGCCAAGGCTTCTAAGGAGCCAGCCCGGAGTAAAAAGTAAAATTTCGGGGGCAAACCAGTCCCACCTCCGAAACCAAAGCCATTGTCCTCTCAAGAGGTGGCGCGCCAAAAGAAGTAGGAGAGGAACCGTAGGAAGAACCTGAAAAGGAGGTTGAAAAAACAAGTTGAGCAGGCAACAGCAATGGAGGCTCCTAAGGAGCTAACTCTTCTGCAAAGATTATAGAAGCTCCTAGATGAGCTGGAGGAGTACATTCCCCATCGCCCTACCAGGGTGGTCACTTTGGACCAATACATTCCCTGGGACAAGTTTGGGCGTAAAGCCCGACTTCTTCAATGGTTCCGGGAGATGGTTCACTGTCTTGAAGAAGGGGAGAAGTTACCGATTCCAGATGAGCTCGCATTATTCTATAAAGATGAAGAACTTACTGTAGAAATGCTCGAGGAAATGTTACAAGAGCTCTCCTGCAACATGGTGGCGATCCCACCACCCAACAACATCAACTCCCCTTCGGCTGATAACACTAGAGGCTAAGTTCCCATGGCAACATACCAGCGTCGCCCGGCTAGAAATGGCCGGGGTCGTGGTCGGGAAAGAGGGCGCGGGCGTGAAGGCCCCCTGACCCTCGATCGGGTCATATTGTTCAGAGGGGAAAGACTGAGCCCAGTCCCAGAAGCCCAGGTTCAGGGGGATTCCTTTCGTCCTCAATTCCTGAAGGCACTCAGATCCCACCTCATAAGCTAAATGGGGACAATGGACGAAGAAGTTTGAATTAGTTTAAAATTTGGTGCCCAAGGATAAAAGCGGTCTATCTAGCGACTGCCTAGGATCAGAAACAGTCCCAATTGGATCGCCTTCAAGAGTTTGATCGCGAACAGTCTAATCACGTGGAAAACTCTAATTTCTTCAGGTCAAATCTCATGAGATCGATGCAATGTGCTAGTTAAAAGGCTCTAGAATGGATTAGGATTGCTTTGGTTATCGAATTAGGACTCTAGGGTCGTCCAAATCCCCAAAATCCTAGCTAACCCTATAAATAGACGTTAAGCCTCACCTACGTGACCCTTGCATTTGGCTCACGTGGAACTAAGGTAAAGAGGCCAAATTAGAGGTAAGTTCTTTAGAAGAATTTGTTCATAATAGTAAGGTCTAACTTTCCTCCGAATTCCATCTTATGAGATTAAGCCATTAGGAAGATAGAAGCTTACAAAGATGCTAGTTCGATACAAGAAACCCAGGAGATCTTGCGATTGGGCAAAATTGATCTGCAAACTCGAAGCCCTAAACGAGGTAATTAGAAGTTGGTTCTTTAGGGCACACAATAGAAAGAAAACAATGGCTGATTAAATCTTCCAATCCCCCAAATCATCTCAACCTACATTCCATCTCCATAAATTACAAAAATCACTGCCCTGAGAGAGGGCGGCCAAGGTCTTGGTCGCCTAACTCCTTGGGCGGCCAGATCGTTGGCCGCCTAGTCCTCCTTTGGACTGCCAGGAGCCTGGCCGCCCAGGCCCGTGGACGGCCACAACCCTGGCCGCCCACAGACCACTCCCACTCATGCCATTCCGGCATCACAAAGCTCCCACCAAGCCTTCACCCCTCTCATATCCATCCAAATCAGCTCAAGGGGCATTCAGAAGTCATGGAACTTACCTGTTTACGTGGTGCTTCCTTTTCCTTGTTGGCTTCAACACCATCAGAGGCGAAACCCTCCTCTTCCTCCTCTTCTTCACCCTCGCCTTGATCAGCCGGCCCCTCCTCTGGAGCAGGCGTGCCTTCACCTTCTTCCTCTTCTTCTCCTTCTTCACCACCCTGAGAGGAGGAGGCTGAGGAAGATGGACTTGCAGAAGCCTCCGCTTGCTCATGTTCCTCACTCTCACTCGAGGATGGGGGATCATCAACAATAGCAAGTTGAGCTCGCCGCGGTCCCATCGCTTGAGTCTTGATGCTCGAGTGACCCAAACCTCACCCACGGTGGCGAGAATCCCTAAAGGAATCAGTCTCACTAGGCTCTGGCTCTTGTGAGCTCGGTGGAACGTCATCGGTTTCGCCCGAAACCGGTACCGCAAAGCTCGATTTCGGATGCTACAGTGAAATGGGCTAAAATCGTATCGAGTCTAGCCGAAACCGATACGTTTCAACCGAAACGTATTGGTTTCGGGCGATACTGCCTTCCATGAAGACAGATGAGACTCATCCAACGCTAATTCACCCATGGCTGTGATGTAATAGGCCAAGTGCTTATAAGGGGACCCCTGCCGATTGAACTTCTATAGTTTGGGCACCTTGAGGTATTCTGGTGGGAGTTTCTTAAATTGATGGTGGAGCGAGGACGACACACTATATAGATCAACAGTGACAACATCTTTTCTGTACTAGGCGAACTTTGTCTCCACGATCCTTTCGATCATTTGCCTTTGCGCCATTAGATTTTCTAGTGTTGCCATGCTTGATAATCGAATATTAGTTTCCACCTGAGGAGTTTCAAACTCCATAGTTGCTGGTACCTTGACTACTGTAGTCGAGATATTGATCACACCGGGCCTGCTTTGAAGAGCTTGCTCCTCCATTTGCGAGATTACTGCGGGTTGTGGCTGTAGTTCCCTTTCCCGCAATAAGCCTTGCAGGATACTTTTCAAGTTTTGATTTTCACTCTACAACTCCACCAGCGTGACATCCTGAATATTATATTCTTGCTCATCCTTACTGCCTAGGTTTTCATATTCACGAGCATTATGGATTTCCTCTGGTGCCCCTTCAACATTCTCTTGACCTTGCTGGTTGGATGGAGTAACGGCAACACGATTCAGCTGTGCCATGACCTGAGATACTGAACAAGACTTCTTCAGGGACAGCAGTGACTCATTCAGATCATCTGGCATTTCCTCTATCTACTTGCTGGTGGTGTAACAAGTGACCACCTTGACGGCATCATTGGTCACTTGTACCACCAACTTCTTTCTTGGTGGTTGTACTCCCGAACATGCAGGTGCCCCCAGCCTGTCGAAGACTGACACTCAAGACACAAGAGCCTGAGCCTCAGCTGAGTGATTAGTTTCTACTCGGGTTAACCCTGAGGGTGATGAGGACTGGGGTTTTTGTAAACCCTCTTTCGCTTTTTGCCCACAAGGGCGTAAAGTTGACCTCTAGAATCACTGAGATTTTGGCTTCTTGTTGGTTTGCCGAACTTCATGCTTGTTGCAAGTCCAACATGCAGATGGGCCTCCCTGCTCTAGTCTGCTTAATGGCACGGGCCTCCTCTTTGGTGACCTAGATCTTCTTCATACGAAGCTAGCGCTCCACCGGCTCGTTTCCCGGCTTGGGTTTGGAAGTCTTGAAAGATGCACATATAGGGACTATATGAATGCCCTGTGCAGAGTTTATTCCGTGGGTGCGCATCGTATCAAACAATTTGGCTTCGAGTGTTGGATCTTTCCCCACTGACCGCAGTCAGTGTTGATTTACATCGACATAACGTCTGAACACCCTTGTTTAACCGTCAGAGAAATCCTAAGGTCCTCTATAAGAGTCCTGATACCGAAGGCAGGCTTGCTTGCATGGCTCAAAGCTAATTCTCACTCACCATCGAAGTATTAATAGAATTAGGGTTTCATCAAAGGCCACTAGGCTAGGCAAGAAAACTCTGTAATTTGAGGATATGACTGTAATTTTGCAGAAGCCGTAGGTGCTTTTGAAGTGTCGAGAGGTTTTCTGGACTCTAGGGATATTTTGGTAATTCTAGGTTTCTAGAAGTATATTGGTAATTTCACCAAGCCAGGGGCTCTACAGTGATTTCCAAGTTGGAGAGAGACTACGGTGTGATCTCTAACTTCCAAAGACACTGAGGCAGTTTCCAAAAGATTTTGAAGGCTCCTAGGTCATTTCTAGGTCACAAGGATATTTTGAGGCGAACTTAGGTTCAAGATGACACTTCGGGGTCAAGTTGAGCTGGCAAGTTACCTAAGTGAAAGAGCAACAATAGACTTCATAGAAGGCATGAGTATTGATGCTCGAAAGAGAGAAGGACATATGCACAAATTCCTAAAAGTTAGGATTTTTTTATAATTTTCCTTAATCGGCACATAAAGAAACAACTGAGTGCATTTATGACCTATATGAGTACAAGGGTTGTCGGCAAGTTGTCGATTGTACAAGAGAAAGGGGTTCCCCGCGCTGACGCGGGGCATGGGGGCCTAGCCCCATTTACATAAAGTTGCAAGATAAAAACTGCAAACAACGTGACTTGAATTTTTCTTGCAATCCCAAGAAGTGCGTTTTTGTAATTCTTCATTATGTGATGGAATTACATATTTTAGCAGTCCCAGGTGCAAAGAAAATTACAAACATGGCCCTCAAAGGGGAATAATTACAAACATAGCCCTCAGGGACATAAATACAAACCTCGGGATATTACATACCCTCGTTGGGCTAAAACAACGAACAATGCTCCTAAGGATGCCTTGAGCTTCCCCGTAGATCTCTCTCCTCTTGTGAATTTCTCGATGTGTAGATCCCTCCTTCTGGACTCTGAGGGTCTATTTATAGAAGTTAGAGGGCCACCCGAGGTTGATTTTACCCCTATGGGGTAAATAGGATTGAAATGACCCCGGGAGGGTCTTTTTTTTTTTTTTGATGATGGCGCTGAGCGTAAATTCCTGAACAAGCAAAAAGCGGCGGTCCTGGACATCGACCCGGCACACCTGCACCGTCTATTGTCCAAGAAGACAAAAGAAGTGGAGAACTATTTGGCTGCTCGGAAGGAGCCCCGGAGGCTCAAACCAGCACCCTCGATCGAAGTACCGAGGGTTAAGGTGGATGACTTTCAGGCGTCCCTTCATGCCTCTTGCCGGATCGGGACGGATAGATTGGATCTGATCAACTATCCCTTCCCGATTGAGGAGAAGGTTACTCCCTCGCAAGGGGCCCATCCGGAGACAGATTCTACTTGCCCTTATCGGGCTTTTGTGATGAAGGAGGACCGTAGGCCAGAGCGGTATCAGAAGACCACCTCATTGTTTGTTCTCCTATGGGTGCACGGGCTGACGACTACAGATCCTCCGAACGTGATTCTGGACAAGAAGCTGAACGTATCATTCCATTACGCTGACAGGTGGGGCATGGACCACCTTAACTTGTATAGTTGTCTGGCTTCCCGGAATCACTCGGACTTGGCCGTGCTTGCCGACCGCTGTGCCAGAGTCGGAGACGTGTACTGGTTGGTGAGGGAAGTAGCCCGTAGGGACAAGGAGCCATCACTATCGTACTGGATGTTGTCTCGCCTATATAATGGCCCTCCAGGTATGACATTCCTCTTTCATGGTCCTACAAGGGTGGGGTCCTCGGTCGCTTCTCCTTTTTGTTCCTTCTTCCTTTTTTGACACCTGTGCATGTGCAGAGTTCCCCTCCGGCCACACAATGAGCGCCTATCGACAATTTCTCTCGCATCTGGCGAAGCCGCCCCAATTTTTCGAGCCAACCCCGGCTCCGACTATTATGCCCTTGCCTGGAGGTAAGAAGCGTACCCGAGCCCGATCGTCAGTAAAGAAGGCGATCGCTGAGGTGAAGGCAATCGAGAAGAAGAGGAAGTCGAAGAAACAACGAACTGATGTGGGGGCAGTCACGACTGCTGCTTCCCCGCTTCCTCGGGTACCATCGTTTGAAGAATTTACCGCTTCCATGGTTATGCCGAGCCCGACTAGAGGTATGATTTCTTTAGTGTCATAACTCTCAATGCTCGTTCATCTTGTCAGAGGTGCAGCCATTTAACCGGCTATCTCTTGCCACTTCAGAACATGCTAAGATGCTCAGCCCCGTTATTATTCCCAGAATAAGCCTGATGGAGACTCCCGAGCCCACGCCTGGCGAGGAGACCGGTGTCATGCACTCCCCAGGGGCAGGGGTGGAGAGAGATGATCCCGGCACCATTTCAACCTCGTCCTTTTTCTTCTTTCGGAGCCCTGACAGTGCCGCTTTCTTTTCTTCCTCGCAGAGGGAGATGTGACGATAGGGAGTTCGGAGGCCGCCCCGTCGTCTCCACCAGTCACAAGGCCACACTTGAGGCGCAGTCTGACGGTGGGGAAGTCCCAGACTTCCAGTCCAGTGGTGACGCATCGGGCCAGCAGCTCCAAGAAGGGTGATGTGTCACCAGCCAAAGCCACACTTGATGTTGCCGAGGCCGCAATGGATGAGCCGTTGGAATGCGATGACTCCCGGGTCGAGGCATCCCAAGTCGGGAGCTCAACCACAGGGTCGGAGGACCTCACACCACTTCGAATGCCATCGCTTTTGCCAAAATCTTTGAGTTTGGTGGTGTCGGATGTAAGCACGAAATCGTGCTCCCTTCCAATCATTCGCGGGTCTTCTCGTGATATCCCATCTGACTTTTACCTCACCCTGTGCAGGCTCCGAGAATAGGGGCATCAGAGGGGCCCATCGTGACAGTCCTGGCTGATGGTGGTGGTGCAGTGACATCTACTACCGCAGTTCCAGCACCACCAGTGGAGACCTTGGGTCGGGCTCATGACGAGTGGTCAGCAAGTCGCGGGGGGCCTACGATTCGGCGACTAGCGCGAGGCTGATATCCACATTGAAGCTGGGTGAAGGCGTCCCACCAACTGCCTTGAGTTTCTTGGCAAGCACGTTGCCCCTACCGCCCATCTTATCACCTGACCTCTTCAATTTTCGAGTGGATCCACAGACCTTGTGGGACGTGTTGAGACACTTGGCATCTTTTTTGCCCCGCGTTCAAGTGATCGTGAGGTCGACTCCGACTGACGCTTCCTCGTCCTTGGCGCTTACGACCGTGGCGTCGACGGGGGATACAGCTCTGCCTTTGGCCAGCACGGTTCACGGCATTGTGATAGAGACCCCTGCCATGGTGTCGACGATAAAAGGGACAGAGACGTCGCTTGCGGAAGGGACACCCGGTGATCCCATGGAGGCTCCTCTTCTGGCGCTAACCTCGGAGGGGACCAAGCTGCTTCTTACTGGGGATGGGTCAAATGCCCAAGTGGGGACTCTGCTTCTGACACCAGAGGCAGGGGTAGAACCTACATAATCATCTTCTGCCGAGGAGGCCTCAGGCGTTGTTGTGGAGGTCCTGCCCCCGGCGCCAAAGACAACAGGCCCAGAGGTGACTCTTGCCAGGGATGGGTCGAGCACGCCGATGGAAATAGATCCCTCGGCCTTAGAGGCGGGGTCGGAAAGGACGCGGGCACCCCTCGCGGGAGAGAGTAACAGTGCTCTCGTAACACCTTCTCTTCCTGCAATGTCGGGGATGGGTCAGAGCTTAGTACTGTAGTTGCAGCGGCTCTCACTCCTATTTCGGGACTGTCGCCATCTTCGGGCATGGTGGACGCCGCACTCTGGGCCTCAGTGGACTCCCAAGTGGAGTTCAACATTCCAGCTGAGCCTGCGCTAGGCTTTTCTACCTCAGATTTCCTGGCAAGGTAGAACCTGATGGTGCTACAGTCTATGGTGCTCACCGATCCGTGGCTTACATACCCGAGGCTAAGAGCTATTGTAGAGAAGCTGACTGAGGCGTTACAGATGATGGGCTATCCACTGGAAGAATGGTCACGGAGGGTGGTGATGTTGCTCAAGTATGTGAACCGTCATGATTTTCTTCTGACGCAAGCCCCCAGCCAAGCTACTGCACTCTGCTTAGAGAAGGAAGAATATTCGCGTGCCCTGGAAGCTCGCTTGGGTGACGAAGCGCTACACCGAGACGACGCAGAACGTTATCGCGCCGAGGCCTAGGCTTTGGCAATCCGCATGGAATGGCTAAGAGAGTGGCTTGCTGCGGCCGAGCGGGACTTCGAGGCACTGCAGGCGTTGGAGGCCAAGGCAGTGGAGCGGTTGAGCATGACCGAGGTAGAGGTGGCTTCAATCTAGGCGGAGCTAGAACAGCTTCGAGGACAGAAGGATCGACTGGATGAAATGTGTTGAGTGGTGGATGGCGGATCTAAAGGGGAGGGGTGAATAGATCTGTCCCTCTTTTCGCAATACAGCCCTCTTTATAGCTAGTTAAAATAAATTACAGTGGAATTAAACTAGCTTAATGAAGAACATTCGGAGTAGCTTGGCAAGATGAATAAGTAATGTATCAATCCAGACCTAAGCATGCATGTAGAACGAATCAATCACACAAACACACCACGACACAATGGATTTTAAGGTGGTTCGGACTGAATCCCCAGTCCTACGTCCACCCCTCACCAAAGGACTCTATCTCTTAAAAACGTGGGGAAACTTTCTAGATTTTCTGTAGTTTCTATATAAAGAGCCCTGTGCAGACCTTACGACGGGGGTGCGTTTCAGAGGTGACGGCGAAGCCATGCCGAATTGTATTCATCCTCCTTCGACCATAGCCTGAACAGGGAAGTATTGTCATCGTTTTAGGTCTACTTTAGATTCATTTCATTATCGTTTACGCTCTTTTCTTTGCCTCTACGTTAGCAAATCATCACAGTTTACTGGTTTTCTGCTACAACGTTGCAACGGGGGCATGTTCATCAAGTCGGGGCGGAGTCATGATTCATCTTCTTCGTCCTCCTTCCACTCTATCTTGAAGAGGAGAGTATTTACTTCGTTTTGATTTTATATTTACCTTATTACTCATATCTTTCCCCCCTTTTTCAAGCCCTACCTTTTGAGGTTTCACCACTCTGTTCTGTACTGTTCTGAAACCCAGATTTCTTACGACGGGGGCACGTTTCCGTTGCCGGAGCGAGGTCATGGTACACTTCTGATCCATCCTTACAACTCCAGGCTCTTAAGAAAAGTATAATATTTATTTTTATCCATTCTAGGTTCGTTATATTGTCATCGTCGTGCATATTTTTCTCCATCATTTTTACACTTTCATTCTGTTTTCACACTTAGTCTCTATTTTGTCATGTTCTGCAACTCATTATTTTCTTCTATTTTTTACCCCATTTTTCACTGATGTATTCCCCGTTTTAAACCCCTCTTTTTGCCCAATTTTCACCACAATATTTCCACCTTTCCATAGCATCATTTATATTCCTTTTGGGTGTCTTATTCTGTGAGATATTCATCATTCTTTGAGTCCACTTTGTGCTCTATTCTGTATTTTCTGCACTGTCTATGTTTTTTCACAAACGTCTGGCCTCATAACGTTCTGTCACGATCTCCTGTTGGAGTGATTCTTATTCCTACTTCTTCACAACACTTAAGTCTTCTATCATCCCAATTTTCTCCCCATTTGGACGTAATTTGTTTTGTTATTTGTACCAGTCTTTGCACTCTATTTGCATAGTTAACACAGTTTCCTGCACTGTTATTGCATAACTTGCACTTTTACACATTACTTATCTTTGTTAATCATGGCATGTTAAATCAATCTCTGCACTTTAATCTGATCAAAATATACACACCTATTATTTTCACCCTTTCACAGGGGTTAAAAACCATCCCCCCATGAGTTTGCCCTTAATCTTTTATGCTAGTTTATGCACTTGGGCAGATTTCTACACGGCATTTTCTAATGGGTTTTGAAAAACAAAAAAACAAACAAAGAAATATAGAAAGTATTGCATTAACAGATTCTTTCAGCCTCAGAGAATACATGCTTTGCACATTAAACATCGCAGCTTCTTCAATCCTTCTGAAGATAATTATGAAGGGTGTTAGTTTTCATTGAGGGTTGATAGGTGGGCTAAGTCCTCAGAAAGAAGAGTTATATCAGATAGTATTTAGCCATGGTTAATTATTCATCTTTAAAGAGGATGCATGTAGGAAACCCTAGCAGAGGGGGGCCACAGCCCACAGGGGAAGAGTCGAGCATTTTGGTCAGGGGTAAGGGTGAGCGGGTATTTAACAAGATCCAATTTTCACAGATCCTGTCAATTTTGGGCGAGGCCACGCAGACCCAAGGTGCAAAGGCAATCTGCACCTTGGGGCTGCAAATCCACTTGGACCCCACACCTAGGGGCCCACCTAGGCATCGCCTTGAAAACTATGATTTTGTGCAAATATACAATGTTTCAAGATGGGACATCATGATCAAATGCAACATATTTGGTTCAACAGATGAAAACTTCATGCATGCAATGATATGCTAACATAGGGGGATGAAAGGGAAAAGCATTAAACTAGGTGACATTGTAAATAGGGAATCCATGTTGCATGGTTTTAGGAAAAAGATGACTTGGGACCAGTCAATGCAGGCAGGGGAGATCCACGGGCTTGGTGGGCACATGTTAGTGCAATGCTAGTGCCATATCGTATTTTACTTTTATTGTTAAATTTATACTACAGTCATGAATATCTTTGGTTTACAAAAAGGAACCAAGAATTCTGCCTAGGCACCATTATGCAGTAGTATCTAAGCACCGAGGCTCCCCAAGAACACCTCATCTTGTCACCTTGACAACTATGTGCACAACCAGCCAAAAGAAGCATTCAAGCACAGGAAATGACCACAGAAACAACAGATTTTGCACAACCAAAGATCACAAAGTGTACAATACTAATCCGAACAATCTGAAGTAATCAAAAGAGGAGTGTAAGATCTGTCAAGTCAACTGCATATACTGATTCAACTGATCCAAGAGGATTGCAAGAGAAACTTTTTCCAAGTAATTGGAGAGAATTAGATCTACAAAATCAGTTACCTAATGAAGAGTGATAAATAGCTGTATGGCAAATTGACAGCCCCAAAGCCAGAAAGTATAGCCATCACAGTTACACCTATCACTCCAATTCTGCTTACCAACTGTGGCATTGTAAAAAAACCTGTCAAATGAAATATGCCAGGCTTTACCAACCATGTGAAACTAATAAAGCATACAAAAAATTAGTTCTCAGGTCAGATCTAGTTCTGCCTCTGCAGACCAGATTCGACTCCCTCCCCATCTTAAAATCCATTTGCCCTTCAAAATCAGTTCATAAAATTCTTGCACGTCCCTCACAGACCCCTCTCCCAGTCATAAAATCTCTAGCTCCCAGATCCACCATCTCCCCTCCGGTCAAACCCAATTCTCAGGCAGATCCCAGTCTGCCCAGTCGATTTTGAGCCTGGGGAACCCGCCTGTTCAAAAATCCTCCAAGGGAAGTACAACGACAGGAAAATTCCTATCATAGCCTAGGTTCGTAGATCTCTGAGAGAGCATCGCAATGGCACTGGTCCCATCTCGTTCTGGAGTCAGGTCTGGTCACAACAACTGTTCTCATGGGAGCGCGTAGCTCTATCCAAAACTAGGGTAGCAAGAAAGGGCGACCGTAGAAATCTATAACAAAATATGTCGGAGGTGATTCAGCAACTGCCGCTCCCAGGGGTCGACCAGGGACCCCCTACCATCGTCCAGGTGTTCCATCGCCGTCAGAAGCCTTCTAGAGGTCGGCGTCCCTTTGGACGTCCCTGCTCGCTGTCTTGGCGAGCAGTCGTTCGTAGAACCAGAGTCGTTATCCGCCGCCGCCCGGAACCCGCCGCCTTGCTGCCTGCCAACCCAAGTTTGGTGCTCCCGGCACCACTGTGTAGCCTATTACCTCCTTGCGTAGAGTGGGCCATTAGAACACAACTGTAATTAAGTTTACCTTTGTACCGAGAGTTACAGAACTTGGCCGGGACGTCTTCCCCACTCCCAGAGCGTGGAGGTACACTCACCACCCTCTCTATCGTATTTGCTTGTTTAGTATAAGTTTCATTTGCCGCTGCATGTGAGTAAATTAGTTTCTAGCTTGCTAAATTTAGTCACCACTGTGAGTTGTGAGTGCGAGACTTGTCCCGTGACTCGTTCCGAGCACGAAAGTGAGCTGACCACCTAAGACTCAAAGTCGGTTACTTAATTGTGCCGATCGACACGTTTCCCTCGCTGGGGATGACTGTGAGTGAGTACTTCTGTTTGGGGCATGTTCACCTCTTCAGGAACCCGGTTAGGTGTCGAGTCTTGTGTGTCATTGCTAGTCGCATCCTCCAAAAACTCGCGTCGTCACTTAGAGTCCCAGTTTCGAGTCGAGTCCCATAGTCGTCCCGCATCAGATTCCGTTAGCTCTCTCAAGTCACTTCTACCTCCCAAGTCCTACTGGAGCGATCAACATGCCGATCAGGCCAGTATTTTACATTTTGGACTCCCGAACCCCTAAGTATTATGCAATGATATGTGCATGTGTTTTCAATGTATGTAAGAATACGCATGTAGATGGATAGATGACCGAAGATTATCCTTATTTACACACATGCAAGGATGTATATGATATGTATGCAACCAACCATCTTGTTGGTGCATGTGTGGACCAATAGCAAGAGGGTTTGCAGCATGAGTAGGCACAATTGCACACCATGGTTTGCAGCAAGTATTACTTGCTATTCATAATAACCTAAGTATATAAATGTTTCCAGATAAAATTCAAACTCTAAGAAAATCTTGCACAAGGAGTAATGGATAGCTGACATTGAATACCCCCCAACTAATTAATCATATGATCTGGTAGCTAAATCAACCAGAATTAGTTTATACCTGCAATAAAAATCATGAAAATAGGGCACATTCCTTCTTTTATGTGGTAGTTAACAAATACCCACCCTAGCTAGGTATGTGAGGTTAAAAGATATGACACAGTGCATTCATTATTCTTGGAATTGCCTTCATGCCATATGAAGTACTCCTTCACAATTTTGGCATGCCGTGTGTTACAATTAGCTCCTACTAACACTGCTTCTCCCATGATGTGTTGTGAATCTTGTTCTTCTGATCTTGTCATTTATGAGAATTATTTGAACTCAGCATCCTGTATGTGAGTGGCTTCAGAGGTAACCGTTAAGGACGAGAAGGTCTATATGTAAAGGAGTAAGCAGATGCTCATGCTGCTCCCTTTTACTCTTGACGGCTGCTAAGGGATATGCATTATTCTTGTTATTTCTCAAAGAATTATCCTTGGAACTCTTCCCTCTATCCTTCTGTTGCCTCTGTCAATACTTTCCACTTTCCTCTATAGTCCATGGCTTGTGTGGCCAGAGGGTCATCCATCCAGAGGTCATAGTCCACAACTTGAGTGGCCATGGCTCAGCTACTTTTGCTATTTAGGGCATGTATGAGTCTGTCTAAGAATCATAGTTCACGAGCTGCGTGGTCATGATTATCTCCCTTCGTTATCTTTAAGGCTCAGTTTGATAATCGAATAGGCATCCCAAGGATTACTTATTGGCCGGTTAGCAGCTGATTTCACTACGTTAACCAAATTTGATTGGATGCAAGTTATGGGTGTCGAATAGACACAAAACTCCTATTTTGGAGGGTTTTCCTGTTCGAGGGTGGGAGCTCGAATACGCTACCCGCCAGGTTAAGGCGAGCGACATATTCCCCCTCTAACCCACTCAATTATCAAAGTGGACCTAAGACAAGTAGCCCGGGCATATTCGGGCGTTACCTTACTGTACAGTTTTTCACCTTCAGAAGACAGTCATAGGATGACCGCTACCTGGTAGACTCATAAAAGGGTTCAAACGGCTGAGCCGACATGCCCTGGAAGCTTCTGGAATAGGAGCTGAGAAGGCGGTCTTTAGGAGACCGCCACTTGATGGTGGCGGTCTTCCCAAGACCATTACTAGCCCTTTTCTAAAAAAAATTATGTAGAACGTAGTCTCCTTGGAGACCGCGACCTGATAGTCACAGTCTGCAAGGAGACCGCGATAAGGGGGCCTGCGCATGATTGCGCCAGACGCCTGATCGGCTATTCAAACTGTGCAAAATGGTTCCAAAAGTGGGGTAAACGAGATAAATGGACTCCAAAGCTCAATGGGCTCCAAAAATGACCAAGAAACGGGCTCGAAACACGCTCAAGAATGATCCGAAAATAATGGATAATTCGGGTCATCATAGAAGGTGAATAAGAAAAATAACTCAATTTGTAGGCTAAAAATGGGTATCAACAAACACCTGAGCAAAAATAGCAACTGTATTAATTTCCAGTAGGATAAACACCAAAATAAGGGATTTAGATGGATAAAATCTCGAGATAATAGTGAGGATAATACCCTAAGATGGATAGAAATCAAGGTGGCAGCCTATCTTCATCGAAAATGGTTCAAACAAGGAGTCTCGATCCTCCTCGGGTGAAGAAAATGGAGCCCAGATCGATCAAGAATCTACAATCAAAACGCAGTCGGTCGCACGACTGCCACCTTCAGAAGATGGTCATAGGATGACCGCTACCTAGTAGACTCATACAAGGGTTCAAACGGCTGAGTCGACGTGTGTTGGAAGCTTCTGGAATAGGAACTAAGAAGGCGGTCTTCAGGAGATCGCCACCTGATGGTGGTGGTCTTCCCAAGGCCATCACTAGCCCTTTTCTAAAAAAAATTGTGCAGAACGCTGTCTCCTTGGAGACTGCGACCTGATGGTCACTGTCTGCAAGGAGACCACGATCAGGGGGCTTACGCACGATTGCGCCAGACACTTGATCAGCTATTCAAACTGCGCGAAATGGTTCCAAAGTGAGGTAAACGAGGTAAATGGCCTCCAAAGCTCAATGGGCTAGAAAAATGACCAAGAAACGGGCTTAAAACATGCTCAAGAATGATTCGAAAATAATGGATCATTTGGAACATCATAGAATGTGAATAAGAAAAATAACTCAATTTGTAGGCTGAAATTGGGTGTCAACAAACACCTGAGCAAAAATACCGACTGTATTAATTCTTAGTTGGGGGGTTAGTGAAAATCTCAGTTGTTGTTGGGTACTGCTCGCGTGGTGCTCCGTGTACGGTACCGGTGGCTCACTGACCCGGACCGCTCATGTGCTCGGGTGTCCGCACCAACTATAGTGTCTAATTCTGCAAGTTCTTATATGTTCAGTTTTTTAATTGGGCTTTAAGTTTAAATTGGCCAAAGTTTTTAGAAGGGGATTCATTCACCCCCCCCTCTGAATCCGAGCCTAGCACCCCAACATCCCCGAGCTTTCCTTTTCTGGCTATCGACACTCTAAGTGTCTGCCACTCAATTCGGCACTTTGGGTTGATAAATTATTGAGGAAGGGCTATCAGGCATTCTTGGCTTTAGTCTCTTTGACCGATAAGAAGGAGTTGGAGTTGAAAGACATCCCTGTTGTCCTAGACTTTCCTGATGTGTTTCCTGAGGATTTGGCAGGACTTCCTTCTGAGAGGGAGGTGGTTTTCTCCATTGATCTAGTTCCTAGCGCAACACCAATCTCTAAGGCTCCGTACCGTATGTCCCCTGCAGAGTTAAAAGAGTTGAAGGAGCAATTGCTGGAATTGCTAGAAAAAAATTTCATTCATCTGAGTACATCCCCGTATGGAGCCCCTATGCTTTTTGTAAGGAAGAAAGACGGTTCGTTGAGACTCTACAATGATTACTTCCAGTTGAACTAGCACACCGTCAAGAATAAATATCCAGTACCAAGGATCGACAAGCTGTTCGATCAGATATATGGAGCCCAGTATCTTTCCAATATTGACCTCAGATCGGGATATCATCAGTTGCGGATTAAGAATGAGGATATCTTTAAGACGGCTTTTCAGAGCAGGTATGAGCATTTTGAATTTATAGTTATGCCTTTGGGTCTAATTAATACTCCTACAGCTTTCATGCAGCTGATGAATAGTATATTCCAGCCCTACTTAGACCCATGGGTTGTGGTATTCATTGATGACATTCTAATATATTCTAAAAGCAAGGAAGAGTATAAGGAGAACTTGAGGATGGCATTACAGACATTAAGAGATCATCAGCTATATGCCAAATTCAGTAAATCTGAGTTCTGGCTGCAAGAGGTGTCTTTTCTAGGTCACATCATTTCTAAAGATGATATTGCAATGGATCCCTCTAAGGTAGAGGTAGTAAGAAATTGGGAAAGGCCTGTGAATGTGACTGAAGTCCAGAGTTTCTTAGGCCTAGCAGGTTATTATCAGAGATTTATTAAAAATTTCTCAAAGATTGCAGTACCCTTGACAAGGTTGACCCATAAGGAGAACCGATTCGAGTGGTCAGAAGAATGTGAGAAGAGTTTCTAGACTCAGAAGGTTATGAAAACGCAACAAACATTTTAGATCTGTCTATTCTTTGGTGGTTTTCCTATGTAGATGGCAAAGACGAAAAATGAAAAGTTTAGTTAGCTTTTCTTAGGTGTATCATGTGGTGGGTGTATCAAATCTATCTATTTTGACGTGCATACATACATATAAATCATTATTTCATGTATAAAGAATCTAAAGACTCTTTTCGCTTCTTGTCTCTGAATCTGTTTATCCTTAAAAGCTTTTGCTGTCTACATGTCACCATATTTTAAAAATATAATATCAAGACCAATATTACATCAAAATGGACCAAATGGGGCATACAGTATGCTTTGTTTCCACCAGAGCATAGCACAGCACTTCTTCCCTTTTCCCCAACTCTAATAGTCTGGGAAACTTTTTGAGTCTGTTGGGTCTAAAAAGCACAGTGATTTCACATGTCAAACGTACGAGTTTAATTTTTTTTTTGAATGAGCAAACAGGACAATCTAATTTTATTTCAATGAGCAAACAGGACAAAAGATGCTGTCACCGACAAAGAGAAGTCTTTTTGCCGAGCTTGTTCTTAAGCACCTTTGCATTGGATGAGGTGTCTCTGAAGTCTGAGCAAAACCTAAGACATGGGTTCTAATCAATTCAAGGTCTCAGAATAGAACAACTTTTAAGGACAATGGGAAGGCGATGTGTGCATGTCACATAACAGACAGCTGCTACAATGACTTGGGTGCACTGTTTCTTATTTGCAAAATTTTTATATGTTAATTAGTAGCTGTATTATATTTTAATAACCACCTTCAATCAGAAGTACATCCCTCTCAACTTCACATCTTTCAACCTGTTCTTTTGGGAAGAGAATGTGAGATGGTAAAAGTTACTTACGTATTTCTTGGCTTCTCTGAGAACAAGACTGCTGCGCTTATGAAGCACACGAGTTCCCACATAAGTTGGATGCCAAATTTTAAAAAGGGCTGCCCTTTACTTATTAGGATTCTTGGAATTGATGAGTATTCCAGGTACACAAATGTCCACAGCCAGTACAAGGAGTGTCTTCATTGTGCCGGCCATTTTCACGCCAAGCTTAGCTGCCACCTACAGGGAATCTAGAATTTTTTTTATTATATGCAAAAGTAATAGATAATAGAAGAAGCAACAAAAAAAGTGTAGGTTTATTTGTGTGTGTTTGTCTTTCCTGTTCCGTTAAAATGTTAGCTCCTACATTTTGTGAAGAGTAATATTTTACGAATCGAATTTGGTGCACAAAGTTACGTTAATTTATAATATTTATTTTTATTAATTTAAATACAAACTTTCTTAAGTAGAATTAACAAGTTTTAACGAGATTGAAGAAATTAAACTAGGCAAGGTAAATTTAGTTATCTCAATCTCACCATTCACACACAATCAAGATAAATAGCATTAACATGCAAACCGACAAACACACATACCACATGGACAAGGTGATTTTTAATGTGATTCGGGACCACGATGGGCTCCCTACGTCCACCCCTTACCAAACCAGTAAGGCTTAACTCGGGGATAAATCCCCAACATGGAGCAACACTCCAACACACACGCAGGACGACGCCTGCACACACGCACGGGGACACGCCCCAACACACACATGGAGATGGAGTCTCCAACACAATCTGACAGTGGATCTACATACACACACACACGAGATACAACAACCGCAGCACAATAAACACAACCATACGTAGACGATCCATACACACTATTCTCCAAGTTCAAAAAAATCAAAACAAATATGCTGACATGCTCAAACAAAGATAAAAACTATGAACACATCACAAAGAACATATAAGAGATGTAGAAGTGACCACCCTTGGTTTCCAAAACCCGATTGATGATGTTCATTCAAGCAACAGTCGGAGGGAAGTCGGATGACGGTGATTCAAGCGTCCTCTTGTTCCTTTCGTTGGTCCGTTCCTTTTCTTCTTCTTCCATGAACCCCGGAGATGCCTGGATGCAGATCAAAACCTTCTCCCAAGCTATTCTTTTCTCCTCCTTGGCCTTCTTCTCCTGCAAGATAGAAAGAGTTAGCACAAAAAATGGGGTTCCCTCTTCAAATTCAAAGGTCATATGTGTGTATATATAAGATACATGAAAAGACACATAAACCCTTCACAAAACCCTTGGAAACCCTTCTAAGATGTGTATAATAACCCTAGGGGCAAATGGGTAAGAGATGGAGCACAAATGGGTCAAGTTGGATGGGTTTCGGATGAGATTCGTGAACCCTGATTCGGAGCCCGACGGAATCGGTCGACCAAAATTGGGGGTCGGTCGACCGAATTGTGTAAACCTGTGAAATTTTCAGTTCTGGGAAGATTGGTCGACCGAACTCTACTAAGTGCAAAAATGAAGGGAAAATCAATGAGGTTTAAGTTCATACACCTCCCAATTAAAAATGCATGAAGTATGATCATGAAAACCAGTTAACAAGGAGAATAAAACCACTTTGAAAGCTCAATCAACCACAACTAAAAATTAGAAAGATATTACCATCCATCCATGTGATATTTAGGCGTCTTCCAACCATTTCTCTCTTGTAAAAATAAGGTAGAACATGAGATCTACGTCATATTTCCCAAAAACCCATAAAAATTGACATATTTTTAAAATTTCTAAAAAAAAGGGTTCCATATTTTCAAGTATTCATGGCAACATTTTTCCCAAGGACACAAACTCAAAAGTAATCACAAGTGCACAAATATCAAAAACTACTTCATTTTCATTAACACATCAAAAAAGATACAAGTGAGGGTGAAGTACAAAAGCTCTCTAGCTCTCACCACCACCCTCCTGGTCGCCTCCCACATGGGAACTCCCCACGTCCTCCCGCCCTCTCTGAGAAGGCCCGGGAAGGCCCGCCGGTCCCCTGGAAGCTCCACTCCTGCTCTCGCGAGCTCTCCTCTCGATGTCCTCCCTCCGCTGGTGCTCAGAAGAAGTAACTAGATAATCGCTGCTCGAGAAGGCCCGAGAGTATCCCTCGCGCTGTGCTCGCTCTCGACCCCGTCGGTAGCGATCCTCCGCATCCTTTGCTCGCTGCTCGGCAATACCCAGTCTGGTGCTCAGCTGCACTCTCTCCATCTCTCTCTCCACTCTCTCCCTCTCCCATCGCTCTCTCTCTGACTCTCACTCCCCTCTCTCCCTCTGCCGCTCGCTCCTCTCCATCCCGAGGAGGAGGCGCAACTCGGTCACATCTCGGGGAAGCTCCTCCGCCATCATCCTCTGCAGCTCCTGCTCCTGCACCCAAAATCTTGGTCACATGGCTGATATTAATAAAACTTTTTAGACCAACAAGGATAAATTGCTTACTCTCTCATGAAGAGCGGCCTCAGCTGCCTCTGCACGAGCTACTGCACTGGCAAGCTAGCTCTCCAGCTCGGTATGGTCGCAAGCGGGCTGGGTCGAGGATGAGGCACCATAGGAAGAGCGGACGCTCTCTAGCTCCGTGCGCTGAAAGGGAACATCGTTATTAATACCAATTCAAAACACTTTAAGCAGCAAGAGAGGGTTCTTACCAATTCATACACGGTTTGCTGGAGTTCATCGCGCTGGCGGATCGTCGAGTCGAGAAGCCCCTGCACCATGGCTAATCTTCCCTCCGGGTCAAACTGCATAAAACACATGGTCATATATCAAATGCATTTCTAAAAAAAGGGGCTGGAAATTTAATGAATTCAAAGCATACCTGTCCTCGAGCACTCTGATAAATCCGGCTACCATAGGCCTGTGAGTAAGCCTGGAGGTAGGCATCGTCGGAGTCTGCTCCTGCCGGGACCGGCCGCCCACGCCGCTTCCAATCCACAATCTGCTCCCGTACACGCTGTCGCCAGTCCACAACCCCTTGGAGCCCTCGGAAGCGTCTCCCGGGTCGCGGATCCGTCGCCTGGGTCGGGAACTCGACCAACGCCTGGTGAAGACCCATGGTCCTCATGATCAGCCTGCTGTAGAGGGGTTCAACCACGTTCAGGGAGTGCAACCAGATCTCCCTCCCGAAATAGGGAATGGCCGGCTCCACCCAGGGCATCTCCACCATGTCCTGCTGATACGGGGTCCAGTCCACCTACAAAAATTAACATGTCATTGCCTTGATTCTATGCATATAATTGAATTCAAATTCAAATTCAAATTTTACCTCCGAGTGGGGCATGACATCCAGTGTCTCCTGAACACGGGTGATCTGGTCCTGTAGGGAACGGGCGTCTCGTGTAGGGACCCATTGCCTAGCCAGGGGCACTAGGTCTACTCGGTATTGCCAGGCGCGTCCAAGAGTGGGAAGGTACACGTAGCTCCAAACCTGCAATAGGGGTCACATGATCAAAATGCAATTCAATTTAATTCACAAGTTTAAGGGTTAGAAGATACCTGAAGGAGAGGGTAGAACCCCCCGAGTGAAGACTGGAGTAAGGAAACGCCAAGACTGTCAAACAGGTGGGCTAGAACTGCCGCACCCCAAGCATACCGTCTAACCCTACTCAAATCCTCTAGTAAGGGCAAGAACCGGCAGCTCACTGCGTCTCCCTGCGTCGCTAGGAGCAGCTTCCCGATCATCAGGGAGAGAAACCTCCTCAGCTCTATGTCCGCCTGTGCCCCAGCCTCTGTAGAGAAGATGTCTCTAGCCTCCGCTACTAGTCGAGTCTCATAGGCTGCCACGGTCTCTCCCACTGATCTCTGTGTATGATATAGGCCCAAGCTCTCCTGCAAAGCTATCCTCGGCACTAAGGAAGTCCGGCCAGTACCCTCCAGCTCCAAGCCCAGTAAATCACGTGCCATCTCTCGGTAGTCAAGAAGGGTGTAGCCGGACACTGCTGATCCATGAACCCGCAGTCCGGTGATGCGGGTGACGTCCTCCAGCGTTGGAATCATATGACCCCAGGGGAAGAGGAACGCCTTGCACCCTATGTCCCATCGAGCCTTCAAGGCTCGTATCAAGCCAACATCTACTTGCAGCACTTCAATGTCTAGGAATTCTCCAAAGCCCATTCGGCGGAGGCGGGCCCGTTGGAATTCCGGCAGAGCAAAATATACGGCGCGGACCAACGTCCATGAAATGCGGGTCCGGACTGCTCCCTGGACACCCTGCACGCATCACAAGACAAGTCATCAGCCTTAATTTAATGGGAAAACCAGACTAACAGCAAGAAACCACTTCTGGTTCTGAACGCGCTATGTCGTCATAGCGCTTTATGAACGCGCTACCTGGTGGTAGCGCGTTCACAGACCGCGTGGGGAAGATCGTCTCCCCGATCCTATGGCAGTCCAAATGGGCATCTCTACCCTACATACGTGATCCTAAGGCATCCAGGGGCATCCTCCTCATCCCATCGTCACTCATTGTGCATTGAAAACGTAAACAAATCATCAAAATCATGAGTTAGGACGGTTTTACTTACCGCCCGTTGCCCGCGCACCCTCGCTTCGCCGGCCGCCTCTTCTTCCGCCATTGTGGTATCTTCGTCTTCGGCTTCCATTGCCGAATCCGCCGGTTCCACTCCTTCTAGCGTGGCCGAGACCGTAGCCTCGGAGTCGGGGCGTTCCTCCGTCGGGGGCGGCATTGCTTCCTCTTCGGTATGGGATCTTCCACGGCCGCGGATGGCGCACCTTTTTGACCGTCGAGGCCCTCCTCCCTCCATTGGATTTGGGTTGTGGGAATGGGAGGAGTTTGGGTTGAGAGTTAGAAGGCAAATAAGTTGGCTTGGTTGCAAATGAGGGGAGAAAGGCCTTTTATGGCCGCGGATCCTGGACGCGCTACAGGCAGATAGCGCTTCCTTAACGCGCTGTCTACCTATAGCGCGACTAACATAGTTCAAATTTCTGGATGAATTTAGTGCAGATAAGCTCCCTATGATGTGTTCTGATGGTTATGATCATGTTATATTGATTGAATATTGATATATTATGCTTGTGATTAACATTTTTTATCCTCAGGAAGAACGAACATAAGTTGCACGCCGTCAGGTACGTATCCCGTTATCCCTCTCTTACTGCATTTACTATATGATATATATAATTATGTTATCTCAAGGACTGGCTGGTTCTCAACATGTTTTGGGATCTGAATTCCCCTTTACCAAAAATCATGATGATCTAGAAACATGTGGTTAATCGTCGGATAGGCCGTTAGGTTGAATGGTCTTGGGGACGATGGACTTCATCCTGCACGCTGTGGTTGCGGATAATTCTTGACCCAAGTCTGTTTGGTTTAACAATATTTATCCTTGAGTACTTTCTATTTTATTCTTTCTTGGCATTTTATTTTGATGATTTCTTTATTTTAGCCCTGCATGCATCATGTCATTTAGCATTTATGATTTCTCATATGTTCAATTCTCCCGAATAGGGATCCGTTGTGGTTGATTCCCTGAACGAAGAAATTTTAATTCCATTCTGAATTTGAAAGATTGCACCTAGTTTAGCCTTAGATCTTGCTGGTCAGTGTGACCCTTGTCTGGAATTTGTTTATCTCTCTCTCCAAAATCCACTTCAACATTGTTTCTCCTTTCCTGGTCCGCTCATTAGCTGTGAACCGCACGATGGCGTCGATGGATCCGCCGGGCTCGCGTCTATTCCACTAACGGAGTGAAATCTGCAGTTGCTACGCACTGTGGGTGCCTCTTTGTGCAAGAGGTTGATCAGCTTTCCCTTTTCTTTTGTTCTCGCCGTTCCAGGCTAGAGTCACCTGTGCTAGCTTGATCTTTTGGTTAGCAGGGAGCTTTCTGGATTATTCCTATCGCTTGTTGGTTGTGACGGGTGTCTTTTTCTCCTTGATGTCCACTTATCAGTCCGCTCCACTGCATTTCAACTTCATCTCTCCTTCGATACTATGTGTTCTCTCCGTTTCGCTTTCGTTTCACCTCCGTTTCGCTCCCCTGCAAAGCGGACATCAAGGAGGGGCATCTGTAGACACCCGTTTTTGACTGATAAGTCGAGTCATTTTCTTGTTCTCCCGGTGACGCCCAATTTGATCCTTGATTGGTGAATTGATCATATTTTTTCGGCCATTGAGCTCAGTTTCGTGCATTAAGTTTAATTTTCTTAATTCGCGAGGAATTCCAGTTTAAATGCTCATTCGTTCGATTATTACCTCTTACAAAGTCATTTGGGATTGTATTTCAGTCATTGTTTCCTCAGAAATCTCGATCGGGCTTTAATCGAGTGGATTATCGGACTTTTTGCTAAGGGTCATGAACGCGCTATATCGTCCTGGCGCGTTCATACATGGTCGCGCTATGGAGACATAGCGCGTTCACAGACAGAGTCCGTTCCGGGCTGGACTCTCCGTTTTTCGATCCAGAGTCCTGTTTTGGTAAGTTTCCTTCTGGATATTGCTAAAATAAAGGGTCCTAGTCTATCTAAGATTCTTTTCCCCATGATAATAGGCTGGATTACCTCGTTTTATCTCATCAAATTAAGGGATTGAATCGAACTCCGACTTAGGGT
Organism: Amorphophallus titanum; assembly: GCA_024336825.1. Lineage (NCBI taxonomy): Eukaryota > Viridiplantae > Streptophyta > Magnoliopsida > Alismatales > Araceae > Amorphophallus > Amorphophallus titanum. The sequence continues at coordinate 143,658 of JANBPO010005804.1, read as the reverse complement.
TCGTTTTTCCCTTTTCCCTATAAATTGAGCTCAATGGCCGTCGTTCCGAGGATGCAACTTCGATTCTTGAGTAAGGAGAGGCTGTTCCTCGTTCCAGATCATTGATTCCTCCTCCTTCTCACGTTTAAGGGAGTATTAGGCTTTTTATTGTCATTGTGTTTCGTTGTTCTATAGTGTTCTTAGTGTTCCTCCACACATATCCCTCTTAATCCTTGCATAGCATAGCATATTGGTTGCAAAATCGTGCTTTTACACTTTTCATGCATGCACACACTCCTAACCCACGTTTAGCCCACCTATAGGGGTTTAAAAAACCACCAAACCCCCAGGTAATCGATCCCCCTTTTACATGTTCATGCTTAATAGAAGGGATAGATCCTATGCAAAATTCGATCTAATGGGCTGTTTATATGTTGTTTAAACTATTTTGCAGGCAATAGAAGGCACAAACGTGGAGCCCTTGCACCTTGGCCGGCCTTGGAGCAAGGAAGGAACGAGCTTACCATCAATCCCGCAACCTGGTTATGGTCGCGCTACACCCAGATAGCGCGTTCATATTGAACGCGCCCTTCACCTATAGCGCGTTCAAAGTCCGGCCCAGTTAGGCCCTTTTCCAGATTTCTGAGGTATGTAACACGCCCTATCTTTGATTGTTTATATGTTGGCGTGTTTCTGGCTTCAGTGGCGATCACGGTTTATTAGTTTCATGTTGTTAATCCTCTTTTCATCATCTTTCTTATCAAATCATATTCAAACAAAGAAAAAAGGGGGGATAGCGACATGATGATTTATATCTCGTTATCTGATTCGATGATCTGATTGATTTTTGGATGTTACAGAGGTGACCGCCCTATGTTCCGCGTTTTGGTATTAAGCGGCCCGGTAGGGACCGCCCAGTGATGGAGCGGTCCGGGTCCGACCGTTTAGTGATTTGGGCGGCCTGTGGTCGACCGCCCTATGTCGTTCGGTTTAAGACCGGTGTCTGTGTTGTGGATGGCGCGGCCCGTGTGGTGACCGCGTAGTCCATTGGGCGGCCTGGAGGAGACCGCCCTATTCTCCGCGTTTTGGTTGTTGTGCGGCCGGATGGCGACCGCCCAGTGATGGAGCGGTCCTGGCCTAACCGTCTAGTGCTTTGGGCGGCCTGTGGTCGACCGCCCTGTGTCGATTGTGTTTCGACCGGTTTTGTGTTGTCGAGTGGCGCGGCCCGTGTGGTGACCGCGTAGGCTTTGGGCGGCCTAGAGGCGACCGCCCTGTGTTCCGTGGTTTGGGCATTGAGCGGCCAGGGAGAGACCGCCCAGTCCTTGGAGCGGTCTAGGCCCGACCGCTTAGCCCTTTGGACGGCCTCCGTTTGACCGTCCAGTCCCTTGGCGGTGGCCACGGGACGGCCCGTTGTGGACCGTCCTGTCCATTGAGCGGCCAGGGACTGACCGCCCTGTGTGGGACGGTCCTGTGCGAACCGTGTTCCCGTGATTGGCGCGGTCCGGTCTTGACCGCCCAATTCATGGAGCGGTCTGTGTGTGACCGCGTATTCGTTGAGCGGCCCTTGGAGGACCGCCCTGTTTCTGTGGTTTAGCCGGCGAGGCTTTCGTGTTGATTCGAGTCCCGGGTGAGTGGGCCTCGGTCCACGTGCTGACCTGTGGTCCGACTGATGCTGGGCATCATGAGGGGGACCAGGGTGGGACGCCGTGCGGGGTCCCGGGACGTGACGTGTCAGCTTTGGCTTGTGTCACCGAGAGTCGGTGTGGGTACGAGGGGCGGTCCCCTGTACTCTGTCTGTTTGAGGTGTTGTTTCCCGTTGACTGGTGAGTTTATCTCCCAGTGACCGTTTAAGTGTTGTGTGGACCTCGGTCGACCCGGTCGTGACCCAGTGGTCGACTTTCGGTCTTGTGAGTGTCTCGGACACCCTGGGGGTTCCGTGGCCGTGTTTTGAGGTAACCGTGATTTTCATGCTATCGTGGTTTGGACCTAGGGATTAGGCCCGATTGGCGGCTGAGTGCTGTCATGTGCAACGGTCTTGACCTCGAGTCCTGTGACTCAAGGACCGTTGAGTTAATAGGTTTGGTGGACTGTCCAGAGTCGGTGGCCTCGAGTCACCGGTTACTTCGTGTTACTCGCACTGCGTGCGTGTGTGGTTTGCTGTGCCCACGTTTCGTGAGCCATCCACTAGTTGCTGCCTTTTCGGTACGCGTGTGCCGCCCACTAGGAGCACTGGTGAGGCATACCCTAGAGACGGTGAGTAAGCTGGTTACCGTAGGGCCCCCGCGCACCGCCGGGTCTGAGTCAGGGGGGGGAAATACCAGCTAGAGGACAGACCGAGGGCGTATGGTCTGAGTGTGCACACGAGGCTGAGGGCTCGGACCCGCGCTGACGAGCGCGACCTCAGCTAGTCCTTGTTTTGTGGTTCCTTTTGGTTACTCTTTGCGTGCCTGAGTCTCCCGCCTGGGGCGCAGTAGCTCGGCACTTGTGACGCGGTGTCAGACGTCAGTGGACGCATCCGGTCGTTCTGCTAGTGGGAGGTGCTCCTGTCACGTGACGTGTCGTTGTGTTTGGTTTCCGTTCTCGTCTGCGAGACGGGATAGCAGGTGTTGCTTCCGGGTGTGTTCCCGTGGCCTAGGTCCGAGGGTTTCCGGTGAGCGTCACCGATGGCCTTCCCTAGACGGCTTTCGGGGTTCACGACAGCGAGGTCGTGACTGTGTTTCCGGACCGTGTGGTTTGGCTTGGACCCTTGGAGAGGGCAGGCCTCTGCGACTGAGGTGTCGTTTCCTAGTAGCGTGGCTAGGATGGTCGAGTCTGGTGGTCTCTCGATCGTGGCATCGAGACGTCGGGTGCGCGACTTGGTTGTCCCCCGACGGGAGGCTGAGTTGTGTTTTCGGTACAGTAGGAGTAGCTGTAGAGCCGAGGTTTTACCGGCCGCCGTAGTTACTTTCCTGCTTTCTAGTTGTAGCTAGCGTAGCTTTTCCTTCCTGCCGCTGTTTTTCTCGGTTGGGGTTCCGCGGGATCCCTACTGAGCCAGAATGAGTACACTTGCCCAATAGGTATCTTCGTATCAACATGAAGGTAAAGTTTAAGTAATTAGCATTTTAACTCTAGAGAGAATATAAAGCATATGATAAAACATGCGAATAAAACCAAAGTAACAACGCAAGTAACAAGGTATACTCTGATGATAGGAAATTTCATATAGATTGAGAGAATAATCAATCATGAATGTATAGTGGCATTTCATGTAATAAGAATGTACTAGCATGTATCAAGAATGTACTTTTCATAACCATGAAGGTCATGTACTAGGAAGTCATCTAACAAGAATGTATAATTTCATGTAGAGTCTCGTAGTTTTCACTCGTCTGTAAAAAAAGTACTCCCGACGTAATGCGACGCCAGTATTCATCATACCCTATGGTTTATAGTATGTTTCCGACAATCAGCCGCGGGGGCTAGTGTCGAGCCCTTGGACACAATCAGTGCCCGATCTGCATCTTCAAGTTATAAATCAAGCTACTTCCACGAGGAATATCAATAAAGTTGGCCAATAATGTACAAGTTCAAACTATAGCTTCATGATAACCAAAATCAAGGTAAGAATGTACCAAAATTAAGATTATGAGGTCAAGGATGATTTAATGACAAGGTCATGCCACGGAAGCGATCCGACAGCATAACGACATATTCCTTAGCTTTCATAAATCTTTAATAACTTCATGAACATGGTGTTAGGTTCCAGACCATCTAGGAACATGGAAAAATTAACCAAGGTCAAAGCTTGGGTTAGACAAGAACAGGGAAGAAGCGGTCATTACTGGACCATTTCTAGACATACGCAGTCAAGAAAGGACCACTATTTGGAATTGTCGGTCAGATCAGGACCGTTTCTAGGCAAGTCGACATAGAGTAATCTGGATGGATGCGGTCGTGGACTGGCCACTACTCGACAGTAGCGGTCTCTTGAGGGCCGCTTCTAGCCAGGACTCAGAAAAAAATGTCGATAGTGTAACTGCTTTCTAGACAATTGGGCTTTAAGGGTACAAGTAGCTCGGCATCCTAGTGAGAATCCCAGGCTCACGGACACTTATGGAGACCTTGAAACAAGATCACCTAGTCCGGTGGAAGGAATATCTAATGGAGAGGATCACAAGTCAAAAATTAGATGATTAAGTGCAAAGTGTATCTAATGACATCATACCAGAATATGTGCCATGTACTTAATAAAATGACTCATACATAAGAAAGGACCGTGATAAAATCGCGATCAAATCAAACTAGACAAGTCCATGGATCATATAAAATTTAAGATAAATACAAGAGTATCTACTATTTCTCAAGCCTTTACCGAGGAGGAGATGCGCCCAACAGTCTTCTCTCTTGTTGGGGATAGAGCTCCAAGGTCGGATGGTTTCCGTTGACCTTCTACCAGAAGTGTTGGGATGTCATCAAGGATGAGCTTTTGGTTGCTATGAGGGAGTTCCAAGAGGGGATAGCACACTTAGGAGGTATCAATAAAACCCTTATAGTGCTTATTCCCAAAAAAACAAAGAGCATAGGACTTCAGACTCATTAGCCTTTTGCATGGTACCTACAAGATTATCGCTAAGATGCTGGCGAGAAGGCTGGTCAATGTTACGGATAGGATAGTCAGTTGCTTTCAAAGAGCCTTCATCAGGGGAAGACATATCTAAGGCAACTTTTTGGTGGCACATGAGTGCCTCTTTGCCATGAAGACCCAAAAGAGAAAACGAGTAGTGCTCAAGCTATACCTTAAGAAGGCTTATGATAGGGTGAATTGCCAATGTTTATTTGATGTGATGGAGCATATGGGCTTTAGAGATAGGTGGATTTCATGGATCCAGGCTTACATCTCTTCTGCTTCCTTTGATGTCCTTATCAATGAGAAGCCGACATCTTTCTTCACATAGGGGGACCCCATGTCTCCCCTTCTCTGTGTTGGTGGCTCATGTGTTGAGTAGGGCGTGGCAACAAGCAGAGGCGGCTGGTCGGATCAAGGAATTTCACGTTGGGAGAGGAGGGCCCTCTATCATGCATCTACAGTATGTTGATGATACTATCCTTTTCTTAGCTGAGAGGGAACAGCAGTTGTATGAAGCTAGAGTCTTGTTGGAATTGCTAGAGGAGACCGCTGGTCTAAAGGTTAACTTCAACAAAAGTCAACTTGTTGGGGCTAATATGGTGGACAGGGGTCTTCTTCGGGCAGCATGTATTGTGGGTTGTAATGTAGGTGCTTTTCCTATCTCATATCTGGGTCTCCCGCTATCCCCAAGTGCTCTACGGTGTGCAGATTAGCTCCTTATCATTCAGAGATTTGAGGCTAGACTGACTGGATAGAAGGCTAGAGTACTATGCTTTGGCAGCATGCTTGTTTTGTGCAGATCTGTCTTGGATAGTTAACCTATCTACTTTCTCCCTATGTTCAAAATTCCGAAGACTATGGTGAAGAAGTTAGAGTCCATTCAAGGGAGATTATTCTGGCACAGGAGTGAAGGAGATGTAAAAGATGATATGATATCAATTGGGGTAGGGTGACTACTAGCAAGGAAGAGTGAGGCATAGGGATTAAAGATGTAAGAGATTTTAAGTTGGCTCTCTTATGCACTGGCCCTATGAATGGGGGTCCAACTCCCTGCCCTCATCTCAAAACCCTACAGATCATGCATAGCCCTGTGTGCCCACAAGGCAGGCCTTGTATGCACCTTTGATGTAGATAACAAAGAAAGAAGTCCCCTACATATTGTAAATATTAAGTCTCTAAGGATTATGCAAGAATCTTTCTATGTTCCTACATGCCATTGCATGAATAGGCAACCAAAGCTCTCTGGTCACTATGGGTGCGTCAACGCACCCTGATGGCTGCGTCGACCCATCCTCAGTCTACTGCAGTATTACAGCCAGCAACCCCTTTGAGGCTTGCTGATATCATATTGCAGTAGTCTCACTCTCTCTGCATTTTCTCCCCCAACATGCATGCATATATATGCACATTATGTGTGTCTTTGCCCATATGATAACAGGAAACAGGAAGGTAGAATAAGTTGAACAAGCGAAAAGAAAAGAAAAGAACCAAACAGATCAAATGAACAAGAAAATGAGACCAAAGCTAAAAGGAGAGAAGAAATGGCTCGTGGTTCACACAGCAAGCAAAGAGAAAGAAAGCAAAACAAATGAAAGAAGAAGATGTTAAAAGATTAAAAACTAGATGGCTCTGTTTGCCTGCTAGGGATGGGTTGACCCAACAGGTTGGTTGAGTCGACGTAGTGACGAAGTTTGGTCAACCAATCCTTCCTTCGATTGACCAATCTTTGAGCTACGTTGGCACAACCCCTTGTTGAGTCAATGCAGCCCCTGTTCTAGCTGATCGAAATCTAAGATTCAGTCGACCAAACTGAGGTCAGCCTAGGAAATCAAAAAAAGAGAGAGAAAAAAAAGGGGAAAATGATAAACCACATATAATAGCGTTAAAAAAAGAAAATGATTGACAAGAATAATGCCATGAAGACATAATAACCATAAAAAGAAATATAAATGCCCTCATTAGAAGATCAATGGCGTTGATCCGGAGCCCTCGCCTCCTTAGATCCGGTGTGAAGGAGATATTGACGATGCCCTCGCAAGTAGTGCTTGGCCCTCGGGGACCACCCTATTATGGCCATGGACTGACCTTGCCCCAGGCCAATAACTCACTAAATCTAACCCATTTCGATCGGGATCCAACCTCGTTTCTCCATGTTTCAAATATCAAACTTGCTGTACCCCGGCATACATATGTCCCGATACTCCACGTATATATCAGTTCCACAATCAATACAATATATTTTCAATGAACTAGCAAAGCAGGAAATCACTCACCTGAGCACTCGAGGCACGATAACCCTTGTCAACACAAATGAGCGGACATCCCCAGGTCCGTGAAGAAGATCAACAGCTGCGGGCATCAGCACGCACAATAACCCACGCTCAGACGGGCGAATCAGACCCTTGACCAAAAAGGGGAATGTCCCTGAAGGTCCTCCAGCAGTGAAGGCCGAATGAGCTTCAAACGCCCTTAAGCCAATTGGGCCACAACTCCAACCAAGCGATCGATGGCATCCTGGGGCTTCGATACGGTGGCAACCACCCCAACCCTTTTAGAGATGATACGGTGGTGCCCCCTTTAGAGTTGATCCAGTACTCCCCTCCCCTCTCTGACGTAATCCAATGGCGCCCGAAGCGCCTCGTCCGGTGGCGCCCTGCCCTAGTGATCCGGTAGCGATCGAGGCAACGTGATCCAATGGCGCCTGAAGCGCCTGGTCTGGTGGTGCCCTACCGCAGTGATCCAATGGCACCCGAAGCAACGCGATCCGGTCGATCACCTGAAGACTTGAATCGGTGGCGGCCAACAGCACTTGAACCGATGGCGCCAATTCCATTTGATCCGGTGGCATGACTAGTTTAGTTATCCAGTGGCTCCCACGGGAATTAAACGGAAGAGGTAATCCTATCTTTTTGCAGATCCAGCGGTCATTACCTTGGCCCAGTGGTCCCTGACTTGGCGCGCAACAGCCTCAGATCGAGCTATCACGATCTGGGCAACCTGCCACGACGTCCTCATCCAGCTATCGGCCCTCTGCAGACTCCAAATTTGGGAACCGGGTGGCAGGTGCAACTGAGAGAAGAGAGAGGAGGGAAGGTTCGACGGTCTCCCATTGACTCCCCCTGCACCACCAGCAGGGCCATCGTAGGTGAGCCCCTATATAAACAAGACAGAAGGAGAAGAGAAGGACAGAGAAGTGAATACCCCTGCAGCCCCCCCTCTCTTGAAGACGCTCTAGCTCCGGGTGAGGTGAAGAGAAGAAGAAGAAGGTAAGAGGAGAAGAGGAAGGTCCTGTAGTAGAGAGAAAAGGGAGAGAGAGGGCAGAGAGGAGAGGTCCAAGGGGGGAAGAGGTTGTGCTCTGTCCCTCCCTCCATTGTATCTCATCTCCTTATTACATTCTCTTTTGTCTTCCGTTATAGTTTATCTTGGCATCCCATGCTTCTTTGTATTCCCCCTTGGCTCTTGCCTTATTTCCATGTTGTAGTAGCCCTTGTACGTGCTCCTTCTCCAAGGAATGGAAGCTTGCAAGTTCTCTTGGCTTGAATGTTTGTTTCTTCTAGTGTTGTAGGGAGCTGGCATGAGAGTCTGCTTAATACGATGAGCTAGGCTTGAAGCCAGCCGTGCGGACATCGTCCAGCGCCGTCTCGTATGCCTGGTCGCGCAGCGTGAGAATCGATTGGTAAAGCGGCAGCCACTGAGACACTGTACAAGAACTCACAGGACAAGGGTCTAGTCGGGGTCATGCTCGTCAACACACATCCGAAGTCCCTGACCACGTGTGCACGCACTGACTAACTGCGCTACGTCAGGCCCTCTAGCTGGTTTTCCTCCCGGCCCGGACTCGAGCCACCACAGTGGGAGGCCCTACGACAACCAGCCCTAAGCCGTCACACTGGAAAAGCCGCTCCACCACTCCCAGGTGGGTCAGCACACGCGTGCCGTAAGAAGGCTACGACTAGTGGGGAGTCACTAAACGTGAACACCGAAAACTACGCACGCACCCATCGTGAGTAACACGGAGTACCAGGTGGCTCAGGGCCACCAGACTCGGGACAGTCATCTAGACCTAAAGACCCGACGATTTTTGAGTCACAAGACTTGGTCAAGACTGCCATACAGGGACAGCTCCATGCCGTCAATCGGCCCTACTCAAGGCTAAAAACCCTCGGTACGATAATCCACGAGGCGGTTCACAACCACCGAGACCACTCCCTTACGAAGGGAGCTCGAGAAACCTCCAGTCCCAGGCTGGGTGGCTGGACTCACAATCGAAGGCCATACACATGGCCCACTCGAAAATCGCTTTCCGGAGAAACGCACGTCGTGCGGGAACAGCCCTCCGCACTCATACCGACTCACGGCGACTCGATCTAGAAAAAACAAAGAAGCCCAAAACGTGCGGGGTCACCTGGACCCCCAAAACCCAAGGGCACGCTATTCGAGATAGCACGGCACCACCAGACACTCCCAAAAATATGAACACAGAACGCACGGGTGTCCGGGACATCCACGAGGTCGAAGGTCAACCACTGGGTCACAATCGGGTCGACCGGTGACCAACACAATGCAAAACGGATATGGCGAGCATTAAAAACCACCTAGCGGCCCTCTCTAGACCGCTAGGGATGCTGGCAGTCTCCTCCGGACTACAAGGCCCGGCCTAGTGGTCCAGCCAGGACCTCAAGGCCCCTAAAACACACAAATTGCAAACGGTCACACCTGGACCGTAAGGCTCTGCCTGGCTATCTCCTAGAGACCGCTAGGCCCGGTGGCGGTCTATCGCGCGAACGCAAGGCACAAACTGACATAAGAGGACCCTAGCGGTCTTCACCTGACCGCTTAACCCCCTAGCGGTCCTTGGAACGACCGCTACATCGTCCCGAGCCCGAAAATGATGAAAATGGTGGAAAACTCGCGCCAATTCCAGGAATGGGCGCCCCTGTCTTGCGCGCCCATTAAATAGTGGCAGGTAGACTACCATTAATTAGAAAAGGCCCTGGAAAAATGAAGAAAAATCTCAGAAACATCTAGAAAAATTGGAAAACATGTGGGAAAGCTGAGAAAGTTAGATGTTCAAGAAAAATGAGAAAAATCACTGAAATAAGTCGATTTGAGGGTCAAATTGGGGTATCACAATGTGATAGGAGACATGCTCAAAGTGAAGTCAATTTTAGCGTATCTACAGCTGCCCCGCCTTGGCGTCTACTTTGCAAGGGAGTGCCTTCTCTCTCAATTGCTCAATCTTTTCCTGCCTTCAATCTCTCCTTGTCCCTCTGCTATCTCCTTCACTTTTCTTTGCTAATCCTGTTCTTCTATTCTCTTCTACTCTCTTCTTCTTTGGGCATCTTCTTCTTTTTTCTATCTTCTTCACTCTGTCACCGTCTCTCTTCTCTATATGTTTTCATTTGAGAGACCAGGCTTCTATTTATAGCTTGGTGAGAGTTGGGCGCATGGGAAAAGTGTTCCCGCCCAGGGAAATTTGAAAGAGGGTGCACTGCTGGAAGTCCACGTGTCAGGAGATGAAGGCGCGCTATCCACGTGGCTAGATTTCAACTTGAGACTTGCCTTGGATCACGTGCCCAATAATAAGCTTCCTGGGTTCTGGGGGAATGGATTTTATTATTATTATTATTTTATTAGCCTTATTTTATTTATTTATTGGCGTGCCAGTCACATATGTGACGAATTTATTTATGAACTCGATCTGACTTGATCAGACGAATATGAAGTTCGTGTTGGGACCAGAAGTCCATCATACCATAAAGACTATGGCATTAATTACATCCTCCAGGAGAAGGAAAACCCTTGATTAATTGCCATGATAGAACGCCTTAGGGGGTTATGCGACTGTGAGAAGAATACAGACTAAACTGAAACGGTAATGCCATATGATGAGTTTGTTATTTTGGTTTATTCATATAGTATATGGGCAATTTGTTAATTGGTTTATTCATGCAATAGCACGTAAGAATTTTCAAACCTCGATACGTGGAGGAGAGCATAGGTCCGAAGGCCAGCATCATGCATAGCAAAAATTTTCAATCGGGTGCAACCCAACCTTCTATTACTAACCATTTGATATACTGAAAGTTTAGTCATGCTAAAACGCATTTAGATGATCACCCGATTTGACCAAGGATAATGACTCCTTAATTTTATCTATCTGTTACTTATTTGAAAGTTTTTTGAGGTTTATTCATCATCTATTTATGCGAGAGGATCACACACCAAGGTAGGAATGTAACTATGATATGAAAGATGAGTGATCCTATGTGCACCGGAGTGCAGGTAATTTCTAGCCTAAAAATTAACAATCAATATGCAAACAATGATATGAATATGGACAACAACTAAGGAGGGGACCAAATAGCACCTAGGAATAATAGAAATCAACAAAAATGTAGAAATAATCACAATCCTCGGGATGCGTACCTATAACTGGAGAAATAATCGTATGAGGGACCGCTAAGAAGATAAGACGGTCTATCGCTAGACCACTTTTAGGCCAGAAATGGTCGGGAGGAGACCGCCAGGGGACCAGAGAGCAGAAAACAACAGGAAATAAAATGGGAAAATCGAGGAAAACACAAGGGCTACTGGGAACAACAAAGAACAATAGGTGAAACAGTAGCTCAGCACGATTGGCACTAGATGTCCCACCGTGATTGCCAAAAAATAGAGGTTGTAGATATCTTTGTGTGTGATGAATGTGATTGTGATGGTGTGTGTGAATGTGATGATATGTGAAATATGGTGTGAGCAAGTGATGCACTAACTCAAGCAATCAACATCAAACATGGAGCACATGAGCATGTCATCTTAACAATGCAGAAATATAGAAAGGAAGAAATAAAAACACACGTCAGGACGTGGAGCAAAGGAACAAAAGGAAAGCACACACCGTGGGTGTGGAGCAACTAAAAGCAAAGAAATAAATGGAATAGATGATGGAAGAAGATGACCAATACCCAAATAAAGGAAGGTGTGCTCGCCACCAAGGTAAATAACATAGTAAAACCAAGATATGTACCTTGGAAAGAGCCAAGTGAAGCCACCCGCCCGCTGGAGGAAGAAACTAGGCACTGCGATGGTAAACGGTCTGCAGACAACTGCTAGGCGATGGCAAATGGTCTTACGATAGACCGCCTGAGATTCCCAAACGGTCTCACAAATGGCCGAAAACCCACAACAAAAATGTGGAACTTGTATCTCCACCCCTACTGGCTGGCCAGAAGAGCTGGGCCTCGTGCAATGAACTCTGTAAACCTGCAGAAGAACGTAGACACAAAGAAAAAATGGCCCAATAAGCCCTTGGACAAGTGTAGTATCTATAATGTAATTAAACTAAGATGCATAAAAAGGAAGGGTGAATACCTAGGGGATTGGTGGTTTTTTTAACCCCTGTGGGGTCTAGAAAAGAGTAGGTGGATGTTCGAAAATGATGTTAGTGCAGAAGAACGTGGAAGAGGAGGAGGGAATATGCTATGATGATGCAAATAGAAGAGGGACCTTCAGGTTTGGAAGTTCGAGCATCAGAGCGATCGGGGAGGTCCCTTCAGGAACCTAACATACCCCATCCAGGCTGTGCACCCATCGCTCGGGAGCCCCCCTTGAGCTAGTGCCCCATGCTCAGACCGACTGATGAAAGCTTATCTGCGTAACCGTTATATGCCATTTGAGAGCAGGGAGATCAAAGGGATAAGGGAGATCAAGAGTCCCCGTGCTATAAAGAGCCCACGAAGAGGACGTAGCCCCCCCTGAAATTCCTCCGCTCACAGGGCTCCTACATTCCATGAATCGCTATATAAACCTGGGAAGCTCTCCTACAAAAGGTAAGCTTAACTAAGCCACAGTAATCCCAAGCAAGAGCAACTTCACCACTTGGTGGAGAGAGATCTCGCACCCCTACCTCCTCCTACCTCTCTTCATCACACTAGAGCTCTACTCGATTTGCTGACTTAAGCATCAGAGTGTTTTCCCCAGGGAACTATCCCTGGGCACCTCTGATCCGTTTCCCTTCTTACAGTTCTCAAGATCGTGGTCGTCAACCTCAGCTCAGAAATAGCACGAGATCGCCCCTCTTCATCTGGCACCGTCTGTGGGAACCTGAGCTCGCACTCGCTTGCCTTCTCAAGGGGGGGCTTGTGTAGTGGACCTAGGGTCGCAGGATTAATCCCACATCGGATGTTGAGAAAGCAACCGAGTGCTTATAAAGAAAGTCTTCACCTCTTAACCCAAGAGGGCCCTTTTACAAGGATAAAACCCTATCGGCCCTTCAGCGTGGCAGGAACGATACCTCTTGGGGGCACCAGAAAAGGTTCATCTCACATCTACACTTACACTTTTGCGATGGCCACATGGGGTGGTTGGTCGGCCGGGGCCAGGCGCTCTCTTCCTCACCGGCGGAGCTTAGAAATGATAAAGCATGACAGAATTAACTAGGAGGGTTAGGGGCTCAGCTACCCGGCTTGAAGAAGCTGACTCTGATAGGAGATAATTGCGAGTAGGGAAGCGTGGGACTCCCCGCACGCTGCACTGATGAAGCTTTGACCTAAGAATTAAGAGTGTACAGCACTACATGTCTCGCTGGAGGGTTGATCGTGGGGTAGGAAAATTTATTTTATGCTCAAACACTAACTCTATGCAGGGAGGGGATTTCAGTCGGCCAGGCGAGCTGTGGGGAATTTAATGACCATCAAACGGCCGAGGATCGAATTCTGTCGGTCCAATTCTATAGGGCCAGGAAGCTGAAGAACGGGGTGCCACGGTCACCTCTCGGCATGGGAAGGAGCGGGGCTAGCTCTGCAATACTGTCAGTTGGTCTCATCTGCCTCCATCAGTTCCAAAGCTCACTTGGAATCAACATTTTCATGAATCTGAAAGCTTTTGTGTGGATCTTGTACTTACTGAGGGGGAGTTTTACTTGATATTCTACTGAGTTCCAAATAAGCTTGTCATATTAATCTTTTGCTGAACATTAATCGCACCTGTCATGTTCTCAACTCAATGCTCTCAAGCTATTCTCACACTTGATAAATATCCTTTGACGTATATCTCTTTGGAAAACTCTATCACCTTGGCTACATGCATGAACTTCATGTACCTCATCTATTTTATGCATGATGTTGGTGATGCTTCTATTGAAAATTAATTGCTCTCAAACTTCCTTGACTTGAAAATTGAGAAGACTTCAATTTGCATATCATGACCATAAATATGAAAATCTTATCAATAAGGAATCTTCTATTATACATGATTATGAATGTCTAAAAGATTGACTTGGTTTAAGCTTAATATATTCCGTGAGTTTGGATTTGAATAACTTGAAAATATCTGAGTCAGCTTTAATGAGCCTTAACCAACACCTTCATGTTGTGTCATTCTGATTCTTCTGAAATCTAAAAATCTTGTGTTCATGACTTCCTTTGGTTGAGATGCATGAAATAAGCTTTGCTTGTAAACATATGAGATTCTAAAAAATGTCTAAGGGTCAATTTATGCAGAGCAATGATTGTGGCCATCGAGAAACCATGTCCATTAACCATGGAGTCTAAGAGGACTGTGTCATGAAGTGCCATAATTAACTCTGCTTAACAAGTGTATGAAAATTTGGCAGAGCAATGGCTTGCACATTGAGAAACACACCTTACTCATCAAAGAAATGAATTGAGGTATGTCATGAGGTGTCTTGATTAACTCTGTTCATGGTGAAGCATGACTGTTAGTCATTCTTAGTGCTCAAGGATATTGGCATCTAAACAATGTATATCCTCTAGTTACAAGGTATGTATTGAACTAGATTGCTCTTAAAACTATTGCATGAAGATTCATGTTGATCATAAGATATATCTAAAAATTGCTTGAAAAAAAAACTCTAAAAGAACCTATGACAAAGATCAAATCGTTTCTTTTCTGTTTACTCTCAACACTATTGAGTGCAACTCCTAAAGGAGTCCTTGAGCTTAAGTGTGTAAGATAAAGGAAGGTTAGATTAGATATTAATGTGAGGGCTTGCTTCATTTTTATTAAAACCTGATTTCAGATATGAGTATAGAATCTTATTGACAAACTGTGAATACATCACATTTAACCCAAATTGGTTTATTATTAGCCATGGCTACTTGTGTTCTCCACTTTTTGGAACTCCGCAGGTGAGAAGCCTACACCCCACATCCACCCCCGCCATACCATCAATTTTTGGGAATCCCCTTGGGTGAGAAGCCCACACCCCACATCCACCCCCGCCAGGGAGGAGAACCGACCGCTCCGGGCGCACTATTTCTGAGATGGGAGCAGGCGAGAAGCCCCATCCGAAGCCTCGGTCGACCTCCTTCATCGTCCACCACTGCTGTCATCCTTCCGCTCCACCACTGCCATCTCCGACACCAACACGGTCGCCAATCAACTCAGCTCGCCATCTCCGCACTCCCACAACCGAGCATGGCAAGGCGGCCCACACAGGCTCCCAGTTCTACCTTCCCCACCTCCTGTTCTCCCTCTCTCTTCATCTCTCTCTCTCTAACTTCTCTCTCTATCCCACCCCTCCCTTGTTACTACCGCATCTCTGATAAACCATGGACCACGCCCTTCCCCTCGTAGCTCCAGCACCCTACCCCACACCAACTGCGTTGTCCACGCACTGCACGATGAATGCTCGCCCATGATGTAAAAATCGGAGCACCACTGCTTGCCACCACCAACTCGCCACCGCGATGGTCCCTACCCACGCACTTTGCTCATCTGAAAACCCAACGCCCCCATCACCATCCGCCAACCTTGTCTGAGGACCCTATACACTGTCACCATGAACCCCTGTTGCCCCTTTGATCCACCTTCCTTACTTCGCAACCCACCCTCTCCTCTCCCAGATCGGCAAGTCCATCGTCGGCCTCCCGCCCTTGCACTGGAACTGGTGCAGATCCAAGCCACCATGGGTCCAGCCACCTTGCACCAGCGGCCTTGCCCCCTTCTCTCCCTCTTCTCACAGCCTCCCCCAGAGTCCAGCGGAGCCCTAGCACCCACGACTGTCCATGCACATGAAAGCCTCCAGGTTCACCTCACTCCACTCCCAGCTACCCCTGCACATCCCACCCCCCCTCTCTTGCCACAGGCTACAACCCACTCCACCCCTCCTCTTCTCTCCCATGGATCGATGACCCCTCTCCATACTCTCTTCTACCCTGACCGCACCAATCACCTCCGGCTGCTCCCTACGTCACTGTCGTGCCCCCCTTACAGGACCGACCGCGATCCCACCGCTGCTAGCGCCCTGCAACCACACACCGCCCAGCCACTCTACGTCACCGGCCGCGCCTGCACATGCCATCAGCGGACTGTCATGTCTAGACTCACACGGTCGGCCGAGCACATCGGCGCCCCCCCCTCTGAGCGCGCTGTCGTTTCGACTCTCTTATCCCCCCACCTCTCGATCTCTCACTCTCACTCTCTCTCTATTCTATCTCACGTTTTCTTTTATTTACTGTAGCATTTCATTTCCCCATGGAGTCCACAAGGGGGGGATAGACTGAATGGAAGATGCATCAAACATGCTAGAATGAAATTCCTTTTTTTTGCAGGAGAAGCAAATACAAAAAGGGGGGAACATAACCCGTAACAAGAGATCTAGTAGAGAATAAAAAGAAAATACATTGGAGGGAGGGGAGACAGAGCATAAGCTCCTCCCCTTCCCCTCTCACCTCTCTTCTCTTCTCCTTACTTTCTTCACCTTGCTATCATGGGGGCAAACGATGTTCTTTCTTCTGCTCTGATTTTTTGCAAGGGGGGAGCTCTCTCTTTTTTTCTTTTCCAACCTCCTTTCCCTTCTGATGTGAGCCCGCTCTATATATCGAATGAGGGGTCTCTTCTCTTTAGGATTTTTCTCCCGCCGTTCTCTCCTCGTTCGCACGAAAGGGGTGATTGACTCATTATTATGTTGTCGATCATCCAATGGTGCAGGACAGGTGGTTGTCCGAGGATGGGATGCTCTGTGGGATATCTAGGGGCTTCGCCGCTGTCAGACAGACTGGCCCATCGTCGACGCCTGCCACCACTGCTGTCACCGTTATGCTGTCGATCTGAGAGTGAGACAAAATAGCGAGCCTTAAGTGCTCATGTGCCTGGCTTGATACGGGCATTAAATGTGTTGCAGGAGGCCACTGGAGGAGCTTCCCTTGCATGCCTCCTGCTCCCCTGGTTCATTGCAATGAAAATAGAATTCCATGTTCATGACGGGACACCTCCCACGCTATTTTAGGAGCAAGAGCCACGCCATTTCAGCAGGGTAGGTAAGAAGTTTGCGCGCTGGTTTAAGTAGCTTGAGGTTTATTTGTGCGCCATTTTAGGATGGGGAAAGGGAGTCTTGAGCGTGCCATTTCAAGAGGGCTAAGAGAGTAGTGGAGGGCGCGTCGATTCAAGGGGCCTCGAGGGCCCATTTGCGCACTGTTTCAAGAGGCAAGAGGGGCTGCAGTGGTTTAAGTGGGTTGGCCATGGCATTTTAAGCGGGAGATGGCCAAACCGTTTAAGGTGGAAATAGGGTTATTTTGGTAATTTCCCCTCATTGCTTCTGAGCTGGCTCAGACGAGTGGCTGACGTTCGATGCTGCCTCATTTTTAATACATCGCTTCCAGAGTATTTATCTCGAAGCTCCCAAACTTCGGCTGGGAATTTCGTGTGATTTTCGGCACTTGCCAAACCCACATCAAATTACTTGGGTTTCTTCTTGATCCGACTTTCGGCACTATGAATTGCGCCATTAAGCCTGCTCCTCGCATGTGCATAGTGTCTTCATCGAATGGGCAACCACCCAAAGTGGTTTCACCCTCGTTGGGTAGCTTTTCGGCCTCCTGTGGACCTTTTCGGCATTCTGTGTGCCCTGATCGGGTCACTCAGGTTTTACATTGATATTGCCTTTGGCACCCTATTTTTGAGGGACCAAGGGTATTTCTTCGGTTCGGGAAGCTTCCTTGTCAGGTGGCGGACCACCAGGTATGTTTTCGTCCTAATCGGGCGAGATGTGGGGTTTATTCGGCCTTTTCGCCCTTGATTAGTTGTTCTTAGTTGCTAAGGCGTGCTTGTCATGCAATAATAATAATTTTTCTTGACGTCAACAACTAGCTGGGTCGATCGAATGAACTAGGCAGGATTGCCCACCATGGCGAACGCTGCTCCGATCGATCGAGTTGCCCGTCCGATCGATCAAAATTGGTGAAGTGACTACGAAACCCCATTCGAGGGACCCTAATCCACACCCCAATCATCTTGAGTGATAGGGAAAACATGGGGGAACCATTCCCCACCCTCTAAACTACTAAGAGGGCCCAAACAAACCCCAAAAATATGATCAAAATGATGAATCCGTCGCTCACCCCAAAATCATACTTTTAAACCCCGGCATGAACAAAACCCACACTTGGCCTCACCTCGGCCTATAAAATTTAGTGAAAGGGAAAGGAAGGGCCATGGATCCGTCACCCTACCTCCACCGACGATTTCCCCTACCGAGGACACTGATTCCAAGCGAAAATGAGCCTCGAACTGCCGCAGAGCTCACAAACTCACGAAGGAAGCACGCCACGCCATCACCTCGATCCTCGCTCCATCCTCACCACTTGTCTCCCTACGTGCCTTGCCGCCTCACCCTGCTTTAGCTCCATCGGCCGCCTAGAGAAGAGAGGGAGAGAAAGAGAGATACAACCCTCAAATTAACTTAATTTGCTAAGACAACAAACACCCTCACCATCTGGCTAACCCTTCTAGTTAATGAAGAGAAAATCAACACAAAGCAAACCTTGCATTAATCCGGCGCGGCCTAATCCAGCACGGGGGGTACCACACCGGTTTAAACTTACACTCAAAACCCACTACCATTTCCTGCCCCAAAACCGGTGCGCCCCTCCTCCTTTGAAATTGAAATTGGCACACCCCCCATTCATCTCTTTAAGCTGACGTGCCCCCTAAACTCCACTTAACCGGCGCACCATTTGGTATGGTTGAAGTCGGTGTGCCCCTACTTGTACCTTAAATCGGCACGCCCTTCATCTTACCCTTAACTTGTGCACCCTCCTTTGGCCATGAAATCGGCGTGCCTTCTAAAGAAAAACAATTAACCAAATTAAAGAAAAGTTATGTAACTAGTGAATAAATTTGAACCACCCATGTGCGAATAAATGATGAAATTTAACGATTGGAACAACGACGATAAAAGATAGCCTAACCACGAATATTTTGGCATTTTCACTCTCCCGGACCCGGTGTGAAGAGAACATCGATGACGCCCCACCAAGTCAGATGTGGACATTGGAACCATCCCATTATGACCACGATCCGGCATTGTCTCAGGCTTATAGTTCATCCAACCTGACATGTCTCTACCTAGATTCAATCCAGCATCTCCATTAAACTTGCCATGTTCACAGCAGACAATTGCACGGTTTTATCGCCATCCTCTTCGCTACAAACGTAGACTTCCGTCCGAACAAGAAGTGGCCCGTAAGTGACCGCCATATGTGAATCTACGAATGTTTACGCCACAATGCGGGGTCTGTTTAAACGCAATCTGAGATTTCACTCTCGCCTCATTACCATGAACTTCAGGTCGTAGGGTCCCTTTTTCTGATGATTAATCAAGGGTTTTCCCCTCTCCGAGGAGATGTAATTAGCATCGTAACCTTTATGGTATGGCAGGTTCTTAGTCTCGACACGATACACACAATCATTTGACTAGTCTGATCGAGCGCACCATGGGCTTCCTCGAAGCCCGAATAAATCGTCACCTAGGTGACTGACACGCCCTCACACTAATAAACTGAATAAACAATTGAAAAGAAAAACAAATGAATAAACAAAATGAGTGCTCCGAAAGTGCATCCACAAGTCTGGCACGCCCGGTGGGACCTGACTTCCCTTCATCTCTTCACCAGGATTAGGGGCCCTGCTACCTCTTCTTGAAATTCTAAACTATTTTACTTGCAACTGTAGGTTATACTTTGCACACAAATAAAGCCCAAATAAATATGATAAATACTAAGACTCAAGGGGGAGTCTCCAGACTGTCTCCGAGCCAAATAGAAGCTGTCGTGGCTTGCGTGGTGCTCCATGTACGGTACCGGTGGCTCACTAACCCAGACCGCTCATGTGCTCGGGTGTCCGCACCAGAGGGAAACGCGTCGATCCACACGGTTGAGGAACCGACAGAGTCTAGGGTAGGTAATTTTACACTCGTGCTCGGATCGAAGCACAGGACGGTCACAATCTCTCATCGCGACAGTGATAAGAATATAAGACGAGCTAGGAACCTAATAAACACACACTAACAGTGGCTCAAGAGCGTATACGAGACGAGCATGCTAAACCAAGTAAGGAAGTGTACATGTACCTCCACGCTCGGGCCGTGGGGAAGACTCCTGACCAAATCACACGATCCCCCAGTACAAAAGCTAAATAAGCACAATCCAAACACTGTCCACTCCTCACAAGGAGGTAAAAGGTTACACAATGAATCTGGGGTCGTGAGAAGTGGGGTGATGGGCCGCAAGTGGACGAAGTACGGTAACTCCAACGCACTGTGAATCGGTACGGTCTGGACTGTAACACCGGTCGACCTGGGTCCAGCAGTGAGGAAGGCGTGCCACGGATGCCGACGAAGGAGCAGACGTCCATGACGACGTGCAGCAGTGGACGACGCCCCTCTTGGAAGAAGATGGAAGCCGACGGCGCTGACGTGGACCTCCAACGCGGTCACGAACAAGTGGGCAGATTGTAGGCCAGCTTGCACAGAAGCAGGCGACCAGCAGTCGGGGAAGCCTGGAACACGGCCCTCTGGTCGTCCTCTGATCACGAAACTCGATGTGGATGTGCCAGGAAGGTCCCTGAGACGCCCATGGAAGATGGACTGCAACTGATGACCGTGGGAGCCGGGGTGGCTCAAGAAGCATCTCCCTGTGCAATCTGGTCTATCTGCAGGCAGCAGGATAGATAGGGAAAGAATAGCGTGGCAATGGGGCTTCCAGGTGGATTCTAGGGCTGAATTTTCTCTGGAGGATGGGGGATAGACGTGGGAAGATAGAGGGCGAGCGGCGGGGTCGTACGTAGTGGAGGTTTTGGGCGTGGGGAGCGGTGCATGGTGAGACTCAGATCTGTAGGACTGTGCAGATAGACTGGGTAGCAGAGATGGTGAATGGGATAAGGTATGGCAACGGGCTCAGAACGGCATGAAATTTTTATGGTGGATGGTCTTTGATGTGGGGAGGACGTGTACCAATTTTCAGGGCGTTTGGAGAAGGTTTGGTAAATGACCCAAGAGCTACCTCGTGAGGTGAAAATATCTAAGATGGATGCCCACTGAATGAAGATGCTTTCTATAGGCATAAAGCAGGCCTAAAAACATGGTATGTAGTGTCAAAGGTGATATCAGCAAAAAACTCAAGAAGTCTGCTCCACACATACAGAATGTCGAAATGGTCTGTAAGTGGCCACAAATACGTCCAATCAAGATAGAAATGCATCGAGGGATGGCCCTCGTCATGAAGACCCTCCACGTGCCCTCAAAGTGGAGTTGGCGGCACAATCGACGTGTAGAATGCTAAATCAGGGGAAACCTGGGTTACCCGATTCGAGTGCATACAACACCAGTAAAGGAGTCGTAGATGACCTGAAAGATGCCTAGTGAAGGTGAAAATACTTCGAGGAATGGCCCACTCAATGAATAAGCCCCACGTCGCTCTAAAGTAAGCCTAGCAGCATATATCACAGTGTCGAAGGCCGAATCAGGGCAAAACCTGAGAAAATTGGTAAAGATTCGACACATGGCAAAAATGACTGGAAACCCCAAATCAAGGCTTCAAAGCATATTCTGGAGCCACTGCATCAACTCCAGGGCTACTCTGAAAAAACTCTCACTGGGTCAATTCTGGGACAAAGTGTTAAAATTACAAAAAATGCCCTCTATTGATTCAGTGGCGCCTTGAAAGATGATTCGATGGTGTTCAAATGCTCGATGGCGCTTTGAGTCGGCGGCACCCCTTCGCGGTTGATTCAGTGGTGCCCATAGCGATGCCGGGTCGGTGAGTCGATGGCCCCCTTGGTGCGGCGGGCCGGCGAGTTGGTGATGTTGGCACCGATTCCCCTACTCCCATTCGTCTATAAAAATTGGCATTCACCCTCGATCAAGAAGAGACATAGAGAAGAAGAGAGACAAAGTACGAGAAGACAAAAGAAAGGAGAGACGAGCAGAGCCAAGAGAGAAGGAACAGAGAGTGTAGATAAAGAAGAGAAGGGAGCCAAGGAAAAAGGGCATGAGGAAGAAGAAGGTGGGTAGTAGGATAGGGGTCTTCTGCACTGCTCCCTTCCCCCTTGCTGATTGAAATTTTTTTTGATTTCTGTCTCACTGTAATAAGAATTGCTCACTGTATCCCCTAATCTTTTTTCTATTGGAATGAAAAGAAGAGTTCGTCTTCCTTCTCATCTATGGTTTTTAGCTCGCCCATTCTCTTTTGGGTGCATTGTTAATTTCTTTCCTGGGAGTTTGTTGATTTCTTTTTGCCACCCCCCCGAGTGTGAGGAGCCCTAGCTCCCGAAAAATTATCCACTACACCCCTATCCCCCTCCTGCGACCGCCCTCCCCCTCCTGTGCGTGTGTGCCTGTGTGATTGTGAGAGTGAGAGAGGGCGGGAGATGGCGGCCGGTGGTGTCTTCAGCGATGACGCTGCCTCGGCGAGCAGGGGATGGCTGCGCACGGCGACGTGAGAGGGAGAGACGAGGGGCTTACTGGCGGGGGGAGGAGGATGGCGGCCCTGGCGACAAGGAGAGAGAGGGAGGTCGGCGGTGACGACGCAGCTCTGACGGTGATGGCGGGGCCTGGGAGAAAGTGTGAGAGTGAGAGGGAGTGAGAGGGAGAGGGAGAGCGGGGGGAAATGGTGGTGGAGTGAGAGGGAGAGCAGGAGAGAAATGGGGGTGGAGTAAGTCAAAATTTTGGCGATGGAATTTCAGACGGATAATAGTTCCTTCGCAAATTTCAGATGTTATTTTATTCGTCTGAATATCCGTCTCTAATTTCAGATGATAAATTTTCGTCTGAATATCTGTCGCTATTTCAGATGGATATTCAGACAAATAATATTCTGTCTGAAATATAGATGGAATGTGAGACGAAATATATCCTTCTGAAATTACAGACATATATGCGACGAAAAATAAGCTGTCACAAATTTCTATCGCAAAAACCACATTTTCTTGTAGTGAGATATAGCTTGCAGTTCCTCTTTCAATGCCCTTCTTTGCCGCAATGGAAGCACTGTCCTTTGTCATTTGCCAGTTCTTCATTGTTGACAAGCTTTGCCTTAACCGGCTTCTTGCCTTTGCCTTTGTCTTTTCCTTTCTTAGGCTTTTGACGCCTTCCGCTTCTTGTTGGTCTTACCAACCAAGAGGACAATAGGCTTATCCTTCTTCATAGTTCACTCAACATTCTTCAACATATTGAGGAGTTCCTGCAGAGAGATCTCAATCTTGTTCACATTGAAGCTAAGGATAAACTATGTATAGGAGTCAAGGAGTGATTGGAGTGCAAGGTCCACAAAGAGCTCACCCTGTAAGGTGAATCTTAGCTCCGTGAGCTTCTCAATCCACTCATTTATCTTAAGAACATGGTTCTAAACTGTTGATCCCTCTACCATCCTCACCCTGATCAAACTCTTCGATACCTCATATCTTTGAGTCCAGCTCTGCTCCTAAAACAATTGACGGAGATGGAGCAAGATAGATTGGGCATCCATCTTTTCATGTTGCCTTTGTAGCTCCGTGCTCATAGAGACCAACATATAGCACTGAACAAGGGTCAAGTCTTCCTTATACTTCTCATATAAAAGGATTTCTCCTTTCGCTCCACTTACTCTTTCCTTTTGGGGTCCCTGACCTCTAGCGATCACAAAATTAACACACACGCACTCACACGTGATTTTCTATTTTCTTTATTTTCATTCTTGTTAAAATTCACGGAGAGTAATTTCCAACAGCGGTTCCTTTATTCCCATCCCCGTGAAAATTCGTAGAGAGTAACTTGCCACAGCGGTTCCCCTTATTTCCATTTCTGTTTAGACCCACGGAGAGTAACTTCCCGCAGCGGTCCTTTATGGCGTAATTCTACACATTTCTATTTTGTTAAACTCGCAGAAGCAACCTCCCACAGTGGTCTTTTCCGCATAGCGCATGATTCCCCCTGCCTTTCCTGT
This sequence comes from Amorphophallus titanum, assembly GCA_024336825.1. Lineage (NCBI taxonomy): Eukaryota > Viridiplantae > Streptophyta > Magnoliopsida > Alismatales > Araceae > Amorphophallus > Amorphophallus titanum. The sequence continues at coordinate 119,853 of JANBPO010005804.1, read as the reverse complement.
GGCGTTGTTCACAATTGTCAATGCCCTTGAAGGATCCGGAGATCAAAGGAGTAATTCTGTTAGCACCTAGCTGATGCCCTTGAGAAGTACTATGGGTTGAAGGAGTTCCAATCGCTGGTGCTAGTGTTCACCCGTGGCGTGTGTCGGGAGCTATGGGCCATGATGGTGGCCTAGTTTGTTATGAAGTACCCCATGGTGAAGGTGGAAGAATTCCCTTACCCTGTACTGGACGATGCCACCCCTTGACTCCTTTTTAATGATTTTCATACCCTATGTAAGGCCATGGGCCCTTTGGCCCCCCTTTTTGTAATCTCTCTTTTGTTTGGAACAATCAGCTCTTTTCCTTTGCACATCGCTTGACCTTCTAGGACATGTTTTTTATTTGCACATAACGTCGTGATCAGTGCCTCCTAACGGGGTTTTGACACTCAGAACCCATTCCTGGGTAGATGGGCTTTTTTTTCTTTCGATCATGTGTGCATGCCCTTCTTCCGATTGTCCTAGTTAAGTACTTCGAGGGAGGAGGGTGGTTGCCCCACGATGGAGATCCCGGTCTGACTTTAATGTTAGAGGCTTGCCCTTGTTGCTTGGTGCTAAATTTCCTTCTTGTATCTATGTGTTGCGGGTTCTAGGCCAAGGCTTCTCATGGGCGCCTAAAGCCAAAATGATTAGATCCATCTGTCAGGCACCCATGGATTTGCCTAAGAAGAGCGCTAAGGGCTTTACTCGGGTCTTTATCTCTTCCAGCACCTAAGACTTTGCCAAGGAGCTATAGGGGCTGAAGGCTTTCCCAGGCATCTGAGTGCCGAAGACTTTACTCAGGCTTTCCGTGGGAATACCCAAGGAGCATCAAGGGCCGAAGTCTTTATCTGGGTTCCGAGTGTCGAAGGCTTTACTCTGACTTTTCGTGGGCCTACCCAGGGAGTAGTTAAGGCCGAAGGTTTTCCCTAGCTTGGCTTGCAGGGACAAGTTCCAAATCCATGAAATTTGAAATGAACTTCATGTTGTAGATGTTTACCTTCTTGATTTTTGTAGGGATCTCATCATCCAGTGGAACACCTGCTCTTTTGAAGACTGCTGTTAATTGAGCTGCATAAGCAAGATATCTTCTGGATTTTATGCAACTCTTCATGATCTGAAACATGACTACTGGCAAGCAAACTTTAGTACGCTTTATCAGACAATACAAAATAAACCGTTGAGTATCAGTCAATCTCACCCTTGCACCAATCTAAGGTGTTATCATAGCAATGAGAATATGATGTACCAGTCTCTTGAGGGGTGAGAATTTGGTAGTGTTAAACGCCTTAGTTTTGTTTGAACCTTCTTGCTAGGATTACTGGGCTGATCAGTTATGACAGAAAAGGCATGAAAAAGGTTGTAACTAAATCCGAATTCAACCTCTCCATCCTCTGGTATTCTAAGACTTTTGTGAAGTGACTTCCTTGAGAGTTCAATTCTAACTCCTTTGACGAAATCAGAAGAGTCTTATCTTCATTAAAAACCAAGTTATTGTAAAATTTTGCCACCAGTCGAGGATAGAAATTTCTATGCTTCCCAAGGAACTTCTTCCATTTTTGAAATTTAAACATCTCCACCATTTCTGGAAACCTCGAGACCATTGCATCATTAAGGAAATCCATGAAACAGGGAGGAATGATTTTTCCTACTTCGGGATGTGGGGTGAAGAAGATGTACCTCCTACACCGGAAGGTACTAGAATAGACTCTGATGCATGCGACCTTTGGCGCTTGGTGAGGGTCTCACGGACCTTTTCTTTTCCCTTCCTCTTCTTCTAAAGAGGAGCTTTCGTAGAGATTTTTGGTAAGACCCCTTCTTGCTGTGATCCCTCTAGTTCCTTCCTCTTACTCTTGCTCTCGGCAACTGGAGACAACATGATAGTAGTATGAAGGAGAAGAGGATGAGCACTGGGCAAGAGAGGGACATAAGGCGAGGGAGTAGGCCTGCACAGGAGCAGGGTTTTGAAGTTCAGGCAGCATGGGAGAATACAAAAACGACACGGAGGGTTTATGGGTTTAAAAGAGGATGAACGGTTTATTGAAACAAATAGGGTTTTATACCGAGACATTTAACATTTTTACCAAAAGTAACATTAAATTATCTAGACTACCCCTAGCCCTTTTACAAAATTGCCCTTTATTATTTCACTTTTGTGACCTTTGACATATTATGTCTTTATCTGTTCCTTTAACCTTCTGAAATTTAAACCTTTAATGCTCAACCAATTTATTGGACCCAATCATTTAAACTAACTCTCACGGCTCCAGTGGATGCAGAGGGAGCTTTCTTCTTGCCAAAGCAGGTTAGATCTTGCCAAACTTTCATGAAATACCTAAAACTTAAAGGAAGCTCATGCTCTCCTGTTCCTATGGAATAGTTCCTGTGAAGATTATCAGAAGATATTTCTTCATAAGGGCGTCTAGAAATAGGAAGGCTAGAGATCCTGTGGAAGCTCCATAGATCAAGTGCCGTCTCCCCCTCAGCCGTTGCAAAAGTATTAAATCGGCAGTTAAATCTCTCAGCCAATGCTTGTAGCAGCCCGCTATAGTAGGGATAGCGATACAAGGCAGCAATGACAGCATGGCGAATGCCCACAAGCTCCAACAGCCTGCTATAGTGATGAAGAACTCCCATGAGTCATCCTGTGACTCCCAAATGAAATTTGTGAGAAGAAATAACTGCCCATTTGTCATACGAACTGGGCGCAGAACCGCCCATGACTTTGTCCAAAAGACATAGTTTGTCATAGCCCTCTGAAGCAAATTGAGTACCAGAGGGAGCCAAGAAACAGCCCGAGACAGAATCAGAAATTGTATTGTGTTTTCCACCCAAATCCCAATTCCCAAGTAGCAGCTGAAAAGTTCCAAGCCCGGGTGGGACAGCCAGCCTCGGAGCTGAAGAAGCCCAACTAGGTAGCAGCAGGATACTGGATCTGACGCACAATACCCATAGGGAAGCTGGGAAAAGAAGTGCCACAGCAGTCAAGCATGTTGTCACGGCCGACCAAAATAGCCCTCTTAAGTTGAACACGTTCTGTCGACAAATATGTGTCATCTTCATCCATTCCCTTAGGAATAAAGTTCTGAATAAAGGGAAATAAATGCTCATTCAAAGGATAGTGTTTTGGGCAACCCTTCGGGCGCTCATATTGATAGCAGTTGTCGCGTCTGGAAATCAAAGACAAATCAACTATTCCATCGCTTGGGTCTACCTCGGGAAGCGGGTTAGAAGCAATGATGCTCAATCCTCTGTCAGGAGAAAATAAAGTTTCTGCAGTAATACTCGGCAGCCCGAATGGCGGCATCAATCTCTGAGAAGTAATGTAGGCGGTGTGTTCATCCTGTCCCCGAGATCTGCGAGTATGGTTCCTCCTAGCACGAGGCATGATGAACAAGCTACAGGGAAAAGAAGACCAAAAAGAAAACATTACACAACGTTTGTCAAACGTCACAAGTAGCAAAAAAAAAAAACCCAAATTTGCAGGCTATGGAAATATTAACAGAAGTCCAGAAAATTTTGAAACGGCGGCCTAACTATTTTATGCAAAATATTCTTAATTTTTCGGTTGGACACTTCAACCTGGCCACTAGTTTAGGGATGATAGGGGGTAGCGAGCTTATGAGTAATGCCAAATTTGTGAAGCAGAGCTCAGAATTGAGAATTTGTGAAATGAGACCCCCCCATCACTAATCATGGCTCTAGGACAACCAAATCTAGAAAAGATGTTCTTCTTGACAAATTTCATCACCACCTTATGGTCATTAGTCCTAGTAGCCACAACTTCAATCCATTTTGAAACATAGTCCACTACCACCAAAATATATTCATTGCCAAATGAAGGTGAAAATGGTCCCATAAAATCTATTTCCCAAACGTCAAAAATTTCAACTACCAAAATGAGACTGAGTGGCATCATATCTCTTTTAGAGTTGTTACCCACTGCTTGGCATCTTAAACATGTTTTTGCAACTTCATAAGCATCCTTAAATAGTGTGGGCCAATAGAATCCACTTTGCAACACTTTCATCGCTGTCTTCTTTCCAGAAAAATGCCCCTCACACACGCAAGATTATGACAAAAGTTCAAAACAGAGTGCTGCTCTTCCTCAGGGACACATCTTCTTATTATCTGATCTGGACCCATGTAGAATAGCTCTGGGTCCTCCCAAAAGTAGTGCTTAACCTGTGAAAAGAATCGATCCTTCTCCTACCTAGACCACCCTCCCGGAATTTGTCCTACCGCCAGGTAATTGACTATGTAAGCATACCAGGTGGTTGAGGTGTGAGAGATTAAAAGAATTTGTTCATCGGGAAAAGAATCAAACATAGGTGCATTTTATGGTATCACAATCCTGGATAAGTGATCAGCAACAACATTTGCTAACCCCTTCTTGTCTTTGATCTGTAAATCAAATTCTTGCAGTAACAGAGTCCACCGAATGAGACGAGGTTTAGCTTCCTTCTTGGAAAGTAGATACTTCAAAGCAAAGTGATCTAAATAAACAATAACCATTTCCCCTAACAAATATGATCGAAATTTTTCTACGGCAAACACAACAGCCAGCAATTCCTTTTCTGTGGTGCTATAATTCAATTGTGCATCTGCAAGGGTGCGGCTCGTGTAGTAGATCACCACGGACTTCTTCTCTATTCTCTGGCCCAAGACAGCTCCTACAACATAGTCCAAAGCATCACACATGATCTCAAAAGGGAGCGACCAATTTGGGGATTTAAGAATCAGAGCTTGAGTAAGGGCCGCTTTCAAGGAATTAAATGCCTTAAGATAAGAATCATCAAATGTAAAGAGAGTGTCTTTGGCTAGCCTTAACTTATTATCAAAGTGACCCCAACGGTTAAGTTTTAATTTTATACTAAATATGACGTGACACAGGAAAACTTCTCTTGTTTTTCTCTGCTATATTTCATTAATGTTTTATATATATACATATTACAACTAATTCTCTCGATCTAACCATCTTTTAATCTTGTGCTCGCAATAAAAAAAACTTATCTTACCATGTTATCAAAGTGGCCCTAAGTTACCACCCCCTCGGTCGTGATTTAACCGTCCAAGTTGCCGTGGTAACCTGGGAGCAGGACGAGTTTACAGCCCCAGCCCGATATAGCACTTACAGAGAGGGCTTCCTAAACAAAGCGGCCCAGAACAACAACAAGGGCCTCGCTAAATACAGTATCAAACATTTGTATAAAGACCAATTTCTTGCGTTACAGAAGATGCAGTCTCAACCACATCATGGATGGACTTCTCTACATTTCTCACGGTTCAAGTTCTGTAGTACATGAATTGAACTGAAACAAAATGAATATCATGAATGAACAATCCCGCAAGTTGAAAAAAAAAAAACAACAACATGGCAAACCCTCATTCACAAACCAGAAACAGGACCGTTTGTCCCTGTGATTGCTTCCACAAAAATCAATCCACCTCTACGGACCTGAACAATATATATCTCAGTCTAACCTTGGCATAAATGCTAAGACAAAAAAATGAACCTACTGTATACAAATTAGCCATTAGCGACGATTTCGTGGATAGCATCGCTGACGGACATATCGTCGGATCTCACCGCCAGCTTCATGGCGACTTGCTTTGGTCCATCAATCCCAAATGACAGTCTGACGAGGACTCTCACATCACCGATGAAGACACCAGACAGGAGACATGTATGAGATCTTGAATTGCTTGGAACAACTTCAGTCCCCTGTTGGCAAGGAGTCACAGTAAGAACCGAGAAAGAAAGAAAAGAAATAGCAGGAGTCATGGGAGTAAAAATATCAGTCTGGTTTAGCAAATTCTAGCACAGGCCATCGTTTCGATGGCAAAATGAAAAACAAAGGAATTTCGTAATATCAGAACAACAGGAAAGAAAAAACATCAGCACTGTGTTAAGGCATTAGAGTTATTCTCCACCACAAAGTGAACCATGTGCAATTTCCCGTACCATTTAAACACAAGAATTTCAGGTATCAAAACCAACCTCACAGGGCTGCATGCCAAGGATGCTGATGACAGCATTGACCGCCTCTGCTAAACTCTCTCTTACACCAAGCCCATATTCATCAACACGTTCATTATCCGGGCCCATACTTTCCCATGCATTCCTGAAATTGGAGACACCCACCGTTAACATGTAATCTGCTGAGACAATCTCCAGGTCCTCCAGTTGATATTCATCTTCAACACCCTCTTCTTCGGCTTCACCTGTAGTTGGATCCACCTGAAAATATCCCATACTTAATATGAGAAGGAAAATATCCCTCGTGATAATCCAAGTAAAAGATGCTTTAAAATTTGACTTTGCAGCATTATAAACAAAATAAACTTCCATATAAGAGCAACATGATGAGACCAACTCAAGAAGACATATCAGGAGCAAATATGGAGTGAAGAAACAGACAGTTCCTATTCTGGTAAAAGGATCACAGTCTGAGGGACTTTTGGGAGTGTAGTTCAAATTCCTGGCAATGAGCTTCCATGACTTAAAATGGAGGCAGATCAGCGGAGCAGTGGGATAAGTTGAACCTAATGGTGGGTTTTGTTTGCCTATATTTGTACATCCTCATTTTCATTTTATACATTACTGGCACTACCCACTTTCAAAAAAAAAAAAAAACTTGAACCTAATGGTGGATGGCACCTCCATTCCAAAAGAAACTTAAAAGACATCGATATATTAGATCTATCTGCAGTGTTCAATGTGCCACGTCAAATCATACAAGCTGTGTCAATGAGGACAGGGGTTGGAAATGGAACAAGAAATGCATTTTATCTCTGACAGGCTCTTCAAAAAACAGGTTGTGGAAGCCCAAAAATGCTTCCAATTGGAAGCTGCACCAAAGCCTAAAATCATGTAGAGCAGGAGAAGCTTCCATGAATTAGTTGTTACATTAATTGTAATGATTTAAATTTCTCTAATGCTAAAGGTTGAAATGCGCTGTGTACGCAGTTCTGTTTTCAAGGCTGCCATCTCTGCAGCGGTGCAGCCTGCATTGGTGCATCCTAATTCTTCTTCATCTCATCATCGAACAGCAGTCCTTAACCACCTTTTGACAAATCCGCCCATCATAAGAAAACCAACAGGATAAAGTGACAGCTGAAACAAGCAGAATTGAAAGTCGAGAGCTAAAAACCTATAACACCAAAGCTGACTCGAATGGTACCTCTTTAACAATGAACTTCAATAAGTTCGAGAATTTCCCAACAGCAGGAACACCTGCAGGCTTTTCAAAAGCAACAAATATCTGTCCTGGAGAGTCATAAGGTAAGGATCGTAAAGGTTTCGATGCAACTTCAGAGAATTCCTCGGCTTCCGAAGCATCAACAAACACAGTTACCTGAAGCAACAAAATGAAAAGAGGATTGAGGAAATCTACAAGAGCAGAAAGGAGGGAACACCCCCTTGGTTCCAGGGAAGGTCATTTACATTTTCAAGCAGCTGCTCAGGTATTGTGTTTGTACAGTTGTACTGGAATACAACATGTGCATCGAAAATGTGCTTGACAACATTAACTGAATACTCAGTCTCAGCTTCGGTCAGCTCTACTGGGGCAGATGACTGCAAAGGGAAACATCAAGAAATTTGTCATGATCAGAGTCACAATACATGTAGCTGTTTCAGTTTCTTTGCAATCGAAAAGCAGTCAAGAACCTTGAAGAGTTTTCCAAATGTTGAGAACTCGGAAACAGACAACAGCAGCTTTTCATATGCATCTACAGCTGATGTAGGTCCAGCAACAGGTGCTCCCAAACCAGTTGGCTTTTTCCCTTGTGCCTTCTTCTCCACAAGAGGCTGAGATTTAACCTCTTTAGGTACAGAGGCAATATTAAATGGTTCTTCAGTAGCTTCCTGTAATGATAACAGAAATTTCCGTGATCAAGGTGTCATGCTAAGCCACTACCATGCCATATCTCATGAGGAATACTTACATAGTTCCGCAAACTTGTCTCTAGATTGACCAGTGGAACGTCTAATGAGCTAAAAAGAAACTCTTTTACATCATTGTCAGTTTCGTCAATGCCATCTTCACCTCCAAGAGTACTCAGATAAAGTGTCGCACGATCACGGACCTACAGACAACCATTGTAAGGAGATGTTGAGAGACAAAACAGATAAACCAACAAGACAGATTCTAAAATAGAGCTTGTTTAGTTGTCATCCATATTTCAAACAGTGACAAAAGGAAACAGAAACTGAGAAAGCAAATCTGTTAACAAGATTTTACCTCATCATCAATGTCATATAAGCAACGTCTCAAAAGGACTAAAATTCGAGGCTGCAAGACCATCAGGATTTCAACATCGGCAAGTAAGTGATAAAATTCAACAAAATGAGCTAAAAACAATCATGTATGCAGATACCTTTAATGAATCAACCATTGCCCCAAACTTTCTGAAACTGCACTATGGAGGGCATTTTAAGACTATTGATGAACATGGAAGAATGATACCCATAGATTTTAGATAGAAATTCTACTCATTTGAAATGGATCATGCTCATATGAGGGAGCTGAGAGTGCTCGCTTCCCAAGTCACCAAATTGGGGCATAACCAGATGATTGATTTTTATGCATTAGTACCAATGTGAGGCCCAATAAATATGTGAGAATTAGTTCAGATGATGATGTGATTTCCCTTTTTGATAAATTTAGCCATGAATTGTGCATTCTGCTATATGTTGCCACACAATATATTGGAGTGCCCTTATCCTCTTCTAATCCACAAATGAAGACGGTAGCCTCAAAGACTAGAAGAAAGTCCAAGCAAAAAATGCAATGCTTTCATAAGAAGATCTGGACTAGAATCAATTAGGAGATGACTGTGAGTTTATTGAGGTTGAGTCTCTAGGCAATAATGAGGCAGAGACTCTATTTAAGGAGGGTGATATATCTAATGATGAGGTTTATACCGATGATAGTCGTGATCGTTACTTTTCCTTAAACTCTGAGTGTGATATAGAGGTGGATAAAGGGGACAATGAGGGTACCCCTATTGTGCGAAACATTCATGATCTGGATATGTCTTTAGAAAGTAGATTTGACAATGTTAATGTATTCAGACTAGCACTTGCCCAGCATGCAGTCAAAAATGAACTTACAGTCAACTACAAAACTCTAAACCAACTAGGGTCACAGTAGTCTGTGCTGAGAAGAGATGTAAGTAGAGAATTCATGCTTCTCGTTTACCTGATGGCCATCCATTTCAGATAAAGAAGCTTCAATCTCAGCACACTTATATAGGGGAAAATAAGGCTGGGAATCATATGGCCACTTAGAAGTGGGTTACAAGTACATGCATTGGGTGGCTTAATTAGGACTCAAGGAGATGTTATAGTGAAGGAAACTTCAAGAAGGTTCAATGCTCAATGCCATGTAGACATTCCTTACCACTAGATTTATAGAGACAAGTGAATGGCTGTGGCGACCCGGGATCCGAGTACCGGAAAGGAACTGGCGCGACTCAAACCTTGGCCCGCCGCCCACGAGCCCGAAGACTCGGAAGGGCTAAAAGGATAGATGTGGTGTACATAGAAATAGGAAATAAAGCAGGACAACAAATATAATATAACAGATATAAATAACTAACTACAACAGAGTCCAGTCCAACAGAAAATACAGTCTAAAGCAGTAAAACGTACCACATGCCAAGTGAACACTCGGCCCGGCAAGCTGGCAACTAAGAACCTCCACCCCTGCCAACTTAACTTCATTCAAATCTTCTAAGTTCAAGGCAATCCCGCTGTTGAGTTAGCTCGATGGAAGCTAACTAACTAAAGTGTTAGCAAAGTCACATGGTTCGAAAGTAACCTATATGGCACGTGATCCAAAGCTAACAACTTAATGGAATATTTTGCCATGTGGACTTACCTTTATTCCAAATCTGACAGGTGGATCATTCTAACTATTTTTTTGAATAATGTTTTGGGCGGGAGCATTCCTTCCACGTGCCCAATTGGAATCTTGTGGGGACCACAAGATTCACGCTCGCAGGGATAAATAGAGATTGAGCCTACGAGAAGAATGTAGCGAGAAGTAAAAAAAAAAAGAAGAGAGCTCGAGTGATAGATGGAATTTGCGAGAGCCACTGTGAGCCTGAGGGTGAGAGTTTCTAAGCTGTGAAAAGTCTGAGAGAGAGAGCTTGGTATAGAAAGAAGAAGAGAGAACAGAGTATCAGAAGAAGGAGAAGAAGTTTGAGAGAAGAGAGAGTTTGAGAAGAAGCTGAGTTGAGCTGGTCTCAACTTCTGGATCAGATCTAGAGTCGAATTACTCTAGAGAGAGAGCTACATTTGCATTGTCTTCATTAGTTTCTTCCATCTTCTTAATTTGTTTTTGAATCTCTATAAGCTGTGTAATCAGTGGTCCAAGCTATGTATCAGCTGTGAGGATCTATTCCTTATTAAGCAAGCTGAGAGACTCAACTGTTTGGGATTGGTTCCCCGAAACTGTGGATCAGTGAGTTGTAGGGATTTCATCCCTGAAGCTGTGGATCAGCGAATTGGCAAGCTATTTGTCAACAGAAGCCTCACTCGATTGAGTGAGGGGTGGACGTAGATCCCAAGATTGAGATCGAACCACCTTAAAGATTGTTTTGTCGCATGTGTGTGATTGCTTGCCTTGTCTTGATCTACTCGGTAGTTTTTTTTTATACCTACCTCTTGATCGATAACTCAGTGGTATATCAAAAGGCTCAGTCGGAAGGATAGGTTACGCCTATCTGAAAAATTGACCCTTGCATGAGGAAATTCTTGAATCGAACCTCCGCTGAGTACCGTACTGCATTGGCTGATCAACATCAATTGGAGTTCGATGTGGATGATTGTTATTCTTTATTAGTTCTCCTAGCCGTTCATTCAGATTGAATTAGAAAATTAGCTCACAATAGAATCTTTCATTTCGCATTTTAATTTCTGCTGTGTGTGTGTAATTTGGGATTGATCTATTCACCCCCCCTCTAGATCAATAGTTCATCCATTCCTTATCAGAATAGGACGAGGTCGATCTCATGCTAGATATCCCGCATAGGGGGAAGACCTCCAGGGAGGTCTTCCGGGAAGACATCTGAAAACTCCCGTAGGATCGCAGCTCATCCTCAGACCTAGGGGCGACATCTTCCACTCCTCGGACAACAACAACAAGGATAGGGCTACCCCTGATCACCTCTTGCTCCATCTCTCGGAGACTAATCATCATCAACCTCTTGGGTGGGGGTTCCTCCTTGCTAGGAGCAGTCGAAGAGGTAGTGGCCCGTGCGGAGGACGAGGCGGGTGGGCCGGCCATCCCCTGACTGGGAGAGGCCGTAGTGCTAGGGCCAACTGGTCCTCGGATAGATGGGTCCTTCGGCAGGACAAGGTTGAGAGTAATCCTGTGGCCACCATGGTCGAATGTGCAAGTGTTCGACCGGTCATGAAGGGTGGCATCCCGATCAAAGAGTCAAGGCCTACCGAGGATGATGCCACCCACCTCCATAGGCAGCACATCGCACCAGATCGCATCGTGATATGTCTGGAACTATAGCAGTACCAAACACTGCAGTCTGATCAGGATGGAAGTGGAATCCACCCAAGATACTCTATATGGTGCGGGGTGATCCACGGGCATCAAACCAAGGCGTTTAACAGTGCCCGTGGAGATAGCATTGATGCACCTCCCGCTATCTATAATCACCTTATAGGCCTTCCCTTCCAGCCTACAAAATGTGTGGAAGATGGTGGTACGACGTCAGTTGTCACTCACCTGAGGCTGGGTTAGGATGCACCTGACTACACCCAACTACATGTCATCCTAATACTGGGTACCTAGGACGTCAACTTGCTCCCCCTCCATCAACTCATCAAAGAACTCCTCAGCTAAATCTTGGTCAGACTCATAACTGATTGGCACCAACTCAGGCATGGGGTCACGGGCAAACGTGTCTGCAATAACAAGCAATTCCCGAGTGGGACACTTGCTCGTATAATGGCCAACTCCACCACACCTATAACAACTGTCTCGCACCCCGGTGCCCTGGGATGTTCCACCGATCATCGGCCCCCTACCCTTGTTGTGGCGACCCGGGATCTGAGTACCGGAAAGGAACCGGCGTGACTCAAATCTCAGACCGTTGCCCACGAGCCCGAAGACTCGGAATGGCTAAAAGGATAAGTGTGGTGTACACAAAAATAGGAAATAAAGCAGGATGACAGATATAATAACAGAAATAAACAATCTACTACAACAGAGTCCAGTCCAACAGAAAGTACAGTCTAAAGCAGTAAAACGTACCACATGTCAAGTGAACACTCGGCTCCATATATAGATCGGAAATCGCCCGGCCAACCCCTACCAAAGCGTTTCTGATAAGGCTAGTACGTAGGATGATGCATTAAAGGAGAGCGGGGGAGAACGCCCCTTTAAAATTGAAGGCCTGCTGGCTGCGGCAGATGCCTGTATGTCATCAGCACAGGGCATCGAAGGTGGCCTCGCCAAAAGAAGTTCAACTAGCAGAGAATATGTGGGCTTGAAGCTGTTGTGGGTGGGAGGATGCATGTTAAGCCGATGGTCGTCGTTCCTCCTCTCGTGCGGCTGCGGAGGCCCCAACTTGCAGTTTCTTTTGGACGTTTCATGCGTGGAGTGGCCGCATCAGATGCCGCGTGTCCGGATTGACCTTTGGAGGAGGTCACGGGTGCACGACGTCACACCAGCCCAGCCACTGTTTCATTTTAATTTGGCTTTCCCTCTCTTGGGGCGGACAAGTTCGTAACGGCCAACAGGGACTAAAAGGTTTATTAGATCATTATCATGTGCACAAGCAACAGAATACTGAAAAGATATGTTATATGCTTGTAGAATCAAAATAATTTGCAATGATTGGACAAATGGGTTAGTTGTTTTTTATTAAGGTTTTTTATTGCTAGTAATAATGTGAAGAGGATTCATATGTTTTGATTATAGTTTGGACCTCTCTGTAGCCTCATAATTGTTGCTACCAATCTTTAATTTATATCGTCTGATTTAAACATTGAATGACAAACAAAGCCAAACTTAAATTTAGTATTCTTACTTTGAGGAACGTAGAACCTAACTTTGATGTTACATGTCGGCCAAGATCGAAATGTCAAAATGAAAATAGTAACAAATGGAACGTAGGCAAAAAGGTGGCAAGCTAACATTTCTCAAATCTCATCCACTCAATCCCATCCTCATCTCAACCGCCCCATTGCTTTCTCTTTTCCATTAATTTTCTAAACTGTCCGTCAAAAAGCTAGCACACTAACATGAGTGACCGTAAGAGAACCGATGGGATGGGGCGCCGTTCGACGGACGGAAAAGGGTGCTCCGTTTGTGCATCATTGCATCAAGGTATTTCTGGCCGAGGGAAGACATGCGGAGGACACCACTTTCGGCGGTCCTCATCGGACTCGGAGGGCTCAAACATCAAAACCCACACACGATGTTGAGAGCATTGTTATCCAAGTCAGTAGGGATATAAATAGATTGGGTTCCACTCGAGTTGATCATTATCATATTTTATTCATGAAAATTTTATAAATATTATATCTAGATAGTACCTTATTATTTTCGTGAGTATAGATACGGATATATATTTCTATTTTACCTTTCTTTGCCAATTGTCAGAACCGCATTTGATCATTTACACTTTCTGAATTTCACTTATGCAGCAGCTCTAGAGTTTATTAATGCACACCTCTTGACATGCGTTGGTTTGGCTGAATTCCATCCCCCTTTTTTGTTTAGACGTTGCAAGCAACATTCGCATCTCTGTTTTCTTTTATTTCATTCTGGCAGTTTTCAGAATTGAGCCCGACTACTACTCTTCCTGCATTTTTATTTTCCATTTTTTTGAACTGTTCATCTGTGCTCCTTTGATTGGTAGCCATGGTTCCTTGGTTCGATTGTCCTTCTTTTTTTTTAGTTCTTAATTCTGGTGAAATTTTGGCAGCACCTCCCCTAGACCCGGAGCGTGGGGGTGTACAAATAGGGTGAACCCTATGGAGAGAACTCCAGCAGCCCCGAACAAAAAGGGATACACGCGAAGCGATGTGATCCCCGGGATATGCGCGAGAGTGACAACACCCGGTCACCGATTGTGGGGGTAGAGATCCCGAGGGCTAGCCTACAAGGGACCCCACCGATCCACGAGCCGCCACAAACTCGTCACCGAGACGTGGACTTATTTTCTTTCTTTTATCGCCATATGAGGCTTTGAATATCCACCTTCAAAACGAGGAGTGCCGTGGAACACGCTATGATGAAGCGAAACCCCAGTGGTCCAAAAGTGGTTAACAAACCTGAATTGGAACGAAACGAACATTGGGCTTCCGATGGTTGGCTACCTCGGAGCCATATCTATGGATTTAGATAGACCCCGGGTTGGTGGCCATCGTGATGAAAATCACCGAATGGGTGGCTTAAAGAAATAAAAAATAAGGTTTTTTTTATCTTACCATAATAAGGAGAGACACACAAAGTACATGCTTATACTGTAACTGTATACACCCGTGGGAGAAATAGATACCAAGCTCATAAGGAGAGAATCGAGAACAACCCTGTATTTTATTCTTCATAAAACAAAAGGGGGTTACACATCGAGGGGATGAGCATCTTACAAGAGGAGATGAGGAATGAGAATCAAGAAGATCAAAGAGTGGAAACCCACCCTCCTCACAAAGCTCCTCACTATCTTCTTCCTTCTCTGGACTCCCACCACTCAAGATCAGAGGAGACGAAGAAGAACAGAAGACCAAAATAAAATAAAAAAAAGGGGGACCTTTTCTTCTTCTTTTCTCTAACCGGGGGCCGAAGGCTTGATCAGGATCTTTCCAACCTTTTTTTTCATCCGCGCACGGGCCCTTCTTATCGGGGATTTGGATCCCAGTCCTCTCCCCGGCCACTGGGCTCTTCGAGAAGAACAGTGATGTATAATGCCTATGCAGAATGCACTCAACCAATGGACCGGCCATAATTAATTGTATGCGCATATGGGTTAGCAAGTTAGCTGGTCAGCAAAGGGGTTAGTGGGTTAGGAGAGAAGACCCTTCAGAGGTTAACAAGCAGTAGAGAATGAGGCGATGATGCCATAGAATCTTTCATAGAGACAGCCCTCGTCTCCCTCTAGTTCATGATTAGGAACAAGAGGATAATAGGGAAGCCCGTCTAGGGGGATCATCCAGGAAAGCCTATGCATACGCCCCTAGTACCAAAACCCATAACGAGTGTAATAAAATCTCATATGAGTATTCATTTGACAATAAACCCTGGGGAGAGGGTATCATTGTGGCCCTTTGGGGATACCCCAGGGCATCGTCGGCGTCACAGAGAGAACCTCAATGATCACATATAGACGGCGGTCGAATGCGAAAAATTGAAGAAGGGATGAAGCAACACCTATAAAAACATTGCCGGTGTATATGTATTTCATTCCATTGGAGAGAAGGTAGAGCAGAAGATTAAACCTCACTTACATTCGGCGCGGTCTGGCGTTGTCACATGAAAACTGCCCTACAACCATACAGAAGACGCATGCCCATACAAGGGAGTTACAGAGGAAGGAGAGACGAAGGGACATTGAGGGGGAGATGGGATCATATCATCGCCCTACCCCAATTACATCAGGCTGAGGGAGAACTAGTGGGGAACGATCATCGAAAACCCACCTAAACCCTTTGGCAAAATAGAGTATCGGAATGGGCGTAGTTCTTCTCTGGCTTCGAGATTCTTCAAGCATGCAAATAGGCTTTGGAGGGATGACGGCGCTCAAGTTCACTCCCCGGTACCCTACTTCTTCACCAAGCCTTATTTCTTCTCACACTCTTCACGTTTTCTCTTTTTCTGACTTCGTTTGCCTTCCCCCCTCCTCTTCTTTGAATCACTTGGAACCTTGGACATTATATAGATGGGGCCTCTCCTGGCATAGAGAATGCGCGCCATCAAAGGCTTCAACAAGGGGTTTTTGCGGGCCGGGTAACGGGACGCCGGAGAAGCGGGCGTGCTGGGTAAGGGGGCATGCCGGATTAATCCTCTTCATTGTGATCATTTGACATGGGTCAGACAGCGGGCCCCAGACTAGCTCCGGGAGTTGCTGTGATCTTTCATCTCGCCACGGTCTCGCAAAACCCTGGTGTGATGTTTTGATGAAGCTTTCAGGTCACGCGACGACTGCTTTCGTAAACTCGTGTAGAGAGAGAGAGAGAGAGAGAGAGAGAGAGAGAGACCACCAATTGGAGTAACTCGACAAGCTCCCTCACTATCTCTGGCGTCACCTCCTCGTGCATCTCGCTGGCCATTCTCAAGTCCCTACCTGCGGGCGTCGTCGGCCTGATAGGCTCGTGCCTGGTATACTCAAGGATTCATCCAACAGAATATAGAAGGCATGTACAAGAAGGAACGCGTTTGGATCGGATGCACACCCCTCGTAAATCTTCCTCCCGATCAATTCATCTTCTCATGGATCATCTTTAGTTGTCGCTAAGAGAAAAATATTTTTTTTCTCCATTCGTTTGCAGATGTTCTTGGTGAAGAAGACATGTGGCGTCACGGCAAGGAAGGCCTGCAACCTCTAGTCAGAGATCTTCAATTACCCTGACAACTCCCTCATCGGACTCTGAGTATGTCTTTACCCGTAACAACAACAAATTATATGATCACCATGATAAGGAGATTAGAACCCAAAATTTTGTGGTAAAAAATTGATCTTTTTGGTTCTTGCATTGTCTTAGGGGATGGGCTAACAACAAATCTATAAATATATACGTTCACAAGAGAATTTTCATATGATTCTCACAAATATAAAATTCTTTCTTCTTCAGATTGATCATCATGGCATTGATCTGCTTTGTCATTGCAAGTCTTCACGAATTCTGGCTGCGAGCACCCTTGGAAGGCCTTGGCGCGCTTGGGCTGTGATGTTGGCTGCTTCGGCGGTGTCATTTGCTTCGAGACCATCAACCCCGACGTCTCTGCCTCCCCGATCATGCTCAAGCGCCCTCGCGTTTAGCCTTAGAAGCCGCCATTCACATCGTCGGCATTGACCCCCACAGTTGATGGAGGGAGGGTGGTCAGAGGGGAGGGGAGGGAGGTCTGACTGTGGGGAGGTGTAGCTGCAGAGATGGGGACGCTGCAAGGTGATGGGATCCTCTGATCATTGGCTAGCAACCCTCCATGCCCCTCACCCTCCCAGTGCACCCCCACTCTGATGCGGGACGAATGAGCGACTCGAGACCTATTTGATGCGAACCTGAGACTCTAGGTGACAACGTGACCAAATTGAAGACTCGACCAGTAAAGACGTGACCAACTCAACACAAGCTCGCGACTCGTCCCAAACAAGAGAAGCGTGCGGATCTACGCAGTTGTGAAATCTGTAGTGAGTCAGGGTGGTCAACACTCTTTCGTGTCCAGATCGGGTCATGGGACGGGTCACACACTCTCACTCACAGTGGTGACATTATTTGATTGAGCTAGATTGTCTTATCAGGAAAAGCTCTTAAGGCATTGATTTTCAGTTTTCCTCCAATGGGAAGAGAAAATTTCCTATTCTTCTCAGAAGTCTGCGTCAAGAGTAGTCATCAGAAGCTTCTCTGTTTGTTCCATACCCCCTATTTTATCCTTTAAGGGTCTTCCAGTCTTGCTGAGGGTGTTGTTGGGTTTGTGGCTATGGGGGCTTCTCCTCTTTTCCCTTGACTGCATTAGTTTGCATTTATCCTTTTTAGGAGGGCAGCTGCTATCATCTTGATAGCTTGCACACCCTTCTGCATCTTCTGATGTTTTTTCTTGTGTCCTGTCTTCTTCATTTCAATGAATTGTGGCTCTTAACCACCTTAAAAAAAAAGACTAGTGTCAGATCAATATCTCTTCTATGCTCAGGGCATCATGCATAAAGCAGGGTAGAAGACCTTTCAAGTTCAAATATGATGTGTGTCAGGAATCATATCCACATTTCAAAGAAATCATAGCTGGTTATAAAAAAACAAACAAGGTAGCTGGGGGATATTGATCAAGTTTTTCTGGAAACCCAAGGTTCTGCAAACTGAGAGAAGAAAGGGTCATACCTTCCTATGACCAGAACACTAGTTGTCAAACTCCCAGAGCAGATTCAACAGCCTGGCATTAAAAGAAGGCTGACTTGGATGCAGAAAAATAGATAAGTGAAACAGAAATAAGAACACAGTAAGTGACCTAGGGAACAAATGGAACAGAATCAATTGTCTCACATTCAATGGTTGTGAGATGGGATTGAAACACATTTCTTGTCCACAAAGTGGAAAATGGATGGAGATTGGAGGGGATATGAAAACAAACATATGCATCTCACCACAGTCTCATGCACAAAAAGAGCATATGGGCCTTTTTGTTCTCCTGACCTTGTTATGATGGAAGTAAGGCGGAGATCCAATAGAAAGAGTGGAGGCAGATAATCCATGTTTTATTGCCAGGTGAAAAGCCTGCAGGTTCAAGCGCATCCGCATGAAGTTTGACTACACATTAGGCGAGTGTGAATAACCTGAAGGATGATGTTAATCAATTCCAGCATCTTCGAGCCATAGTCACAATATCAAAATAAAATGGAGATCAGGGAATCAAAAAAATTAGGCCCACTAGCTTCCCCAATGGTGTCTAAACTATACCTAATGTTCTTGATATGATGGCAGCCTGAAATGTGCACTGTTTCTGAGACCCAGAATGTTTTCATCCACGAATATCCACTCTGGAATTCTTCCTACTTCCCTTGGGTTCCTTGGTGTTTTTTTTTCTTTTTTGGATTAGCTTGGTTGTTTTCCATGAATTTAGAATTTTTTTAGCCCCCCATAAAAATTCCTACAAATCCCCAATTTCTATCTATCCACAGTGTTCCAGACCCGACCCCTGTCCACTCTAAACTCCACCAAAATTCCATACCACCATAAATGCCTACATAAAAAATATCCCCACTCTTCTGACTTCTAGAGCTAAAACTTTCATGAATACCACTCCACCCATATCCCTCCATAGCCACCCGGTCAACCCCTGTTCTCAGGAAACCCTTCTTTCTGCCCTGTCAACCCCATCCAGTGGATCAGCAGTTTCTAAAATCTCTAACGGCCAGCACTGAAGATTTAGAAGTATTTCTCCCACCTGGGGACGAAGCATTTTTAAAGAGCTTTCCAACACTACCAATCTCGCGTCGATCCGACATCGGCACTGATCGCAGCAGCATTTCTCGTCGGATCGCGCGCTGCCAAACAATAGCTCTGGTTCGTGGACGACACCCGGCGAACATTCCCGGAGCGACCCCCTCGCCTTCCGTGAGGCCGACCAGCACGCCGCCACCCCCGGGACTGCCCATCCAGGGGCCATCGATGCTGCAGCTACCTCCCGGCTTCCCCGAAGCACCAGTCAGGATGTGGGCCCCCACGAGCACGGGTGCATGCCTTGTCAAAGCGGCCCCGAGTGCTACCCGTCAACCCGATCGCGTCACTCCCGGATTCCATGTGTAGACCTTTACCTCCCTGTGTGGAGTGGTCAGAAATCAACACTTCTGTAATAATTATTATTTGATGTACCGGGAGTACGAGTTCAGCCGGGATCGTCTTCCCCACTTCCGGCGCGTGGAGATACACCCGACCCTCTTTAGTTAGTTATTTGCTTCTCTAGTATAGTTCTTGACGCCGCTGCTAGTGAGTGTGATAGGCCGCCTAGGTTGCTGTTTCAATCACCGCTGTGAGTTGTGAGTATGAAACCCGTCCCGTGACTCGTCCCGAGCATGAGAGTAAGCCGACCATCGAAGACTCAACGCCGGTTTCTCAACCGTGCAGATCGACCCATTTCCCTCACCGGGGACGACCATGAGCGAGTGCTTCTTGTTTTGGAGCATCTTCGTCCATTCGGGAACCACGTTAGGTGATGACTTGGTCGTAAAGTTACTGGTCGAGTCGTCTAGTGAGTCACGTCATTTCATCTAAGTCATAGGATCGTGTCTACATATCAAGTCTCATCGTCGTCCCGCGTCACTACCCTTCCCTATTTTTATTATTTGTTGTTAGCCCTTTATCTCCATCCCTTTACATCTTTATTTATTTTTAAGCCCTTTTAACAGTGAGGTAACACTTAATCACCCACACAATCTGTGGTTCTACTAAACATTTGGACAACATATAGATGCAGTGACAGTTTCAAACAGATATCATCAAGGGGAACTTCAGATATCAAATACTAAGCCAACCTGCGAAGGGGGATAGAGCATATGGAATTGAATGTAAGACAAACCACTGTGCATTGGGATTTTTAGATAGTTCAGTATGCTACCCACAGACCTACGTCCATCGCCCACTCAAACCTGAGTGAGACTTTCTGTTGACAAACAGCTTGAACCGCTGAGCATCATAACTTGCTTACACCGCTGAGCAACATAGCTTGCTTCCGCTGAGCATCACAGCTTGCTACAGCTGAGCGTCACAGCTTGCTATCTAGAGGAACTAATCCTCTGCAACGCTGACACACAACTTGATGTATGAACAAGAAACAAGAAAAATGCAACATAGGAAAATAGGAAATGAAAGCAGGAAAGATTTAGCTCTCGCAGGAGCGAATTGGCTTGGATCTGATCTAGAGGCCAATGATGCGCAGATCTTCAAGATACTACAGCTGCTTCACAATCACTTCCCTCTCTCTCTCTCTCTCTCTCTTTCTCTTCCACTATCTCACGATCTCTTTTTCACTCTGAACTGCTCTCTCTTTTCTTTTCTGCTTCTGGCTCTCTCTCTCTCCCAAACTCTTCTACTCTCTCTCTCTCTCTCTCAGACTCTTCTACTCTCTCTCTCTATTTTCTTTTCTTTGTAGTAGCTGCTTCTCTTCCTTACCGGCTCCCTTCTCTCTCCCAGACTCTTCTACTCTCTCTCTCTCTTAGACTCTTCTGCTCTCTCTCTCTCTCTCTCTTCTTTTCTTCGTAGCAACAACTTCTCTTCCTTAGCGGCTCTCCTCTTCTTCTCTTTCGAAAGAAGACATCCCCTATTTATAGAGCAGGGGTGCCAAAAATCCTTCTTCTCAATGGGCTGATTAGTGTGGTCCCCACATCATTCTTCGATGGCATGTGGTGGGAACACTCCCACCAAAGGAACTCAAGAGGATGCTCTGATATGAGACTTCACGTGTTAGGTAGAGGTGAGAGACTTTCCACGTGGCAGATTCTGCATAAAGGTAAGTCTACGTGACAGATTCGTCTGTTGAGCTGTTAGCCTTGGATCATGTGCCAGATAAGTTACTCCTTGAACCACGTGACTAATTTGCCCTCGATAGATTCTATTCTACAAGTGTTTGAATAAATGACATAGTCATTCTAGATATTCCTTCTTTGAAGTTGCTGTCAAACTAAATATAAAAATTCACTTACACGCCAACCTTTCTCAACTGCAAGTGATATTATTGGAGCCAAAGCAAATGCACGAAGGTATGAATGACTTCCCATGTGTAAATCCATAAATAAAGGTTTCAGTGGTGCAAAGTTTTTTATTCCCAGTTGACGACTAAGTAGGCTCATTGCAGTGTCAAAGTTGCCTGCTGCCACATGCTCACCTGCAAGGGATGATTTCTGAATCCATATCTGACTCACAGGCATGCCAGGGTTTGGGACAATAAACAAAGACTTGTGGGAATTAACCGCAGCCTTTGGAGTATCAACATCAGGTGGAAGCTCAAGGTCTTCCATGTCCCATCCCCCTTCCTCATCATTCTCTTCATTCTCTTCACCCTCCTCAGCTTCTGCTCCAATACCTCCATTCTGCATTGCATGTTCAATATCAACAATGTCCAAGTCTTCATCACCCCAATCAGCAGCTGCAGCCTCTTCATCTTCCTCATGGGCAGACCTCCCTACATTATCCAGATCACCTCCAAAGACACCTTTCATGACTCGTAACAGTGGCCAATCTCCACTGCAAAGGAGAGGAGGTGGTGGAATCAGAAGACAAGGAACTTTTCCCTGTGGAAGGGTAGGGACACTATCCCCCAACTCAGTTGCAAGCCTACTAGAAACATCTGAGAGTCCATGAATAGAAGCTGTGATATATGCAAGGGGCAACTGACCAGAACTCTCCAAGATCTTCACACGTTCCCCTACATCACCCAGATACAGAGCATTGTGGAACTGACCCATCACATCATTCTTAATCTCTGCTATTCTCAACATCTTTGAAAGCTTTTCCATGTTTCCTGTTATGAGATACAGGAATGACAACCTTTCAAAGTTTTTTGTCCTCTGATATGCATATTCCACGATGCTGGTGTTCCCCTGCCGAAGAGCCTCTATCCCAAGCTTGTACCAGTAGTCCTTCTCGTCAATCTCCTTGGCAGAAGCAACTGCTGTCTGGATATTACCGCTTTCAAGTGCCAAGTTGAACCGGGTCCTCTCATCTTTGACAAAATGAAGAGCAACTTCTGGGAACCCCTTCTGCTGAAGATAAGCAATTACAGCCTGCCCACGGAGCCGTGAGTTCCTGATCATACTCATGGCCTGGTCATACCTCTTCCTTAGGAGGGATAGTTTGAAAATGTATTCAGAAACATCAATTGTTATAACATGAGTCTTTCCATCCCTATCCAAGCAATAAATATTGTTACCAGACACTTTTGTTATGTATATTGGAAGATCCAGTGTTCTAATAATTCCACTGTCACCATTTGGAAGACACTCCCAAACAAAGAAAGAAATGAGGGTTTTGGAATTTCCTCTAACATCACCCGAGTGTTATTTATTTGACATTTATTACAACATGTCGGGTCTGATCAAGGGGCCTAGCTAGCTTGCTGTGACTCACGGTGACACCTACAACTAGCGGCGACCACCCCCTACCACCCAGTACGCGGCATTTGCTCACCTTCAACTTGGCCACCCCGGCCAACCCGGGGGCACCCCAGCAACAAGCCGCATTGTGCGGCACCCAGTAACGAGCCAGGAAATGCCCCCGAAATGCCTCGCTCCAGCATTCTAAAGCTAAAGGATGATCTCTCTCATCCAATCTTGGGCCTTTGGAGCCAATAGCTTGCTTGTATGGCCCGTAGTTATGTGTTGGGAATGTCACGCCCCGAGATATATAGCGGAATTAAGTCAGAAACGTGAACAGCCGGCAAATAAAGCCTCAAGCTAGGATGGCAATCAGAGTGCAATACATACACACATAAAAGAATGAACACACATATAACAAAAATCTTCACTTTTATTGCATAGTCATAATAACCATAGTTTATAAGTGGACACTTGACATTGACTCTTTTCAACTCACTAGACTCAAGAAAAAGGAAAATTACATGACGCGATCAACTTCATCGCCTATTATAGTGAAGGTAACTAAATTACAATAAGACTCAATTTGACTAGCTAGGCTTCTCTCATTCATCATTCGCTCTCAAACTTGCCACTAGAGTAGTCTAATTCTGACCCGCTAGAGTTTCCTGAAAAGATTGAAAAGTAGGGAATGAACGCGCTCACCCAGTACATATCTTCGTATCAACATGAATGCCATGTTTAAATAGTTAACATTTTAGCTCTAGGGAGTAAGACAATGAAAGTGTGATAAAACATGCGAAATAAACCAAGTAACAACAAGTAGCAAGACAAGGACAATAGAAATATGGGGCAAGCGATCATGATCAAGCAAGATTATAATGTGTCCTTTCAACAACGAGAATGTATTGTCATGTAATATGAATGTACTTTCATAACTTTAAGAAGGCTATGCACTAGAAAGTCAAGTAATAAGCAAGCATGTAAATTTCATGAGAGTGCCTCGTGAGACCTCGTGGATTTCACCCGTTTATAAAAAAAGTACTCCCAGTGCAATGCCACGCCAGCAATCATCATACCCCATGGTTAATAGTATGTTTCCAGCCATCTGTCGAGAGGACTAGACTGGAGCCCTTGGACATCGTTCATGCTCGCTCTTACATCTCCAAGTTATAAATCAAGCTACTTCTACGAGAAATAATAATAGGGAGCTATTGAAATAGGTGCTGCTCCTGGGATGAGTTCAATGGAGAAGTTTACTTCCCTTTTGGGCGGTAAACCGGGTAACTCTGATGGGAAAACATCAACGAATTCTTTGACAATAGAAATTTCCTCTATGCGAATTTTCTTAGACTCGGTAACAATAACTGAAGCAAGAAAGGCTTCACATCTTTGCGATATGAGCTTGCAAGCGTGAAGAGAAGAGATGATAGTAGGGAGCTTTTTATACTTGATGTCAAGGAAAGAGAAACGCGAGAGACCGGGTTTTCGAAAAGAAATTCTCCTATTGCGATAATTTATGTAAGCACCATGGTCTATAAGCCAATCTACACCTAGAATGGCATCGTAGCTTTCCATATCAAGGCATACAAAGTTTGCCAGAAGATTGTGGCCTTCTACCATTACCTTGCTATCCGGGTAGTAGGTTGTAAGTTTGGTTCCAAGACCTAAAGGTGATCTGATCGCTAGGTCCGATGGTAGAGGAACAGGCGCAATTGATAAGGTTTTTGTAAAGGTAGTGGATATAAAAGAATGAGAAGCACCAGTATCAAATAGTATAAATGTAGGATGTGAATAAATATGAACGGTACGTTCCATCAGTCCATCATCCTTGGGTGCTTCATCATCGTCCAGAACTACGTTAAGACGTGCTTGCCGCTTACATCCACCATTAGAGGGTTGTTCCTTCATAACATCAAATATTCTATTCATCTCATCAATCCGATTTTCTGCCTCATCGGGGTATGATGATCCTGAAAATCTTGGAGGGTTCATACTTGGAAAATTTCCATGTAGATTTCTTACGCCAGCCCTTGCGCCAGCTTGGGCCATAGTTTATAGGGCCTGGGTAAGACCTGCAACCATTTGTTGCATTGCTTCCCAGTTAGCACAATGAGCCATGGTAAAAATAAGGTACCTGAGAAGAGGATCAATTTGTTAATTCCTATGGAAATTAGTCCTAGAGAAAATCCTTAATTTACTATCTCATCTCGGGCTCTACCCAATCTCTCATGGTTGGAAATTTCTTTCCTTAGTCCATAGGTGTGGGTCCTGAATCCTTGGACTTAGCCTATGACATGACATTCTATCCAAGAAATAAGTAAATCCTGAGACCTATGCTCTGATATTAAGTTAACTGTCACGCCCTGAGATTTATGTACAGCGGAAGATATTCAAGAACTATGAACAACCGGCTAATACGCCGTAAGCGAGCAAAATAATCAGAGCGTAATCACATCCACACATAAAATGAATGCACAATAATTTAGACAAAATCCTGACAGCTTCAGCATCACATGCTTTTCATAGAGTGGGGAGAAAGATTGCTCCCTTTTTTGCAATTCTTCACAGATAAATTTTCCTTTCTGGGGGTTTCGATGGCAGTCATCTATTTAGTTTTGCTTCTTTAAGTTTCTCTTCAAGCGCTTCTTTTGTTGCTCTTCTCCTCCTTAGCTCGTGCTTCATTTCAAAGGAATGAATGTTTGACGGCCGGATTGGGTGGAACACCCCCTCCGAGTTGAAATTTACACTTTGAGCTTTTGCCTTGAAGGGCGTAGGTCAAGAATGCTCCTCTCTATCTTCCTTCCTTTCTTTTCTCTTCTTTCTCTCTCCTTTTTTCCCTCTTTCTTTGAGATAAAATTTGGTTGGAAATTTTACAGCTTCCCTGTGGGTGGTAAGAAAAGAAGTTGACGTCCGAAGTTAATTTGATACCACAAACACAGGTTTAGGCTCAAAGCCAATTTTGTGTATCAAAGAAGGTTTAATTGCAAAAGATGGCTTAGAGCCCAAAGTGGGTCAAGACACGAAATTGGCAGATCAAGGAATATGTTGGTGTTCAACACCGGTTTGGTAGCAAAGCATGGATTGGATCTAATGCATAGATGGCTTGATGTCAGAAAGACATGTTTAGAGCCATAAGAGGTTTAAAACCTCAAGGTTTTGAGGCAAATTCCACTGAGGGAGTGTTGAAATTGGAAGGGGAAAGGACAGAGGTCCTCCTTAGATCTGCCTTCTTGGCTCTGCCTTTGATTTTACTTAGTCTTTTTCTCCTTGGGGCTTACCTTTCTGGCTTCGCCTAGAACTTTGCTTGGAGCCTTCTTCCTTGGACTTGTCATACTAACTTTGCTGGGACTTGGTTGGGAGCCTTCCACTTTGGACTTCTGCTCGGGCTCTTGCTCGTCGGAGTTACCCTGCTTAACATTTCGCTTGAGACTTTGTTCGGAGCATTATTTAGTGCTTTGCCCCTGCCTTTTCTTAGAGTTTTCTTCGCCAAATACACCCTTTTGACTTATTGAGATGGCAGCCTAGTTCTTCAGCAATTTTTCTTCCTTATTCCTTTTTTCTTTTCTATTCTTCTTCCTTTCCTTGCCTGGTGTCATGTCTTGAGAGAAAGGAGAATCAATTTTGGGGGTGATTGGAACATGGTCCCAGGGTTTAAATCTTGCCTCGGGTTCCCCCAATTCCACCACTCCCAATGATTCCAATCCCAAACATGACCATTAACTCTCCCCAAATCCAAGGACGACCCACTTCCATCCCTCCACAACCGGCCGATCCCAAGGGCAAGAGACCCTTAACCAGTGGTTGAACATCAAATTTCAGAGATAATTCATGGCATGTAGATAGTGCATACTCACCAAAGTCTCTAGATCTGCTCTCATGGTTGCCAACTGGGCCTCCAGGCTGTGGAGATAGGCATGTAGGTCCACCGTTGCTGCATCACGTGCATCCTGCATAAGCCATTCATTAATTGCATATCTCGTGAGCATATAAATTAAATTTAGAGAGCATTTATACGTACCCATTTTGGTCTCATCTGAGGCTGGCCCGCATACATCTCCCAATACCGCGGTAGGTATGCTGAGCTGTCTGGAGCGTAGGAGAAGACTAGTATCCCACCTCGCTGCCAGTCAGCAAACTACTCCAGGAATCACAGCCGCCAGTCTGTCATCTTCGTCCGCCCTCGGGACTTTCACCCGATCCCGTGAGGCTCAACTACCCTGACCCACTCATGGTGCAAGCCGAGAGTCCTCATTGCCAGTTAAAGTCGTAGCGGCTCAATCTTGTTTAGGTAGTGAACCCAGATGTCACGCCCAAAGCAAGGTCGGCCCGCTACGACCCACGGTTAGCCCTCATCAGGCATCCCCTCATATGGTCTCCACATAACCTGTTGCATATCATTAGATCAATCACATTTTCACAACAGGAAATAAGAATAGAATGCATCATATTTACATACGTACCAGTGAAGGAGGGTAGTCTCGGAACTCTCGTCGGAGGACCATCAGCTCATAGGCATGAGGCGCTCCAGTCACATATGGTAACCACCGCCTCGCCAGTGGGTAGGCCACCTCGTCTCTAGGTCAGGGGCTGACTCGGTCCATGGGCATGTAGAGGTGATCATTAGCATTTCATTAGTCGCATGCATAATCATGATCGTAAGCATTTAACTAAAAAGAAAAAAATGATGACAAAATAATAGAAAAGTGCATACCTAAAGAAAAGGTGAGAAGCCACTGACGGTCGTCTCACGACCTGTCCCCGTAGATAGGTCAGCTATCAAGTGCGCCAGCAGGGCGACTCCCCAGGCATATCTCCCCACTGCCTCCAAGTCCGCCAAGATGCTCAGGAATTGACAGTTGATGTCATCTCCCTTTAACCCCAATAGTAACCTCCCGAGCATCAGGAACAAGAACCGCCTGAGGTCCATGTCTACCCTCTCCCTCTTAGCAGGGTCCTGACAATAGGTGGCTCGAGCTCTCTCAATCAATCGGTCTGCATACTCTGTCAAGGACTCACCTGACCTCTGTCAAGCATCTCCCAACCCCATAACTCTCGTCAGGCCAGTACGACAGATCATCCTACATGGGGGCTCGAATTTTTATGACCAATTCCAATTGGAGGAGTTAATGTATCTGTAACCATAAGGTTTTTCCTTGTCATGATTGTAGGGTCCTTACATGCATGTCTTTTTTTGAGAAGTGGATGGTACCACAATTGTATTAAATGAAAAAAAAGAGTTGGATGTATAAGTATAGTCAAGTTGGTGGCTAGTAGGCGGTGTTAGCTTTGCCTCCCCAGCTTTGCCTCCCCCACCCAGGGAGTCGGAGGTGGGGCATCTTCACGCGTAGGTGGATCAAGTCGAGGATGCCAATTAGGAAGCAAAGGGAGAGGGGTGCCTCAGCAAGGAGGAGGTCAAAGAGATTATAGCTAATGTGGAAAGGTTTATGGAGTCTCGGGCTATGGAGGCGGCACATCTAATTAGTGTGAAGATTGAAGGGCTTGACAAGGATGTGAGGTTAGTCTTTTGCAGAATTCAGCAAAGATGACAAGCGAATATAGCAAGCAAGGCCAAGGTTGAGAAGGCCATTAGAAGAGGGGAGATAGATTAGGTAGTGGAAGGTAGGTAGTGGTGGACAGTTTTTTGTTTTGGTAGTGGAGGAGGGGGGCAGTTATGTCTTACAGGGGGTGAGTGTTTAGAGCCCTTAGGAGAGTTTTTTTTTGGTGTAATTTGGTTTGGTAAGCTTTGGGGTAGTGCCGAGTACATAGTGCAGTTTCGTGGCAGGGAATGTCTTCTCTTGTGTCTATTTGGGGTAGTGTTGTTTCTCTCTTTTGTTTTGCTCCCAGGGCAGAGGGTTGTCTATTGACTTTTGTATTTGGGAGATTTGTGGGAGCTCTCCTTTCATACTTGTAAATTCTCTTTTTCTTTTATATATTTGGTGGTACTATCCACTTTCAAAAAAATAAGTATTGTCAAGTCTAACCCCAAAATATTCCTATACAACAATGCCACACGGAGGTGGTGTACCCCTCACTATCCCCCCAACAAAAGGAAAAGGGTGGAGTTGTGTGACTCCACTTTACATAAATGTTCATCCCATTCCCTCACTCTATCACAAATAAAAGAGACAATCATATCCTCAATTCTTGCCTCCCTTCTGAAAATTCTGTTATTGCTTTCCCCCCATAGAGCCCATAATGTAGCATGGAGGATGAGCCACCAAGTTAGTCTGCCTCTCTTCAGGTTCCACTTCCTGTTCCAATCGTCAAGCAGTTAATGCACACTTTCATACGGGTCAATAGTATAGCGAATCCTATTGGCGACTTTGGTCTAAACCTTCCTAGTAAAGGAGCATCCTTTGAAGAGGTGGTTTAAATTTTGCTTCACCTCCGGTTCGGCCATTCTGACCAAAGCCTGCTACCTTATATTTCAGCTACCCTCTAGCTTAGCCATCTGGGCCAAAGCCCGCTACCATACCTTTCAGCTATTCCAGCCTTCGGCTAAAGCCACTGGCAAAATTTTTAGCTATTCTATCTCCCAGCTTAGCCATTCCAGCCAAAGCTCGGTGCCATATGTTTTTCAGCGACTCTATCTTTCAGCCTAGCCATTCCAGCCAAAACCCACTATTATAATTTTCAATTACTCTATCTTTTGGCTTAGCCATTTCGGCCAAAGCTCGCTATCGGGACCAACCCATCCGTCCCACCACAATAATCAATGTAGCTCATTGGCGTAGACCTTTCGTTGAAGCCCACTTTCCTGACCTCAGCTTAGCGGCCCGCTTCCACTAATTTTAACTTGCAAGCTCTCTCTTTAATCTCGGCTCATAGCCTGCTTTCCTAGTTGTCGGATCGGAAGCCCACTCCCCTTGATTTCTGCTAGGCAAAGCCCGCTATCGCATATGACTACTACCCTATTTTCTGGCTTAGTCATTTTAGCCAAGGCCTACTACCATACATGTTTCAACTATCCTATCTTTTGGATTGGCTATGCTGGCCAAAACCTGCTTCCTCATATCTCG
Source organism: Amorphophallus titanum (assembly GCA_024336825.1). Classification (NCBI taxonomy): domain Eukaryota; kingdom Viridiplantae; phylum Streptophyta; class Magnoliopsida; order Alismatales; family Araceae; genus Amorphophallus; species Amorphophallus titanum. The sequence goes on along the minus strand of JANBPO010005804.1, from coordinate 90,040 downwards.
GCTATCTTGTCTTTGGCTTAGCCCTTTCGGCTCAAGCCCACTTTTACCATTCTTCAGCCATCCTATCTTTCCACTTAGCCATTTAAGCTCAAGTCTGCTATTACAATTCTGCAACTATTCTATCTCTCGGCTTAACCATTTCAGCCAAAACCCACTATCAGGATTGTCAGTTATCCTCTCTTTCAGCTCAGCCACTTTGGCCAAAGCTTGCTATCATGCATTTCAGCTAACTTACTTAATAGCTCAGCTATCGCAGTTGAAAGCCCACTATCATATAATTTGGCTAAGCTACTTTCTGACTTTTAGGGCCTGCTTCCTTATCACCCCTTGGCTTTCGTAGCATGCTATCCCTGCTATCATTCAGCTTGATAGTCTGCTTCCCTACTATTCATTGGATTTCACAATTCGCCTCCTTGCTATACTTTGGCTCCTATAACCTGCTATCTCACTATTTTTGGCTCCTGTAGCTTACTTGATGGGGACATCACCAGCAGTTCCAGTTCCTACTACTTGTCACATCACCCTGGAAGTGCTTAGCCAAGAGTAGCAACTTCTTTTTCGAGTCGTATAATATATTTTCCACTTTATTTGAGTCTTATCTATGTAATTTTCCTTTAATTTAGTTAGTTGAGTAGGTTAGTGGGTCAATAGATTAGCAGATTGAGCCCTGAAACTGAACACGTTATATGAAATTAAGGGGATAAGTTTTATGTCCAGAAGTAGTATATTAGAGACATACCAGCTAGCAAAGCTCATAGTTTGTTCAAACATAAAAGTTATTGAGAATCTCCCAAGGAAAGCAATGCAATGGCGATAAAAGGAAAGAAATCTAAGTTAGAATTCCACTGAATCCAATTGGCAGGGCAACTAAAATGACTCGGCAACAAACCCGGCAACCATGCATGCTATTTCAGACAACCACCACGTTAAAATATGATGACGAGTAAAAATGGTAGAAATGTTAAACTACCAGGCCCCTACTAGCTCTCCCGGAGGTGACACAACACATCAAAAACTATCTAAAACTAGTAAACTATGAGAGGGGTATTTTAGGAGAAAAAAATCAGAGACGGACACAAAGGGAACCCATTTTCAAGAGATCAAACAAATAACAACACATGATGATGATGATGATTTCTAAGATGACATCAGGGAGATCGTTGTTGCATCCGCCAAGCGCTCGGCACTACCCGATCGGATCAACCTAGCAGCAGTGGATTGGGAGCGGAGAACCGACACATCAGCCCCCTTTCCCCTTCCTTTTTCGATACCCTTTTTTTTTCCTCTGGACGGCGGAAGATCTGACCTCAGCTGGGGAGCTGCCTTCACATCAACCTCACCGTCGAAGGTGGCCGAGGAGATTGCCGTCGTGAAATGCTGCCATTGCTAGAACCCTAGAGAGAGGAGCCAAGGGGGACCGTGGTGTTGTCGCCGTCGCTAGTGGCCGAGGAGATCTCCGTTGTGAAATGCTGCCCTTGGAACCCTAGCGAGAGGAGCGAGGTGGAGATGGGAGCAGTCGAGAAGGAAGCCGCCGAATGCGAAATGTCGATCGCGATGGGCACTGGGGATTTGGTCGCCCCGAAAGGTAGGGTTTTATGGCGCCCCGAAAACTCGATCCGGGAGGAGAGATTTCGAATCAAGAAGACGTCGTCCCGGATCCACGGAAGTGCCTCATTTCGAATGCAACGAGCTGCCCCGAATCCATTCTTTTTTCGAATTCGAATCAAGTTTTTGGACCCGACACATCCATTGACACCCCGGGCCATTTTGTCACAGATCGGGGTCAGGCTTGGCACAGTCTAATACAAGTCCCAGGCCATTAACACTCCTATAAAAGGATTTTTGATGTTAGACCTTTTCAGTGCTCTAACGCATGAAGGAAGAGCCCCAACTCTCAAATGCTGATCACATCATCTAATACAACATGATTGGGATTGACATGTTCTTTCCCCCCAAAAAGAACCCTTAATACTCGCCCCTACTGGTGTAGTGATAACCAAATCAGATTTTAACAAAGCCGGCTTCAAAGATAAAGTAGCAGCAAACTTTTTTGATATGAAAGAATGAGTTGCACCAGTGTCGAATAGCACAAAGGCAGGTCGAGAATTAACAACATGAATACTTTCCACCACTCCGCCTTCCTAGGAGGGCTCCGCTTCCATTAAAGCATGCAAACGCCCTTGACACCTTGAACCTCCTTGAGCCCTCTCTTGTTGAGCTCGCTCCTTCATCAACGGACACTCAGAAATCTTGTGTTCCTGGCTCCCACAATGAAGTCAATTCCCGAGGAGCCTCCAGCACTCGTTAGATCGGTGATTGCCCTTGTCACAATGCTTGCATCGTTCTTGAGTGGGCATGAATACCATCTGCTTGTTGCCTTCCTTCGGTCTCTTCCTATCCTTGGAGAAATCACGGCCTATGCCAGAGCTCTTCTTTCTAGCCACAGGTTTAAAACCACCGGAGCCATTAGATTGCTCCTTCTTCACGGTTCTTCCTCTAACTCCATCAGCAAAGGACAACCTGTCCTCTAATACCTAGGCCTTCTTCACTATCTCCGAATATGTTTGAATGTCCAGCATAGATGAGTGGGGAATAAAACTAGGCCTTAAGCCATTCATGAATCTTTTTGCCTTCATCTTCTACTTGCAAACAAGATGAGGAGCATACCTTGCCAACCTGGCAAATTGAGCTTCATACTTCACGATGCTAAGATTTTGTTGCGTTAAAGTTACAAACTCGGAAGCCTTCTACTCTCGGACTCTCTTGGAGAAATAATTGTCATTAAAGAACTCCAAGAATTCGTCCCATGATATGGGCTCTTGCAGGCGAGTGACCTCAATAGACCACCACCAGGCCCTAGCATCCTTCATGAGTTAGAATGTCGCCAAAAGGACCTTCTCTAGATCCGTGCATTGCATCATATGAAAATACGCTCTAATTCCTCTATCTAGTGCTTGGCCTCATCCGGATGCATCGATCCATGACATCTAGGGGGATTTAAGCTACGAAAACTCTGGTATAGATCTCCTATGCCATGGTGCGCCTCTCCTTGTGCCATCTGCTGAAGAGCTTGAGTCATCCCTTGCATAGTGCTTTGCATCTCGCGCCACTAAGCTCTTTCGGCCGCCATGGTATTGAACAACCTTCAATGTTGTGTCCCTGTGGTTTTGATGGTGTCAAACACTATGACTCATTTATGAGTCTTTTAGATAATATCATTATTACATCTCTGAATTTCTACAAAGAACAGGTTGACAGATTGACGGGACTGGTGGGATAATGAATAATAATTTTTTTTAGATTGACTAGGGCGGGGTGCATCGGGCCAATGAGAAAAGGCTTTATGGATGCAGCCTGGCGGGGTAGAAGGAAATTTTTAGAGCTCGACAAGGGCGGGGTGCCTCGTGCCAAGGAAAAGGTTTTACGAGCCCACGTTAGGCAGGAAGTCCGAAACAGCAACGGTGGGAGAGCCCTGTTGGGCCAATGTAGCATGTATTGGCATATTTGGTGTAATTGTTGGCTGAATGCCAGAAGGTACTGAGAATGCATTGGCCGGGGCATAGGACCCATACCAAGGGTAGAGGGTCAATCTCGGTGGGATAAATGGGGAATATCCCCGTAGGATGGGAAGACGACATAGCACCATGCATCCTAATGGGCCATTTTATGTTGATATTTGAAATAACGAAGTCCTCCCAGTCTCCATAAATGGGCCGGTCATTTTATTCTCCCTACCTGCTTCAGGATTTGTCTCTTTTTTTTTCTTTCTTCTTTTTTTTTGCTCTCTTTTTTTTAGCTGCCAACTTGGGTGGCCCTAATAATGAAGTGTTGTATGGGCGTATCATCTTTCATTGATTTTTTTTTGAACTGACCAAGGCGGGGGTGTAGGAGAGCGTTCACCTCCTCAGGGAGGGGATGAGTAATTCGCTCCACCATATAAATCCCACGATGGTAGTTTTATCTGGTACAAACCAGGATATAAAGGGAGTGTCCATTCCCTCAACAGATATGGCCATCAGGATCTTTTCATCTCTTCTTTTTTTTTATTAGTACCTGCCCCCAGAACATGCTCTTTTTTTCTTCTTCTTTTTCTTCTTTTTTCTTTTTCTTTTTGTAAATACCTATACTCAAGCTGTGGGATGATGCTTAGATGTTGGCTTTAGCCAAGTTTGTAAGGGACAGCAGGGGCAGAGATGCCGCGTGGGGCTACTTGCCTGAAGACGGGCATTTGGTGTGGGCGTGGCGAATCCACCTTGTGTTCGCCCATTTGTAATTCGCCTTTCTTGATCAGGCCTTCGATGATGTCCTTGAACACATAGCAATCCTCGATAGGATGTTGCGCTACTTGGTGATAAGGACAGAAATGCGGATCATCTTTTCTTGCAGAGTCGCCTGGTTTTTTTAGCTCCGGGAGCACCACTTTGTCACCTTCGAGGGCCCACTCGAAGAGAGCCGGGGCCTTATCTTTTTGGAATGAATACGATTTCATCATTTTACCCCTTAATGAGGACCCTTGTGTTGCCAGCTTGGCGGAAGCGATGCTAGCTACCTCTTCTCTCTGACACCAGAAAAGGAGAGTTTGGGGTACCTAGCAAAGGTCACCATACCCAACTTGCAGTTAACACTAACACCATGTCTAGACAACCAGTCAGCTCCCAAAATAACATCATAACCTTCCATCTTCATACAGACTAAGTTAGTAAGTAGGTTGCAACTATTGATTAGAACTTCACTAGCAGAGTGGAAATACTTAATCTACGATCCTTCTCCAATAGGAGTAATAATAACAAGTTCAGATTCCAATGGAATAGGTCTCACAGATAATGTATCAGCAAAATGCTGAGATATAAACGAATGCGTAGCTCCAGTATCAAACAAAATAAAGGCTGGTTTGGAATAGATAGAAAGAGTACCTTCCACTATGCCACCTTCTTCAGTAGGTTCTTCTTCCATGAGAGCTTGAAGTCTACCTTACTTCTTAATCGCATCTGGATGCTTTCCTGGAGGGGCTTGCTTATTGAGAAGTGGACAATTCAGGATCCTATGGTCCTGACTCCTACAACGAAGATATGCACCAAGTCTTCTTCATAATTCTTCGGCTTTATGTCCGGCTCTATCACAGTGCTTGCAAACTTCCCTTGATGGAGTAGCAATAGGGACAATCTGCTTGTCATTTCCTTTTGGCTTCTTGTCCTCGTGAAAATTATGTCCAAATTGGGCCTCTTCTTCTCAAAAGTAGGTCTGAAGTTGCCAGAACTAGCAACTTGCTCCCTCTTTACATCTCTCCCTCAAATGCGATCAGACAAGTCAGTGGCATCTTCTAAAAGTGGGGCTCTTCTAACCATTTCAGTGTATACTTGGACATCCATCGGGGCTAATTGATTGATGTACTGGGGCTTCAAGCCATTCAGGAATCTCCTCACCTTTATCTGCTCGGTACTTACAAGATGTTGTGCATACCAGGATAGTATTGAAAATTGGGCTTCATATTTAGCCACAGTCAGACTCCTTTGCTTCAACAAAGCAAATTCAACAGCTTTCCTCTCCTGCATCCTGTCGGAGAAATACCTACTATTGAAATGTTCTAAAAACTCTTCTCACGACACATGATCATGTGGTAGAGTCAGTTCAAAAGATTCCCACAATGCTCGGGTATTCCTTTCTAGCTGAAAGGTAGCTAGTAGGACTTTCTCCTCGTCAACACACTACATAACTCAAAAGATTCTCTCAATTTCTTTCACCAAGTGTTTTGTCTCATCTGGGTCTATAGATCCCACAAAATTAGGAGGGTTCATACTCTTAAAATTCCTATGTACATCTCTCGTGTCTCTGTTAGCTCCTCTTTGAGCCACCTGGAAACGGTCGCCCCAAAATGATTAGAGTGTACTTTAATTCCTGAGACGTGGCCATATCCAAAATGAGAAAATCTACTAGGAAATAACATTCATGTACTTTTACAATCACATCTTCTAACAAACCCCTCGGAGTTTTCACAGACTGATCCGCCAGTTGAAGGATTATGCATGTGGGCTTCAATTCCTCCAGATCAAATTGCTCATATATGAAGGTGGGCAAAAGATTCACGCTAGCACCTAAGTCTATCAATACTTTATCAAATGTTACTCCACCTATATCACGTGAAATGAGAGGAGCTCCGGGGTCCTTCAACTTCTTAGGTAAGTGGTTCATCACAACAGCACTGACATCTTCAGATTGGCAGATTTTTTGAGTTATCGCCTTCGGTTCCCTCTTCGGAGTACATTGCTCTTTCAGAAACTTCGCATATGCCGGCACATGCTTGATCGCGTCCAAAAGTAGAATATTGGTATTCACATGTTTAAACAATTCCACTAATTCCTCTTGTTGAACCGACTTTTTCTTTTGAGCCTTCGACTTCAGAGCATCTGGAAAAGGGATCTTAGGAACATACTCTTGGAGACTTTCGTCATCAACCCTTGATTTTCCTTTATCCAGCTTCTTCTCTCCCCCCTTCGATTTCTTCTTCATTTGCACAATCACCAGCTCCTCCTCATCACTATCACTCTCCATGTGGGCTTTTGGGCCTGAACTACTGCCAACATCCTTAGCCTGATATGGGTCATCTAGAATCTTCCCACTCCTAAGGGTAGAAATAGCCTTGGCATTCTCAAACTGAGGGCCTACAGGAGGGGGAGGCTGAGGTTGGTTAGGTTGAGGAAGAATAGGAGCTCTTTGAGGGAAACCCAGGGGTTGATTGTGGGGGTTAGCCACTGGTTGGCTAGGAACCTGGCCTACATCACTTCTCATGCTATTCGCAGCCAATTGCCCTATTTGGTTCTCCAACTTGGAAATAGATTGATGCTGAGTAAGGATGAGTTGTTGGAGTTGTTCGAATCTGTCATCAAAATTGGGCTGAGTAGGAGGTGGCTGATATTGGGGTTGATGAAAACGATTAGAAGGGTATTGATTATATGGGTCCTGAGAAAATTGAGCTTGATGATATGGGGCCTAAAACTGTTGATAAGGAGGTTGAGGATGCTGCTGTTGAACTTGTTGAGAAAGAGATGGAAAATTTTGGTGAGACTGACTTGGCACTTGAAAGGTTTATTTTTGAACGGCATAATTCGAGGGATTTGCTTGCATAGGTGGACCTTGTTATTTTCAAGAAAAATTGTGTTTTCGGCTTTTCAGCCATTCTTTGCTGGTAATCTGCACTAGAGAAGATTACAAATAATTATATAAAACTTATTTGTTGCCTTTTCACTGAATCAAAAGTGTAGGGTGAAGTATTTGATGAATGCCCCATGATTGAATGATCTTCTTTTAGGACTTTTGACAGACACTCTTACCCAAGTTACCTAGACTATGAACTTTGGCACCACTGTGTAAGAGGTTGATGTATGGCACGGCAGTGAATGGAAGACTCAAAATCCTTAGATCTACCAGAAGCCTCGTCATCAATCAAGATACAGCCTATAATTATGGTGATGAAGGCTACACTCAATTCTAGGCTAAGGGAATACCCCAAGATGTATGATATAATTATTAGATAATAAGACCACAGATACTTACAGTTTTTGATGTAGTTATTTTAATGGGTAAAGGGTCTTGAAATTATGAAGCTTAACAGTAGCAAACCCCTTAAAGGGCCAAAACCCTATCTTATAGTAGGCTCGGCCAAAACTTGCAATATACCACTTGAAGAAAAAATAAATGGCCGACCAAATAGCCCTTCACACGGTTAATTTTCTGTAAACAAATGAACCTCTCCATCATCAGCACTGAATTAAGCCACAGAAATTCAGAATCTTGTTTCAAGAGATAATAACTTTGGCACTAACCATCCTGTCATGAAAAAGAAGGATGAACAGATATAAAGATGTACTCAGCCCATACACAAGTGAAGGGATAATTCTAACAAGAGGGTAGAATCATCCTCCACCCTTAGCCTACTCTTATTACAACAAAATTTCCTCAAATTACATATCATATCAGTAATAATCAAGCCCCTGATTTTTTCTATATGAATGATTAAAATTCCACTCATGGACATAAAACACTGATCCTGATTATCTGTGCCGGCTGACAAACTTCATCCCTGAAAATTGTAGTGTTTCTTTCTATCAAATTGCCCATAACATCACAGGCAGACATCTCTTGCATATGTGCCATTCCTGTTTCACCAGATTAAAGTTCTCCAATGTTGAGTCAAGGTTGTAGTTTCCAAATGTCCAGGCCATGCCCATCCCACGTTGGAAGAAAATCTTTCATTGGAACACCTCAGGGCAAACATTCTCATGCCCTCAACCTAAGAAATCAAACAACGCCAGAAAACGCAGATTCTACAGTGCATGGATGAATAAGGTTGGGCGGGGCGGGGGGGGGGGGGGGGGGGGGGGGGGGGGGTGGGGGGCGGGGGGGGGGGGGGGGGGGGGGGGGGGGGGGGGGGGGGGGGGGGGGGGGGGGGGGGATATTCCGAACACACCCTGCCTCAAGGCGTGGGAGTCCTTCAGGGGTAGAACTACGACATTAGGGCCGATATTGTAGTCAAAATTCTTGGCATTTAATCAAAGGTGTTCGGACTGGTCCGATGTAAATTAACACCGACTCCGGTCGGTGGGGAAAGGTCCTGTACACGAACCCTAAATCGTCTGATAAAATCCTAAAAGTGCGGAATTAACAAATATGCCAAAATATGCGCATATTCATTCAACAAAATGGATGTCCGAAAATTTCGCGTGTTAAACAACAACCAAACAAGTTAGTTACATAATCCCATAACACAAAGTGTTTCAAATCTCTCTCAACTCTAACTGTGCATGCGTGTGTCTGTGTGAGAGAGAGAGAGCAGGAGACAGAGAGTGAGAGAACGGAGACAGTGGGCGGGAGACAGAGTTGAGAGAGAGAACAAAGAGAGTGGATGGGAGACAGAGGGTTGAGAGAACAAAGAGAGTGCGCGGGAGAACAGAGAGTGAGCGGTAGACAGAGAGTTGAGAGAATAGAGAGAGTGAGCGGGAGAACAGAGAGAGTGAGCGGGAGAACAGAGAGTGAGAGACTAGAGAGATAGAGTGAAGGGGAGGGAGAGAGAGAGTAAGAGAGGGAGACTGAGTGAAGGAGAGAGAGACAAAGAGGGGCTCGGCCCCTCCCTCTCACTGTGAGGGAGATAGAGAGGGGAGAGAGCGAGAGTGAGCGGGTGGGAGTCGAACTGTGGGAGAGGGGAGAGAGGGACTCGGCCCCTCCCTCTCACTGTGAGGGAGATAGAGAGGGGAGAGAGAGAGTGGCAGGGGGGAGAGAGTGGCAGGGTGGGAGAGGGGGTAAGCTCCCCTCCGTGTGTGTCTGCGTGAGAGAGAAAGAGGGAGTGGAGTGGAAGACAGAGAGAGAGGGAGAGGGAGACGGCGAGAGGGGCTCGGCCCCTCCCTCTCACTGTGACGGAGATAGAGGGAAGAGAGTGAGAGTGGCAGGGGGAGAGAGAGTGAGCGGGTGGGAATGTGGGAGAGGGGCATGGTTTGCCATCTCTTACGAGATGTTCGAGATCTCTTCGAGATCTCTGTCTCTCCAAAGATTGCGAGAAACGAAGCCCGCGAGATCGAGATCTTCTCTCCCCTACCCCCGCGGTTTCCTTCTCCCTCTCTCCATGTCTCTGTCTACCTCGGCTCCCTTGAGCTCTCTCTCTCCCCAGTCTCTCTCTCTCTCTCTCCCTCTGTGACACTCTCCCTCAGACTCTCTTACCCTCCCTCTCTCTCAATTTCTCTGTCTCCCACCCTCTCTGATTGCCATGTAATGAAGCAAGATGATCAGAAGTCTTCCACTCTTCCTGCTGGAAAACCAGCATTTAAGAAAAAGGCCGAGAAATCAGAACCTCGTGTTGATTGAGTCACCTCTCCCATGATGGGAGAACTGTCCACTAGAAGGAAGGTCGGATGCATCCACTGACTACTTACTCCCCAGTCTCAGGTGTCACCTTACTCACCCCCGGCGAAAACTAAGACATCATATAAGTAACCACAGAACAAGGATTAGTCGGGGTCGCACTCATCAACACACATCCAAAAGCCCCCAACCACGTGTGCACATACTGACTGACTACGTTACGTTAGGCCCTCTAGCTAGTTTTCCTCCCACGTAGGACTCAAGCCGCCACAGTGGGAGGCCCTACAAAAATTACCCTAAAATCGTGTGGGTGTGGCACCCGCATGCCCAGAAAAACTATGACTAGTGAGAGGTGTCACTAAACGTGAGAACTCTTAATAAAGAGGAAACCGTCGAAGTACTATCAGCCACGCATGCACCCCTCATAAGTATCTCAGAACACCGGGTGGCTCAGTACCACCAAAGCTCAAACAACTAGCTAGACTAGCTAAACACTAGGCCATTGATTCACACAACTCATCCCAAGGCTGCTATGCCATGGGGCTTCATGCCATTAAATCACCCTAAGCTAGAAACTGAAATCATGAACGAAGGGGACTCACAATGTGGCCTACTACCGCTGGAGTTCTCCCTTCTCTAGGGGGAAACTAGGAAACCCCAGCACCCCTGGCTGGGTCCCAAAACTCACGATCACTGACCATACTTATGGCCCACATGGAAACCACCTTCTGAGGAAACTACCACCGTGTAGGAACACCCCTCCGCACGTACTCGGATGCGTAGTAACTTAAACTAGCATAACAAAAAAGTCCAAAATACACGGGGTCACCCAGACCCTCAAAACCACATTGGCACTCTATTCGAGGTATCACGTCTTCCACGGACACCCAAAAGCAAGAACTCGATCCCCATGGGGTGTCTGGGACATCCAAAGAGCAAAAGGTCGAGCAAAAGGTCGACTAAGGAGTCTCAACTAGATCGAACAATGGCCAAAAAGGGCTGCTAGACCTCAAATTGATCGGCCTACCCTCGGGGTCGGTCGACCAGTCGTAATAGAACAGTCGACCGACCCAGGGGGTCGGTTGTGGACGTCGAAAAATGACGACAAGGCTCCCAGGGCATCCGCGGCACTCGCGCCTACGTGCGAGTCGAAGGCGGGAAGGCCGAATAAACCCATACTTCATCCGGTCAGGACCACGCCGAAGGCCCGACATAGACCTTCCATCTAAGTCAGAGAAAATTGAATTCCTTGCATTAATGCAATCCCAGCATTGACGAATCCACTCATCGTGGCAACCTCACCGAAGGCCCGACACAGGCCTTCCGTCTAAGTCGAAGAAAACTAAATTCCTTACGTTAATGCAATCCCAGCATTGACAAATCCACCTATTGCGGCAACCTCGCCGAAGGCCCAACACAGACCTTCCCTCTAAGTCAGAGAAAATTGAATTCCTTGCATTAATGTAATCCCAGTATTGACGAATCCACTCATCGCGGCAACCTCGCTGAAGGCCCGACACAGACCTTCCGTCTAAGTCAGAGAAAACTAAATTTCTTGCTTTGGTGCAATCCCAGCATTGATGAACCACCTTAACTCGGTGCCTAAGGCCTTTTCGGGGTCTCAACTGAGCGATCCGACCTAGACCTACCGTCTGAGTCAGAGAAACCTGAACTTCTTGCATCGGTGCAATCCCAGCATCGATGAACCACCTTAACTCGGTGCCTAAGGCCTTTCCTAGGTCTCAGCCGAGCGATCCGACCTAGACCTTTCGTCTAAGTCATAGAAACCTGAATTTCTTATGTCGGTGCAATCCCAACATCGATGAACCACCTTAACTCGGCACCTAAGACCCTTTCAAGTCTCAGTCGAAATGCTCTGATTTGGGCCCTTCGTCTGGGTTGTAATAAAACTGAAATTCTTGCATCGATGTAATCCCAGCATCAACGAATCATTTATGCGGCATTGTCACTAAAGGCTCCGATTTAGACCTTTCATCTGGATCAGAAGAAAGCCAAACTCCTTGCATCAGCATGAAACTAACCCGGTCCGATTGGTGCCTGGCTCTCAGAAAGGACCAATCCACTCGTCCCACCAGGATGATTGGCATAACCCGATAGCTTGGACCCTCTGTCTAAGACCATATAAGCTGAATTTCCTTGCGTCAGTGTTGACCCAATATCGACAATATCATCCTCGGTTGGGGCCTGATTCCTTGTCAGGACTAATCAATACAGTTCACGGCCAAGAGCACGACTCGAGAAGCTGAGGACCTTTCTAGGAGAGCTGTCACTCGTGGATCCCGCTCCCTCGTCTCTCACTCATAGCACCCGCGGGTGGGGGGCATTTGTTGGCGATAAAAGAAATAAAAGAAAAGAGAAAGAAGAAAAAAAGAAAGGAAGTAACAAGAGAGGGTAAATGGGCCCAATTATATGGAGAAGGCCCAAGTGCCATGATCCAGGAGAAAAAAGAAAAAAAAGAATGAAGAAGGGCAACTGAGCAGACCTTACTTTTGGCCCGTGAATAATCAAGGTAAGGAGTCTAAATTTTGGGTAAATTCTTTAGAGTTATTTATTTTTAATATTAATTACTTACTACGCTCAAAATTTCATGCTAGGAGGTCGAGTATCTAGAGAGATAGAAGCCTCCAAAGACGGTGGTTCTGTCATAGCAGCTCAGATTTCAGAACAAAAGGTTGCTAAAGATCAAGGGTTTAGAGAACCAAAATGAGATAATTAAGGTTCAAGCCTTTAGAACTTTTTGTTCCCCTTAGTTTCTTCTTCCTAACTCTCAAATTTCACGTCCATAGGTCAAGTTGTTGAGGAGATAAGGCAGTTTGAAGTTACTGTAACATCACAAGGGAAAGAGGAGCTAGGACAAGCTTTATAAGATCAAAGCAGAAATTAAAGCTTAGTTAAAAGGTAGGTTATCTCATTAACGGTAAAAATAGCTTGTTAGGAATAAAAGTCTTGATTGGAATTGATTCCATGCACTACTTAGTGCTGATTTCATGTTTTCAACTTATGCTAGACATACATGCATGCCTTAGCCTAAATCAAGATAAAAAGATATTCTCTTGTTAAAACATTCTATCCCATGCATCTAGATGGTCTTATTTCGTTGATCATAGTTAGTATAGTCAAGTTAGAGCATGTTTAAATCATGAGTTTGCATATTTTCTGAGTTTCTGATAGCAAAGGATTTAACGGACCAGAACCAGTCCGTTATGTAGCTTAACGCCCAGGGACTGATCTGTTATACTCTCTGCATATGCTTTACGTAGTCTGTGAACCATAATGGACCCAGGCTAGTCCGTCATGCTCTATGACGCCTCTGTACTAGTCCGTTATGTACACTGTGTTCTGTCAACTTGAGACATGATTAAAAATGACCTATTTAACTTATAAATATGCCTAGTTAGTGAGAATTCACCTGTTTTCATTATCTTATGTTCAATATTTGAATCATGATTAGAATTGTATGTTTTCATGGTACTTAAGAGTTATTTTGAAACATATGCTACTTTCATGCCAAAACTTTATAGTTTATATTAAATACACAGGATTTGAAAACCATTGTAATGACGGAGTTTTATGTGGATTTTCACCGATACACAATCTTTCTCATCTATAGAGTCATTTTCTTAAGTACATGACACATATCCCGGTATGTGACCATTAGTTCACACTTTTTACACTATAAGAACACTTTTGTTGGACATGAGGACCTCTCCATTGGATATTCCTTCTAATGGACTAGGAAATCTTGTTTCAAGGCCTCCGTAAGTCACGAGAAGAAGGAAAGGAGCCCAATGGCTCCTTCCTATCTCACCTGCAGCCTCCCTCTCCCAATAGAACTCTGCTGTGCAGAGAACAAAAAGAAGGGAGATAACGAGGGTGCGGGGGCCAATACATAAAATATGGGGGAAAAAGAGTCCAACTTGGACTTAGAGTCACCTGATGGGTCTCTCTCTCTCACACACACATTTATGATGAGCATTTAATGCTCTTTACACAAAAAATCAGAAAAGAGAGAGAAAGGGGAAGAAGGAAAAGAGCCCGGAGGCTCTCCTTCCACTTGCCCCTCTCTCCTCTCTCCTCTCTCTCTCATGAGAGCATTTAATGTTGAATAAAAAAATCAAAAAAGAGAGATAGAAAGGGGGAAGAAGGAAAAGAGTCCGGAGGCTCTCTCTTCTTCACCTATGGCCTCTCTCTCCTCAGACAAGGGCCCGGGTGGCCTTACAACAGGAAAAAGGGAGAGAAATGAAATTATGAGGGGTTTCAAGCAAATTTTTAAAACTGCTCCCTCTCTTGAAAAGGGCCCAAGAGGGGGCTGCACATGCAAACTTATCTTATTTAGGTTTTTGTATAAAACCCCCTTCTCCAATTACACTAAAATAGCCCACCAAGGGGCTGCACACGCAATTTTACCGCCCCCTGGAGCCTATAAATACCCCTACGGGGGGGCCCATTTGGGAGAAAGAAGAACCTTTGCCAAGGTTGGCCACTTGCTTTCTCTCTACTCAGGTGAGAGCCATGACCCACCTAAGCTAAGTCCAACCATGGTCCATATGGTTTAAACCACCTAGACTATTGTAACCAATTGGCTCCGACCATGGGGTCCAAATGCCCAATTGGACCATTGAGTCCAGATGCCCAATTGGCTCAGACCATTGAGTCGAAATCCCTAATTGGCTCGAATCATTGAGTCCAGATGCCGAATTAAGCCCAATTGGCTCTGACCATTGAGTCCAAATGTCCAATTGGCTTGGACCAATGGGTCCAAATACCCAATTAGGCCCAATTGACTTAGACCATTGAGTTTGAAGGCCCAGTTAACCCCAATTGGCCCAGACCACTAAATCCATTATGCCTAATTAGCCCATCATAGACCCAATTGGTTGGACCACCAGTCCCTCAAGCCCAATTGGCCTAGATTGTTAAGTTTACTTGGACGTTTTAGGGCCAAGTAGCCGATGAAACTAAGCTTCCCATGTACTCAGCCGATCTGGCCCAATCCTAATGTCTTCTTTGAAAATAATGAATAAAAGTTAACTTTTTTATTCATGCGCCCTTCTATGTGCATGCCGGTTCACCCTGCACAGCGTTCCGAAGGCTCATCAGAGAAAAATACACATAAATACCCGATAAATATTCGAAAGAAAATCATGGGCATTACACGGAGGGGGAGGGGGTTTATCCCACAACTTTCGATCTCTCCCCTGCAAGTTGAGTTACTGATCGTGTAGTTTCTTTCGTAGATACTAATTAGCACCCCCATCTGCTCCCTACTACTATCGATCAACAACTCCAGCAGTTACAGATCAACCGTGATCTGAAGAAGTAGAAAGAGTAGATCAACATGACCAGCGTTTTGTCTCCGCCGTGAAACCACAGGGGGCATCATCACCCAGGCGAGATAGCAAAGACTGGACATCTTTTCCATCTCTGAATACACCTCTGGAACCCTAGCCGCCAGCGCTCCCTTTCTCGCTCGTTGGGCTTCCCTTTCCCGCCCAAGGGTGGGTGGCCTCCGGCCATGGCTGGTGCCGAGCGAGGCAAGCAGCCTCCGTCCCGGCCTAGTCATGGTGCTCTTCTGCAGCCCTTGCCACCTCCTCCCGTCGCCTCAGTCAACGTCGCCAGCACAGAGACCCCCGCTGCAAGCCATGTCTATACGGACGGTGGCCAGGTCGCGATCTCATCTGCTGGCACTCGCGAGTCGGCATCTTCTCCCCACGCGGCGGATGGTGCTCTGTAAGCTGCTAACGCCACCCTTGTTACTGCTCTAGCGGTGGGTTCCCCTACTGCTGGCGTGCAAGGGGGCGTCCGTGGCCATAGCTCGGCGCCCTCTTCCCATGCTGCTGGAGGTGCTAGAGCTGGTTCTGATGCGGTTGGCTCTGCCCAGGCCGCGGCGCGTGCTCTTGGTGCCTAGGCCGCGTCCCCATGGGCTGCTGAGTGCGACCCCTGCTCTGTCCTGCCTCCTCCGTCATCTGCTACGGGGGATGTGCATGCTGGACTACCTCTTGCTGCGCCTCCATCCTTCGCCCAGGTGCTCCTCCAATCTGTCCCTCCCCCAGCCCTCCCTATTGCTGTCCATAGCCCTACATTCACAGATTCGGGAGAGCCTGCTGCCTTCTTCACCTTGGACGAGATTAACCTATCTTGCAAGCCCCTGGAGCATGCTATAGTTGCCAAGACGCCTCTGGGCAGGCCGCCCTTCCAAGACATCATATTGCACCTTACCCAGCATTTTCAATTCAAGCAAGACTTCCTCCTTGGCGCATTGGATGGGCACCACTTGCTGCTGTGATTCCAGAACCAAGAGGATTACTTGCAAGTCCTGCTCAAGGAGTCTTTGTATGTCAAGGGCAAGCCATTCTGATTTTGACTTCTGAGTAGGCGCTATTTTCCTGTGACTCGTCTTTTTCTCAACCCATACCGCGGGTTACTTGGCACTCTCATCTCACATCCGTAGATGGAGTCCTTGTTTTGTTTCTATCGATTACATACTAATTCTCGGTGATGTTTGAACCCTCCACGGGATATTTCTTCCTTCGAACTGGTGATTTCATCATAGAGACCATCGTAAGTCTACGCGAAGTCTTAGATTCCCTCAAGGCCATCGAGCAGGTTGTAACCTAAAAATGCATGACACTGTGTCTTGTCACGTCACTCTGAAGAAATGTGATGATTTAGCCCTCTTAGAGCACTATTCTGGCCTCTCTGAGAAGTCTGCAATCTGTCAGTAATTGACAACACTGACCTGGGCGCCATAAGGAATTGGCGACCTGTCTAGTGTCGTTATTTTCTGAATAGCGACCTGAGTCTGGGCGCTATTTCATCCATCCTATCCTATTCACAGGAATAAGCAACCACTCGTATGGGCACTATTTCTGAAATCGCGGTGATGGAATGGGCGCCATTTACCCAGTTTCATGATGTGTCTTGATTTCCGTGGGCATTAATGAGGAGTCCTACTTGTTCAAAGTTCTACCCTTGAAAATTCTTCTTTTGTGAAGTCTACCTTATCATCCTACCATGGTTATTCCTTAGAAGTCTATATTGGTTATAACTATAGTGGATGTTTAAAATATACATGACTCAATGCTTGTGCATATAGGGCCCGATCTAGTCCTGGGAGGAGTATCCAAAAGTACTTGTGCCCATGGGAGTTATATTGATCATGGTGTGACATTGCACCGAAGTGCATGACTTGCTAGATTGACATTTCACAACTCATACTAGACTTGACATGACATGACTTGCGTGACCTAGAATGGGTATTTACTTGCTTGATAACATGATAGCCAATTTACATGGCATGACTTGATATGTTTATGTGCTTAACCATCTTGATATATTCTACATAAAATCTTGAAATCTTGCAAGTTCATTCTATTATCTCTTACAATACTCTCTCTCTTGTCATTTTCATGCGTACATGCATGGCTATGACTTGCATCCATGTAACATATAATTACTTAAAGCATGCTAGTACTTGAGATATAATTCCTATTGAGCATTCACTCATCTAGTGTTTTCCTCTATTTTTTTAGGTAATTTTGATGACGAAGCTTATTCGGATGGGGACGGACATGAGTGAAGAGCGTAGAGCCATTCCAATTACCAATATCATCATCTAGTCATGTCTTTTCCCTATTTCTTGAGTCTACCATTGTAGTACGGTGCAATGCCACATCTTATCATTACAAACTCCCCGAGACACAAGTACTTTTGGGCGCTCCTCTCAAGACCAGACCGGGCCC
This sequence comes from Amorphophallus titanum, assembly GCA_024336825.1. NCBI lineage: Eukaryota > Viridiplantae > Streptophyta > Magnoliopsida > Alismatales > Araceae > Amorphophallus > Amorphophallus titanum. Next base: position 72,428 of record JANBPO010005804.1, on the reverse strand, counting down.
TTTATGATGCGTTGGCATTGAAGGGTTGGATCATAGATCCCCATCTAGACATTCACTTACATAAATGGCCAAGAGTTTCAAGGCTAAGTTTATGCAACTTACCTCTAAGATCGAGTGAAACTCCAAGCAAGTTGAGATGAGAAGTTGTAGGAATGTGACTTGGAAGTCAAAGTTCATGAAAAAAAATCATGAATCAAGGCAAGATTTCATAGTCCAAGGCCATCTTTGGCATGACTGCTTCAACACATAAAAACCATGAAAACACACTTTGCCTCAAGGGTTGTGGTCATACCTGGACTACTAGGAAGAGCCTAACGGTCTAACCTGGACCATTTTTATGTTGGGTACAACAAAGTGGTTCAGTCGACTTAACCGAGTCCTCGATCAGCCTGAGGCAGGGTGGGACCGAACCAGGGTCTAGCCTACGCAACCTAAGTTTACAGAGGGGACTTTGGTCGACTTGACCAAGGTAGGGTCAACTTGGAACAAGAATAAGTTGATTAATAAATTTGGCTCATAGCCAGGTCAGGGGAAACCAAGTGGTCTAGCTAGGGCCGCTAAGGAGCCCTAGCAGTGCTTGGGAGGGCCGCTAGCAGATAGAACAAGCTGAACAGTCCCGATGTTGGGCTGCCCAAACTACAAGTCAAAATGGTTAGTGAGTTCAGGTCTTGGTGGTACCACCTGCCCGACGTCTTGGTGGGAATCCCAGGCCTGCGGGGACTAATGGAGGTCTCATAACAGTGGTCCTAGTCTGACGGAAGGAATATTCGACGAAAAATCCCAACTATTACAAGATTGAGGCTAGGAAACATGGAAAACGTGAACAATGCGGTCAATCAATATCACCAGAGTTGCATGACTATCAAGCAGTGATATTATGAACAATATTCAGCAAGTTATAAGTGGGAAAATTAAATAAATTGACCGAGTAATTAATAAACATGTTTATTCTACAATTTTCATATGGTTGTCTAAGGATGATAATCAAGGAGGAAATAATCATGGAGATAATGAACATTAATTGCAGTTTCATTATGCCAAGTTAACAATACGTTTTGCATCATTACTTATTGAAAGGACATGATAGACATGGCTAACCATCCGTCGAAAAATGTAGAAAACAAGCACATGTTTTTACTGTGTGAGGCCAGAAAATGGTCAGGAGGGAGATCACTTTATGGCATAAACGGTCAGGCCAAGACCATTTCATAAAAAAGAAATGGACGAGAGAAGAAGATCAAACGAGAGGAAGAGGAAGAAAACCAGAGTGAGACAGAGCCAGAAAAGCATTCCATAGAAGTGTGACAGGAAGCTAGAGAGTTGTGTGAGTCTGTGAAAAAGATCCTCAGACTAGCTATCATCGGTCTCTTGGTTCAGAACCAGAGCCGATCTGCTCTTCTAGAGCTACATTTCATCGGTGTTTCAAGTTTTTCTGATTTCTTTGTTTTACCTTTGAACTCCTATTTTCACAAGCTGTGTGTCAGCGGTTATGGCAAGCTGTGTAGCCCATCATCAGAGAAGGATTTCTCTGGTAGCAAGGTATGAAGCTCAGCAGTTGTCGGGAAGGTTTTCGCCAAAGCTGTGGATCAGTAGTGTGAAGCTGTGAATAAGTAGTAAGCCACACTTGGGTTAAGTGTGGGGTGGATGTAGGCTTGCGTCGAACCACCTAAAAGCTTATGGTGTCTCGTGTGATTGCTATGCGTTCATCTATTGCCTATCTTACTGTAATGTGCATGTGCCCTTACCTCAACTAAGCTCGTTCTATCATATAGATCAGTTCTCGCACCTGTCATTCACGCTCTTCCATATGCTGATCTCCTTTTTGTAGTAGATTACTTTTCTATTCTGCACCTTCTATCTGCTGTAGCATTATTTTTAAGGAGTAAATATTTTTGAAGGTAGATCTATTCACCCCCCCTTTAGATCTTAGTGTTCATCTAGCATTCCGTTTGTGGTGCTTTAGCATACCACTGGGTCTCACAGGTTTTATTTCGTGTTTTATGATATTGAATCCAAGGACCTGTTGGTCCCTATAACTTGAACCTTCTAGACAAGTATCTCTTTAACTTATCCTTGGATTTTTCGAGGTAAGTTTATACCTTGGTATAATTGGCCATTTAACTTGATTAATGTCTAGATAAAACTTGAGATCTTGGATCCATTAAATCAATGCCAACGCATCATCAGGGCCCGGTCTGGTCCTGGGAGGAGCGCCCGAAAAGTACTTGTGTCCCGGGGAGTTTGAATGACATGGTGAGACATTGCACTAAGTGCATGACTAGCGTGATGTCTACGACAATAATCTCTTACTTGAATTATTCGTGACTTGGTCATAATCTAGCTTGTTGACCAATTTCCATATTCATTATGTTCATGATCTCATACTCTCTTTTGTCATGTTACTTTATCGTATCGTCATTTTATTCAATCGTTATCGCGCATAAATATAATTAATTGGTTAAGCACTTAAACTTGCCTGTTATTACCTACTGAACGTTCGCTCACCTAGTTGTTTCCCACTTTTTCAGGTAGCTCAGGTGAGGACTCGCAAACTGATGGGGACGGGCTAGAGTGATGGCCATGGAGCGAACTAGTTAGAAGTCATGTGGAGCCATTCGTAGTTGTCTTGTCTAGTCGTGTCTTAGATTTTGGGTTCAAAAGAGTTGTAGTGGAGTCAGTGAATGTAATGTTGTCAAGTGAATATTATGTCAGAATTTTGTTAAATTGGTTTATGTAATTGGAGTATGGATCAATTAATATTTATTTAATGAATGGAGTTAGTTTGGCTATGATGTTGTGTTAATTCTTTCGTTTAGCATGTGATTATCTATTTCTACTGCCTGTCCTGATATTCCGCGTCGGGGCGTGATAAAGGGGGAGATCCCTCTCCAAAGGTTTGAATTTTCCTTAATGGGAGTGATTAATGTTAGCCTAGGGGATGGGAAGGGTTGTCTTGGGAGTGTGAAGGGGTGCTTGGGGAGTGGTGGTCTCCCTTGGGGGAAGGAGGTGACTCTTGGGGATTGTGGGTGATTAGTGGGGAAGTAATGGGAGTGGGAGGGATTTGCGGAGTCAAGGGTGAGGTGGATGGTGATGTGGCAAGGGGTGGTGATGTGGCAAGAGAAGGGTGGCTGAGGTGGAGATGAGGTGGAGGAGAGAGGAGAGAGAGGGGGTTGGCATAGAGAGAGAAGGGGGAGGACAGAGAAGGGGTTTGCCCCCTTGATAGAGAGAGAGAGAGAGAGAGGAGGGGGAAGGAGATGGGCTTCTCACCCTAGGAATTTTAAATTGTATTTCAGAAAATTCTTCCACTATTCATTAGCTTTAAATGGAGGCAATGGGGTCCTATTTATAGGCATCCCACATTTTACATAAAGTCCCTGACTTTAGGACAAATGACCAGACTAACCAAAGTGGGGGGCGCCCCTAGGCCGAGCCCACTTAATTGTTCCCATTAGACACATAACTTATATAAATGACTCACTAACCTTGGTACTTAACTCAAATAAAAAGAAAATTACATAATTGACTCAAATAAAATATAAAAATTATATGCTATGACTCAGAAAAATGTGACGAACAAGATGAAGCATAGTCTGGCTAGTAATGGGAGCCTCAAAAAAAATATGGAATGGTCGGGGATGTCCCCGTCAATACCTTGCACATCCATGACATGAAAACAGCATCCTGAAGCGACCTTGATCATTGAGCTGCATATTCCTTGCTTGACCGGACGAAGAGGAAAGGATAGCAAGGGATCAAAGATTCCTCTACATAGAGGAGCGGCAGACACCAAAGTGGATGAAGAAGGATGAAAAGGAAGAGAGACAAGGCCTAGAACTCCCTTGTTAGGGTACAGAGACCCTAATAACAAGGAACTGAATACAGAATAACCAGGGATTGACTGAGATCAAGGTAGACTATGCAGGATGAGTGTGTGACAGATGAACACAAATCTAGAGGGGGTGAATAGATCTAAGCCCAAAGTTATGCAAATCTATAGCAGATTAAAACTGGTGCTGAGTTAAATGAACTTCTAAGAACTGAACAGGCACAAGGAATGGATAACGGAAATACTAAACTTCATATATCAAAAGCATACAAGAATAAGATGATCAAACGCTTCAGTATAGTACTTGGCGGAGGTTGGATCAAAGATCTCCTCACGCAAGGGTCAATATTCCGGATAGGCGTGACCTATCATTCTCACTGAGCCTTTTAATATACCACTAAAGAGATGATCAAATTGTAGATGCACATTGAAGAAATGAAATGCATGTATCAGATGAACATCTAGACAATCAAGCTCAGGACACATTGTAAGCGAGCCTATGCATTCATCTACTCGAGCAAGTTGGAATTGAAAACACACAAGGCGCAAAATCAATCACATAGGATAGAGGTTATTAGGTGGTTCGGTTTTCACCTACATCTACCCCACACTCAGACCAGAGTGTGGCTTACTGCTGACTCACAGCTTGAACACCGTTGATCCATAGCTTTGGGGATAGAAATCTCTACACACCGCTGAGCCTTACAACTTGCTGACCGCGGAACACCCTCGCTTGTTGAGCATCACTGCTTGCTCTACTGATTCACAGCTTACAATGAAATTCAAAGTGAAAATGAAGAATCCAAAGAAGGTAGAAGCAGAAAAGAATAATGTAGCTCTCAATAGAGCAATTTGACTCTGGATCTAATCCAGAAGTCAAAATAGAACCCTCTCGCCCAAACTCTTCTTCTTCCTCTCGCCCTTTCTCCGGCACTCTGTTTTTCTCAGACCTAACTCTCTTTCATTTTCTCACTCTACCTAGTATCGGGTTATCGGTATCATGAGCTCTCAGTTCATAGTGGCGGTAATTCGATACCTAGTATCGGGTTATCTGTATTATGAACTCTAGGTCATTACAGTGCCTACCCTAACAGCTTCATTTTCGCTAATCGGACTCTTCAGTGGTCCGTCATCTCAAACCACTCGAAGTATCGGTCCATCCTAGCCTCCCCATCTAGATATACCTTCGGTTCCAAAGCCATGGATCTGTCAAAGGTGGGAGGATCCGCGCGACCAACCTTGAGGATCCGCTTGTCCTCATCATCCCTATGTGGTCAGTGACTATGCCGACGTTGACCATTTCCCTCATAATCTTTGTCAGACTCGTAGTCCTTAAAATCGAGGACATGCGGCCTTCGCTTCTCAGCCCTAGGTGGGGTGGGCAGCAGGCACCTGAGGGGCCTGAAGAACTCCAGGTTGGTCCCAGTGGGGGGTTTTCTCCACTCTCTCTAACCTTCCAACTGTGAACAATGTTACTCAATGATACACACATGTGCATAACATGTGCATGCATCATGATACCCAAGAGACAAAGAAGGAAGAGACTAAAAGAACTAAGCATGAGATGCTAAAAAGGAAGTGTGATCGTCAGAGGGCTTACCTCAAAAATAAAGGAGTGATGGCATACCTTGTGATGAGCGGGGAGATTGCAAGCCCTTTCTTCCTCTCCAAATCGGCCGGCCGATAAAGAGGGTTTTAATCTTTGATTACCCTTGCAAAACAACCAAACAATGGAAAAAAGAAGTGGATTAGCCAAAAGAGTGTAGTATCAAATCCTCAAAATAATAGATATGCAAACATAGCATGAACACACCTTATTTTTATTTTTTTTAAACCCCTAAGAGGAGCAAACGTGAGGGAAAGAGATGCTATGAATAAAAGAAGAACGAGTGCAGAAACTGATGCGATGCAAACAAGACCAATACTAAAAAAAGGGAAAGGGCTTCCTGCTGCTCCTGTTAGCAGTAAACGAAGGGAAGAGAGGGGGGCGGTGCTGGTTCCATAGCAACAGGAGGAAGACTCAACAGCACGAACAGGATTAACTTAGCGCCAAAAAAACTATTAGCCTTAGACCGGAATGCAAGGGCCACTATTTATAGACTGGAGAAACCTCAAAAGACCTAGTTCCAATGGGATTGGAACAGAGATCAACCTTACCCTATAAAATTTCACCCTTAATCGAACTGAAAGATGGAAACCAGGAAGGACTCTTCCGGGAAAGGACGCAGGCGAAACGGACACGGAACTGAAATGACGCCATTCTCAGGGTCACAAGTGCGGGAGTCTATGACATGAAACTGCACCTTCGTAGTGAAATCCCCCAGGGTAAGTGTGAACTCTGCCACCCTCATCGACACTTCACATTTCTGATTAAATTCGACAATACGCATATCCCCGACTTTCTCGAGATGCATGTTGAAGTGGTGTCTCTCGTAGATTCTATAGGGTAAAATATTGACAGCTACACCAGGATCGACCAGAATTCTGTTCAACTCTCTCCCATTCAGGTGGCCCTTCATGTACAGTGGCCTGTTGTGGCTGATGGTAGGTAGTAGCATATCCTCTTGAGTGAAGGTCATGCTGGCCTCTAGCATTGCTTCGGCCAAGCAGGTCTCGAAGTGAGCAGGCTTCTGCAGAGCAGTGATGATCGCCTGTCGGGTCTCTTCACTCAAAGAGAGGATCTCCCAGATTGTAAATCTTCCAGGGAGCTTCTTGAGAAGCTTCATTATTCAGCTCCTAACTCGGACATTGGAAAGCTTCATTTCTTCTGCCCATCTGGGCTTGGGAGAGTCCTGAGTTGTGGCCCCTGACGGACCTACTTCATTTGCCTCAGACTCATCACCTTTTTGATTGGCACCAGACCCTTGCTGCCCTTTATCAGTTGCTGTAGGGTGAGCTACATTTATATCCGGGGCTTCGGAAGACTGTAGTAGTTGTGGGTGAACACTCCCGGGTGTAGGGCTGGCCTCCTGGCATGACTACTTTTGCCTGGACATTTTGACAAATTTCAGAAAGGAAGGGACTGCCTTACCCCCACTCTCATCGTAAAGGCCTGACGGACGGGGGATCTGGACTCCCTTGACCTCCAGGGGAGGTGTCTTGTAGGGATGCTCTCCCCTGAATATATTATTGTGGTTGGGCGGCGGCTGGCGCCCCCATTTCTAACCTGAGCAGGTCGCATGCGTAGCAGTTGCAGCCTCGGCCTTGCCTCCCTTGGCAGGGTGTGTGAAGTAGATTTCTTCTTCGTCCTCTTCATTGGACAGGTTGAAGAGTGCTGATAGGGTATTGTAGGAGACAACCTGCGCCTCATCGGCCTTAGCAGCCCTTCTTTTCTTCCTCTTTTGTTTCTTTTTCTTCTTCGCCTTGGCAGGCGCCTGCCCCCAACACAGGCTGCCTTCTTTTTCAGATGCCGCATCGGCTTGTTCTTTTTGTTCGAGTGACAGCTACTCTAATTCCTGCCATGGGACATGATCCCGCATTAGCAAGGGCTTCAATTCGGGCTGCACATAGTCGTCCAACCTATCTATGAAATTTTATAGCTTCTGGACTCCGGGGCTGATTTCCTTCACAGGAAATGGATGGCCTATTGAAGAACACTGTCAATGCCTACGCGGCAGAGCTTGCTAGCTCTAAACTGCACATGTCATCCCTAATGGAAGAGATCACGGAATTGAATAAATCTCTGTGTAAATTTGTGAAAGGCACTAAAAATCTGGACATACTTCTAGGAATTAAAGTAAATATTCAGAAAGAGGGTCTTGGGTATGCTCTACTAAATAAGAAATCATTTGGAAATAGGACCTATACTTCTTTTTTTACCAGTTCCAATGTGGCCAGTACCTCCAATATTTCTTCAACACCCCCTGCCAATCCTGAAGCTCAACAATAGCCCTCTATTCAGAAAAACTAAAAATAGAACCTAGGTCACAAAAAGAAAGCCTCCAAATTGAAACAGAAAAATAATTTTGGTTATATTGATATGCATGATGGAAAACATAATGCCATGCACCATGCTTCTCATAAATTGAATGTTCAGTTTTTCTATTGTGGTAACTCTGGTCATATTATGCATAATTATTTTATCTTGAGGAATGATGAATCAAAAGCAGGTAAGATCAAGAGAAACAATGCAGGAAGCACTGTCCAAGGAAAGGCCTACGCCAGGAGAAAGCATGTTCAGCATACTACCATTTAGAAGCCCAAGACTCTATGCATCGAGGCACTTGTCAAGACAGATCGACGTACTTCAAGGTTGCCAGAAGAAGTATGCCTCCTTGCTACCACCAATGTGGCAAAATTGGCCATATAGTCCAAGAATATTTGGCACTTGAAAGGCAAAACCCACGTTCATGCTAGAGGCGGTAATTTCCTTGCTCACCCACAAAAGCTTAATGCACATAAACATGCACATAATAGAAACACCAAATCTTTTGTGCACTACTTTTATTGTGAAAAAATTGGGCATGAAATGTATATGACTGCCATGCAATGAAGAAAGATGACTTGATAGCATTGAGAAAGAGAGATTTGAATGCTACACATAGTGCTAACCCTCAAGGACCCAAGTGAGCTTGGGTACTACAAAATTCAAAATGAGAATTGTGGTTGCAGGTGCCTTGGAGCTAGACTTTTTAATTTATGTTCAATCTTTTGCATGGTGGGCTTGCATTGTAGTCATTACATTATAGGTCTATTTTACTTTCAATATGTCCTGCAAGCTGACTGTGTCTTACTGAACTGCTAAACCATGATCTTTGAAAATGAACATCTGAATGTTTGAATGGCATATTCAATTAACACTTGGTCTAAGTTCTAGTATATCAAAAGGTGTACGTTGGATTGATGGGCCAAGCCTATTTGGAAGACGTTCTTTATGAACTTCAACATCAGAAGAAAGGGATTCATTCATTTCCTCAAGTTATGAGTATTTTTCACAAGAGGAATTACTTATGTTCTATTGAATTTCCTTTCTTAATTTTCTATTTTTAGATTTCATTTTCTTATATTTCCTTAACAAATCATCATAAGCTTCTATCATGTCCTCAATGGAAATTTCATCAGATTCAGAAGTTACCTCTTCATTCTCCCCGCTGAAGTGATCACTACTTTTGGCCATCATGCACTTGTAATTCTCCTTCTCTTCATGGATTGTGAGCAACCAATCCAATATCTACTTGGCCGAACTGTAATTTGAGACAGAAGGAAACACATTAGGGTCAACTGTAGCCTTCAAAATATTTAGAACTGTGATGTTATCATGGTTCTTCAATTTGTCCTCATCAGACCACTTGGTCTCATCTTGAGTTAGTGGATATGGGCCGTGAGAGATAAGCGTCCACAAGTTTGGATCAATGGAGTTTACAAACCTAAACATTTTGCCTAGCCCTATAGGAAAATTAGAATGGTCAAACATAGGAGGGCAAACCATTGGAAATGAATCAGGGCAATAATCCATGCTAATAAATGCACTAGGACAGTAGGATCCTCTTTGCAGATCGTTAGATCTGATTTGTAAGAGACCCGCTCTGATACCACATGTTGGATGTAGAATGGCGATCTAGAGGGGTGTGAATAGATCGACCCCAAATTAAAATGGATCTAAATAATGATTGTTAGATTTTAATGTAGAATATCAGCAGATTGAGTTTACGCTCAGTGCAGACCAAGTAGGAGATGAGGGAAGCGCATAATAACCAAATCTATATCAAATAGGGTGAATGCGAACTCAGATAGTCAGCATTAGACCGGCCCTAAGCATTCATCTATTGAGCAATATATTCACACAAGATACACCACAAGCACACAAAAGCACACCACGAAGACAATCAATTTTAAGGTGGTTTGGCCTCAAGACATGAGCACCTATGTCCACCCCTCACTCAAACCAGAGTGAGGCTTCACTGCTAACACACAGCTTGATCGAGGACGCATCCCAACGCTGATACACAGCTTATCCACAGAGAGAATGCTTCTTTGTAACCCACTGCCAAGCAACCTTCAGGCAACACCGCCTGGACACCAGATCTGAGCACACCCACCCAGATCTGAACCCTCCTACTTCACAATAGGAGAGAAGATACAGTCTGATGAAAATAAAATGAAAATCAAAGGAAAAATAATAGAATAAGAATGTTGCTACAAGATCTAGTAGGGATAGAGTAAGAATTTGTTGGTTGCTAGGTATTTATTTGGTTGCTTGCGATTACGTAACTCTTCAGGATAAATTGATTGATGCTTGGGTTTTCATTTGTTTATTTTTTATTCAACTATACTACTCTGTCTCACCGCCTCCGGTGTAGGGCCGGCGGATGACTCGGGGGATGCAGTGATGGCAAAGTGCCTCCATTCCGTGGGGCTCCAGCATCTGGCTTCTCCGTTGGCATCCTCAGAGAAGCGATTCTTCCCCAATCTCATGCAGGTATATCTGTGCATTGCTACCACAGTCAAATTACATTCCGCATGGAACTCTATTAATTTCTTTGAATGCTCTTTGATACACTAACTTGGCTTTCTTGGCGTTGTGACATTGTTCGTTGCTTCAAGTATGGATTTTTCTTGAGCCTTTGCTATTGTAAGCTACATGCAACTATTCTGATTCCTTTTCATGAGAATTTCACAAAATGACTCTTTTCTCGTATACTTATTGTGAGTTTTCTATATTTGGTTAGTTCTTCTGTGGTGCTATGCACCAGACTCCGTAATATGATGTGTTGCATCATTTGACACAATTCTTTCACTATATAGTTACACTGTATAGTTACTTTAAGCCTCTTGCAGCCCTAACATCAACTGTACTTGTTGTGTTTAAACTTCTCACTACCTACATGGATGCATCTTAATTTGTACGGGTCATTATGTTGAAGTTTAAAATTTCAGACTTTTCCTGTTGTGTTTTTGGCATGATAAGGTGCTTTATACTCCTTTATCGGTAGGGACATGGAGCACAATCAACTAAGGAAAAGCAAAAACACTTTAAGCTTTTGCGGAACTTAAATTTTAATGGAGAATTTGGCTCGGAACCATATACGCCAACCTCACAAGGTTTGGGAGGAGTGGGTGCCATGAATAGCTTCTACTCACCTGAACTGAGGGGAATTTGGAGCTGGACTTCTGGATCTTAATGCAATAGATGATACAAAACTTATCTCTGAGGTGAGAATTGTGGCTTCGCTACCCCAACTTGCATGTTATCTTCTTACAAAGTAATTTTCCTATGGCAATTTAATGTGGTAACTGGAGAGCATTCCAGGTTTCAACTCAGATATCCTAATCCGTGACATGAACACTAAGGAACAAAGAGTTTGTCTGTTTGTTTCTTTCTGCTTGAGAAGATTATAACCAGAAGCATCTTTATCGTGCCATGAGTGTAAGCAATGCTATGTAACCTTCCAAATAAAAAAACTAAAAGTCTTGGATATATATTTAACTATGTATATTAAACGTCTTTGTCTGGAAGCATTCCTAAAAATCAGGGATGAGCCTCCTATCACTGGCTCAGTAGGGGTCCCGCAGAACCCCAACCGAAAATAATGGCGACACGGAAAGTAGTAACAACAAGAACAACAGCAACAGTAGGAGTAGCTACAATAACAATGGTAGAAAACACGACTGTACACGAATCCCCGAAACATGGCAGCCAATGAAAACACGGCTCTACATCTACTCCTACCGGAAAGGAAATCGATACCCCGATCCCACTGTCGATGGACCACCAAACTATGCACCACCCTATCCACGCTGCTAGGAAAACGTCATGACACCTCTATCGCGAAGGCCTGTGCTCACACACAAAGACCCACACTGAAATCACACGTAAAATCTCGTCTCACAGACTAGAAACGAGACCTTGAGTCATGACAAACTCACGTCAAGTGACGGGAGTACCTGTCCACTAGAAGAAAGGCTGGATGCGTCCACTGACGACTTAGTCCGCAGCCTTAGTTGTAAGGCCCGTGGATTAACGGATCCTTACCGGTAGTAATATAAAATTTATTCCATGAATTATTACGCGTGTAATTTCCATTCGTTATGCATCCTCTCGACAAACTCCTCCAACCCTTACGGGACCTCATCAGCCTCTTGGGTGACTTCCCCGAGTTCCTGGTATCGGTAATCCGATGATATCGGGTTATCAGTATCCGAATCTCCTGAGTCGTTACAAGGAGTGACACGACATCCCCACGAGGAGTCATGCTCAGCGATGGCCCCGCCATCGAAGAGGCACGAGGGGACAAGAGACAGTGGAGGCCCAGAGGGACAGGCCTGATGTTCCTTAGATGCGACTCTTGTACATATGGATGATATGATATGATATGATATGACATGTTTTTTGGTTTTGTGAATGAATGTTATGTGCGCATGAATGTGTGTATGCTTGACACTAACGGACTAACAACGAAGCCTAAGCTGACACGGGTGAGTGAGAAAGAGAGGGACGAAAGAAACCCTTGAGTGGAATGATGCAAGGAAGGCAAAACCAAGGCATAGGGATATAAACGGTCATCAAAAGGCCACTCCAGGATATAGACGGTTTGGCCATGGGCCCAAAAGGCTATAAACGGTCCCCATTGGATCGCTTATTCAGTAAAAATGGTCTCCCATTGACCATGAGGTTTGAAACACGGCCTCCACAAGGCCGTTTCGACTGTCAGGAGGCGAAGTGTGTAGAAGATGTAAAAATGGTCCCTTTCAGACCGTGATTAGGCTCACGCGGTCGATCGATAGACCGCGTACAAAGAAACCCTAGTAGCTCCAATCGAATAGTAATGCCTTTGGAAAGTAATCGCATATTAAAAATTAAACATGAATGCAGCTGAAAATAAATACACACAGCAGCAATCACACAGGGAACACAAAGATGTATACTGGTTCGGTCTACCCTCCTTGGTAGACCTATGTCCAGTCCCCTTGAAACTTCACAAAGGATTTCACTAACCTTCTTCAAAAGTTACACCTGTTGGTCCTCAGGGTCCAACTCCCAGTTGATCTTTACATGTCTCAGTAAAACCTACCCTCCTTGTTTTCCAAGAATATGCGACCCAGCAGATTTTTTATCAGACTTCAACAAACCACCCAGTCACACAAAGTGACTTAATTTTTCTAGTGATTTCGCACCAGTTAGCTTTCCATGAGCTAGTCATCCAGCTGATTTAAATTTCAGCAAATTGACCCAGCACACGTAGTGCTGTCCCCAAGAGCAACAAGTGCTCTTATCCCACTCACCAAGACAGTTACAGTTTACAACAGAAATAAATGAAAAACACTGAAAGAAAGGAAGAGGAGGGAATGAATGAAAAATGTCACTGCAGTGCAGATTCTTCCTCTTGAATTCTTCTCGGAATGAGAGACTTTAGGGATCAGAGTGAAGGCGGTGAAGTCCCTCGTAGGCGTGAGTGTGCAGGAAGTTTCGTTGCTCATAGGTCACTTGAGTGCTCATTGAACACTTGGCGTGCGAAAGGTTGTTCATTCTTCGAAGTCCAGGGTATTTATAGACTCCTGGAGCTTTTATTCGTTAGACTAAGACAATCTTCAACGGTCTAATCCCATCACAACGTTCGGTAGCCCTGAGTCCTTGAAACTCAACGTTTTTTGCATACGTCGGTCCTTGTCCAGGGAGTAGATGGGTCAAGTGCCTGCCACAGATATCTTGTCTACGTATCTTTCCCTTTGCATGCTATATGTCTTAATCGCCGCAGCCTATATATTCTGTACATATACTAAAAGTATTTCTTCCATATATAGCTGTTTGGACTGACTTGAGATAAAGTAGCGAAATTTAAAAATACATGCCTTAGCGTTTAAGTACATGAATAAAATAAATCTAAGCGCGCAAATAAAATATATGTCACTCTAAAAAAGTGGCATTATATTTTGAGCACGCAATATATTATGTTTTACGCAATGTTATCAGAACCGGACCGGTGCCTGAACCGGACAATGAACTGGTTCGCTTCGAACCAGTTTGACCGTTCAATCGAACCGGTATGAACCGTGATATCATTATAATATTGATATATGGTCCGACCCGATTCTGACACTAACATTTAGTCAATACGGTCCTCTACATCTCCCAGTCTTAGGCTACGTCCCCTAACAGCAGTGTACTAAAGGATGGTGACTCTCAGATTAAAAAAACAAACAAACACAATGGGGTTAAAAATAGAAATTCCCCAGTGGTCTCGGGCGATCCCCGCCACGGGATCACTGAGGGTAAAAATTGCCACTAGTCTAGCTGAGGTGAAAACCCGCAAGGACGTCTCAGGCAAAATTGAGTGACCCCTCAGTATGAAAATCCGTAAGGACATACCAGAAAAAGCAAAAGGGGGGCAGCTCTGGCGAAAACCCGAAAGGGCGGTGGAGCCGGTAAAGAGAAAAAAAACTCTCTCCTTCTCAACTCCCCACCAATGAAAGCCGTCAACCACGGCATCCCGCCGACGGCAACCCCAACATCACTCCATAATAATGATGGCCGCTACACCCCCAAGGGTTTTCCATCACCAGTTTCCAGTTCCAGCACTTTGGCTACACACCTTAAAGGTCAGCTGAGCAGTTCCAGCTTCCGACTATAATGCCTTTACAGGCCAGCTGGCCCACTCTAGTCTCCAATTCCAGCTTCTGGCTACAACGCCTTTACAGGCTAGTCGGCCCACTCTAGTCTCTAGTTCTAGCTTCCGACTATAATGCCTTTACAGGACAGCTGGCCCACTTTAGTCTCCAATTCTAGCTTCTAGCTACAACACCTTTATAGGCCAGTCGGCCCACTCCAGTCTCCAATTCCAGCTTTCTGCTACAACGCCTCCACAGGTTAGCCACCCAGCCCCAGCCCCAGTCTCTAATTCTAGTTTCCGGCTACAACACCTCCACAGGCTAGCCACCCAGCCCCAGTCCTAGTCTCCAGTTCCAGCTTTCGGCTACAACGCCTCCACAGGTTAGCCACCCAGCTCTAGTTCCAGCTCCCAGCTCCAACTGTCGGCTACGACGCCTCCCCAGGCTAGCCACTCAGACCCAGTCCTCACCTCTGGGCTCTGTTCCAGTCCCAGATCTCGGCCGTGATGCTTCCCCTAGTAGGCTTGGCACCATCTTCCTAGGCTAATGTGAACTACATTTTCGGCTAACAACATGACATTAGCCAATACCCCTTCTCTCAGTCTACGATCGGCGCACTCCAGAGTCTCCTCAGTAGCCTTAACCGTGTAGACCAAGGCCTCCCCATGAGTCTGGGCTGGCCTCATAAGTAACACGGGCTTTTATCTCCCAAAAAACCAGCCCACACCCAGTCATCTTTCCTATCTCCCAGCACCCAGATGCTAACATCCAGTGCCCCGTCACACCAATTTTCATGTTTAGTCTTCGAATATCTTTGAATTTTATTGGCCATCCCGAACATCATCATTCATTTTTCATTCATTCATTTTTTTCTTTTTAAACATCGTTGAGCATCTTTCGAGCATTGTTGGACATCTATCAACTTGGGTGCCGATGCATTCAGCATCCTCATCTTGGAATATTGCTAATCATCTATCGGCTTAAATACCAATGCATTTATCATCCTCATCTTGTAATATTGTTGATCATCTATCGGCTTAAATACCGATGCATTTATCATTTGTCGTTCATAATTCATTACTATCTGGGACCCCACCATTTGGATAGCCGCCCCTGACATCTGCAACAAGCGTGCAGTGTAGGGATCTGCAATAGAACAGCCTTCGAAAAGCCTATATGACCAATTCATTCATCACTGCTATGAGCGATCATTGCCCCTAGTAAAGGGGGGAACATATCCAGCAGTAGTCATGTACACCATTACTGATATTTCGTACATCTACCCCCAGAATGGGGTGCCATCTACATCTTTCATTACTAGCTATACACCCGGCCCCAGGATGGGGTGTCATCTGTATCTTTCATGATGTCATCATCATCATCACCATTCATTCATTCATCCTTTTTTTTTGATATGCATCCCCCCCTAAAACATGGGGTATCATTTATATCTTTCATCATTTCTTCTTCCCCATTTTTATTTCTTTTATTGACATGCATCACCCCTCATAATAGGGCACCATCTATATCTTTCATCATCATTTTTTTCCTTTCCTTTTTTTTATTCACAATGATCCACGTGGTCATTCTATCACCATCAGTCATCATGATTTTCACCATTACTTCCATCGCCTCTTCATCCTTGTTTTTTCTTTCTTTTTTTTTATTGCCATCTAGGCCTTCACCATTAGGATAGCCCCCCCTAATTGTTAGTCGATATCTAGTGCAGAAATTCGAGATAGAATGACCCCCGAAAGGCCTATATTATCATTTCATTTATCACTATTACAAGTGATCATCGCCCCTAAGAGGGGAGGCACACCTAGCAGTAGCCATACATAGGCTTCCTGATATTTCACACATCTGCCTCCAGAATAGGGTACCATTTACATCTTGCAGTCTCTTTTCTAGCCTCCTGTTGTAGCTCGAGGTACTTGGAATGCCCATCAGGGCATATCATTCTTTGGCTGGTGTGGTGCGGACGTATTAGCCATCTTCTTCAAGTTAGGCATCTGGTGAGAGTGCGGTGGGTCCACCTTGTACTCGCCCATTTGTAATTCGCCTCTCCTGATCAGGCCTTCGATGACATCTTTAAATGTGTAGGGTGACGGATAGTATCTGCTGTAAAGAAAACTATCACAGAGGGTAATGCCAGTGTGATTATCTGGGGTGGTGGGAAGGGAGGATGGCCGAGACTTTCGACCACCCACCTTCTCGTTTGTTGGGGGAAAATCTCTAAAAGGCGGGGCACTAGGAACATTATACCATGATGAATGCATATGCAAAAGGAGCCACGATGCAATAGAAGAAGGAATCAGTGTTTAAAAGTTTAAACCAGAAGATAATCGAGAGTAAAAGAGACGAAGAGCCCCTTCCTTGTTCCCCACTTGCTCTGCCTTCTCCAACTCTGCCCGAACTCTGCTCAAAAGAAATCTCTCTTTCCTGTCCCGAATGAACTCCCCTCTCTTCCATCGAATCCTTCCTCCCTCCTCGAAGTGGGAAGTTCTATGTTTTGAGAGGGAGCTTCGGGAGCTTCAGAAAATGTGGGAGGGATCGTGCTGGACGAGGGAGAGATAGTGTTGAGGAATGAACCACGTTCTCTGAACGGGTAAAACCAAGAGGATCGCCAGGGTGTTGGCCTTATGCAAGGGGTGGGCGGCCAAAGAAGTGGCCACCCAGCTGGGTGAGGGTGGCCATCGCCCTGGTTCCCTAGAAATGAGTGTGACCACTACTCTGGCCGCCCGACCTATGGAACTTGGGCCCCTCTAATTAGTGTGGCCCATTAACCATTATGTTATGGGCTGGACTTTAAAACATGAGAACATCAAGAAACTGAGTGCAACGACTGTGCATCACTCACATGAAGGTCCACCTGGGGATCCGCAGGATGTCTGAAATTAGATGTCTACAAATGCCACTCTGGAACGCCCGTTTTGCAAGGGAGCCCGATGGACTGATAAATGGGTGTTTCGGAAAAGAAACAAGCCTAATAAGGATAGCACGCTCAAGAAAATTCTTTAGCAGAAAACAAGCTTCACGCAGGGCTGCATGAGCATTAAGCGATAAGACAAGCCATTGGCAAGGGGAATAGGGATAATAAAACTAGGAGGACTTGTATCTACGGTCGCATGGGGCTCCCTAGCATAGCACTACGGGACTTGATGGGATGAACACAATCTAGGCTCAAGGAGATACAAGACCTAAAACGAAGATAAGAAAAATTAGGGTATTGGAATCAATGACTCATCAAATCACAGAATACTCAAAATGGTCTACATAAAACACATTCTCTGCTGGTCGTATTGGAGTGGAGTCACGTAGACTCATTCATGCAAATTTGCCAAAATTGAGGAACTCAAAAAAATTGATGCGGGGGCCAGAGGTCCATGGGTTGTTCAAAGCAACGTGGTTTTCCCTGCTTTGCATCGTGGCTCCTACGATGAGATGCATGCATGTATATATTTTTTTGATTTTTTTAATGGATAGTGGGACTAAAAAGGGGCCTATATGATGCATGCTGGGTTTAAAGAAAAAAAACCTATCTAATGCAAGGCCAGAGGGTTTATTTGCCTATCTCCAAGTTGATCGGTCAAGAGTTCGAAAAGTCTGTCATCCTATGCTTGACCGGAACCTCGTGGGGGATCCATCGTTCCACATTGTACCTAAGCATAGTCGAGAATTCAAGAAGTCCTTCATCCCGCATTGGGGCAGCAGGCGGATATCGAATAGCTTAAGGATTATAAACTCTTCATGGTTTTTGTTAGAGAGGAACTCAGAGTTTATACGCCTGAAGCTATTCGCCTCCGGCAATCTACCTACAATGCCATAGTTGTGGGGGCAGCATCACCCTCTAATGTCATAGCCGTGGAGACCTGCAGCTGCATTAATACACATTAGTCAAGTTCATAAATGATAATAGCAAGGAATAATGAGTATTGCATTTAATGAACTATGAACATGACAAAAGGGCACATCGTTCATAAACAGGAGAGGAGGGCAGCCACGTCGATGGCTTTCTCCATTATCTGGACGGCCATACATGTGGCCTCTCTTGAGGGTTGGGCGGCCAAATATGTGGCCCCTCAAGGCGTGATGGACGGCCAGGGACTGGGTCGCCTAGCTGCTCTTATCCCGACCCAAGCGGAGGTCCAAGCCAGATGGGACTCTAGTCTTCAAAACCCCAATCTGGGTGCTCCTTCTCTGCCATCAAACCAAGGGTTTGGAGCTGAAAGAGAAGCCCTTAAGGAAGAAATCAAGCATGGCATCCTCTTCCACTCCGTCGGGAAACCACGAGCTGGGTGTTCTCTCCGATGTGCCTTGCCATCTAAGTGGCCTTGTGAAGCGGGGTGAGGTATGGTTTGTGTGTGAGATTTTTTTTCCTTTCTTTGAGTTTTGAAGGGTTTGATTTATTTATTTCTATCTTTGTGTTTTCTTTTTCATTCTACATGGTGCAACCTGTACCTATTTTCCCTAGGGCAAGACATGCCCATCGCTATGGCTGGCTTCATGATCTATTGGTGACGATCACACCCGCCATGAGAGTGTTTATGCACTAGTGGCATCTCATCTGTCTGGTCATCGTGGTGAAGCATTTCATTAGCATGAGGTGGAATTGGGAATCCTTGGGAGCTTTGATCGAGCTGTCGCATCTAGATACCCATACTTTTGTTTTCCCTGAGTTTGAGGCCTTAGTGCTGGTGGAAGAACTAGACTTCAACTTTTAGTGGAGTGACTTGGAGGTGGGTGAGCTGATCGACCTCCCTCCCTGGGATGAAATCTTGGCTGAGATTGTGAGAGACAAACGTGAACTTCGGTGGATGACAGACCAACGAGGAATTTTAGTGGACCGCGTAGTGGGTTGGCTCATGAGCTAGGTAAAAGACAAAGCAATGGAGGCAGATCAGCTGATGTGTGGTGTGACGTTATGCTTAGGCAGGGCATTGCTCTTCCCACATCAGGAGATGTGTTGAGGCGAGAGTATGTGGGACCACTTACTCTCTTATGGATGGGGCATTCTCTCTCCCTGGCGGTGCTGGCTCACTTGTATTGTGGACTTACTCAGATGAGCCTGGGTGGTAGCACCATGGGGAGTCTCTACCTTCTGCAAATGTGGATGGAGATGCACTTGAGCTTTGACTTTGATGATGCGGAGACCACTACTCCCGGATCTTCGAGAAGAGTGCACTCTACCCAATGAGGGCTATTTTTGGTCCTGAGGATCAAGTGATGTGCAAGATGGCACTGCTGAAGACCAGACATGACTAGCGGGATTACTTGAACTTCCTACCTGAGGATGAGTTTGCGTTCGTGCTGATGATGTATCGACGCGAGGAATTCAAAGTGCGAGGATTGCCAGAGCAGGAGTTATGGCTTGTAGGGACTGAGGACTTGGTGTTATACCAGGCCCACTGTTGCCATCATCAGGTGGGACTGCCCAGACGGGTCCCATGGGCTGCTTCAAAGGGAGCATTAATCACAAAGCGTCCTCTAGGAACTGATGCAGATAGAAGGCAGCTTCAGAATATCAGGAAGACGTGGAGACGCCACGCCACTGTCGTAAAAGCTTGAGTTGATGTAGAAGAAGACAAAGATGAGTTGAAGCATTATGTGGACTACCTGCAGGGTTTTAGGCCAGCCATGAATGAATTCTTCACGAGATGATGCACTTGATTAGTGTTTGTTCAGCATTTTGAAGCTTTTGTCCTCGGCTATGTTATTTCCAAGAAAGGGATTACTGTGGATCCTGCTAAGGTAGAAGCTGCCAAGAATTGGAGCTGACCGATGACTATATCTGAAATCAGAAGCTTCCTTGGTCTGGCTAGTTACTATCGGCGATTCATCAAGTATTTCTCCAAAATCACCGTTCCACTCACAAGACTCACTAGGAAGGAAAAGTCATTTATTTGGACCACAGAGTGTGAGGATAGTTTCTTAACTCTCAAGGAGCATCTCACCATTGCCCCCATTTTAGCATTGCCTATTGAAGGCGGCGGGTTTGAAATATATATAGATGTGTCAGGCGTTGGCCTTGACTACGTTCTTATGCAAAATGGCAAGGTGATTTGCTATACCTCAAGACAGCTGAAGCGGCACGAGGAAAATTATCCAGTTCATGATCTGAAACTAGCTGCCATTATATTTTCCCTAAAAATATGGCGTCACTATCTTTATGGGAAAATGTTCGTGGTATACCATAAAAGTTTGAAATATCTTTTTTCTCAAAAGGAGCTAAATATGAGACAAAGGTAATGGCTGGAATATCCTAAGGACTTCAATTTTGCCATCCAATATTATCCGGGCAAGGCAAATGTTGTAGCCGACGTGCTCAGTAGGAAAATAATGGGAATGTTATCAATTCTCATGAAACATATGACTAATCTCATTGTTAAATTTGCCTAGTTGAATTTAGATATCAATATAGAGAAAGAAGAGCGCTTTATTGCCAATCTTCGGTCACAACCTACATTAATAGAAGACCTGGTCAAGTTGCAAGAGAATGATCCTACACTGATGGAGATCAAGGATAATGTTGATCAATGGCTAGATTTCTCTATTACAACCGACGGAAGATTGCTATTTCGAGGTCGAATTTGTATACCAGATCATGCTAATACTAAAAAGCTGGTTATGGACGAAGCACATAAATCAAGGTATGCCATTCACCCTGGTGCTGCCAAGATGTACCAAGGCCTTAAAAAGAATTATTGGTGACCCAATATGAAAAGAGAAGTGGCAGACTACATATCATGATGCCTCACCTGTCAATAGGTTAAGGCAGAACATCAAAAGCCCACTGGAAAGTTACATCCCTTGGAGATTCCCGAGTGAAAATGGGAGAGTGTAGGGATGGATTTTACCATGGGTCTACTTAGGTCGAAGAGGAGGACATGATGGTATGTGGGTGATCATTGACCGCTTGACCAAATCGGCTCACTTTCTACCTATTAAGAGTCGATGGGTCATGGATGTCTTGGTTGCCTTGTATATACCCCATTGACCCCCTATCAATCAGGGGACGCCCCAGCCACTTCCCACTCCATTTCCCCCTCCCTATCTCCCCACTATCATCCCCTTCCACCACCATACCCTATCCAGGTCATAGGCAGCAAACTTACTGGTAGTTGCAGTGACTTCCACGTCTTCACCGAGCATCTCCAGGAGTCATATCTTAAATTGCTGGAAAGCCCTTCAAGTAAGCTTCGTACGAGAGGTGATCCCACCTCAATCTGAGTTTGGATCTGTCCAGGAGGATCATTCTCGTCAGGCTGCGCTTCCAGCATCTGGGTGGAGATTAGAGCCCCAGTGAAGAAGCTCTTGTGGCCTAACCCCTGTACCCCTCGGTGTGTCAATTGACCGAGACGAGACACTACTAGTCCTCTATCCAACACAGCAAGCAGAGCACCATTTGGGGTCTGGATCATAGAGTTCCAATTTTTCTCCCCGAGGCACACAGGTCAGTCCCCCCAGAGTCAGATCCGACCCCCCTCACCATTCTGGGTCTCAAGTTCTACTCTGACCTTCGATGACAACCCCACTGATCCTGGCTTGAAGAGGACTTGTCCACGGACAAAGAAGTTCTGGTCTCGCATCGTTCGGACTTTGGGAGTGTTCGTGGCGACTTCATCTTCCTGCTGCAGTGCTCTGGGACCTGTCTGAGCCAGAATGAAGTGGTCCAGCTCCAGAGCCTGCCCCAGCCTTCGACGATATTTGGTCCTCCCTCAAAAATTTTGGAGTCTTCCTGGGCCAATCTCGGACGTTTTGGTGCTGGTCTCGACCTCTCCTGAAGTCGGATGGGTCCGTGGAGGCTTCAACCGCGACTCCCTGTCCAGCCAAACCTGAGTGGACAGAACTGTGGGTTTTAGTCAACTTCGGCATCCCCACCCTTCTGGCCGGCTTAAAGCCCCTTCCTGCCGGAGGTAGTGTTTGTATGTAAATTTTAATTCCCCACCCCTAGTCCAACCCTCTTACGTGGGGTGTAGTGCATGTAATTGTTGATCACAGGGTGAAGCTTCATCGGCGTAGCGTGCGGGTAACCCACCGTTCCCCGCTCGCCCATGTCTCCGAATCGGTGTCGGTTTCTTCAAACCGGCTAAATGTGCTCACTTCCCTTGCTCCTTAGAGTGCTTGTTTATTCAGTATTTCTCAATTGCGCCACCGGTTAAGGGAGAGAGCGCCCGGTTCCAAGGCTCCACCGCCTCCGAGTGATCACCGTGGGTGTGAGTGAGTGGATCCGTGCCCTTGGCACCTATCGGCCTATTGAGGTGGGTGACCGTATCCGAGGGGAGGAGAGCCACATGGTACATGGGCTGAAATGACACTACTAAACCTGCTTGAAAAATGAATGGACTGCAACTAATAAAACCACAGATGATTACCATAAATACATGTCACTTCAGAAAGCCACACCATAAATCGAAGCCTTTGATATCAAAATACAAACCAAAAGGTCATACATTGAATGAAAATGATTTCAACTATGATAGTCAAGATCATAAATGAAGGTCTATGTGACATCAAAATACAACACATTTGTAAGGCTAGGAAGTATTAAGACATGGTACCCCTACCATCACATACCTTTCACATGAGCACAATTTACCAATTATGACATATACGCACTACAAGCATGTATGTGAAATAGGTTATAGCCTTTGGATCCCGTGCAAGCTAATGGTGACAATCTCTTCTCAGAAATGACTTACTATCCTAATATTAGCATCCCTTGGGATGTATTGTCAATTAATGCATATGTAAACCTTAATGTCACTATGAAATAGAAGATCTTTGGGGATTGACAAGCATTGTCGTAAGTAGTACACATGGATGCAGTCACATGGCACACATGCGAGCATTCCTGGCCATGAGCTTTTGCTCAAGTTGCCACTAAATGTCTTTTGTATCATTGAGATTAGTCTCATATAACCAAATGTTCAAAAGCAGCACACATGCATGCATTCACATGGTACACATGCCAGCATTCTGGCCCTGCATGTATCCATGGCCATGAGCTTTTGCTCATGGTGCCACTAAATTTGTGTGATGCTTTCGTGGTACTATGAGTACCCTCACCTAACCAAATGTCCAAAATGGCAACAACGGCAGGCATAGATTTAGATCCTTGATACAACAAGGCATTGTCCTACTAATGTTGTTCAATAAAGCTAATAAAAATGTTGAGTGTGTGATTTTGATGATTACAAAATGACTTTGTCACTTGACCTTGTGCTTGAATGATTTTTCATGTTTTCATGTGCTTGAATCTCCTTATCCTCTTGCTATGAAGTTTGAAATGATTGTGGAGATTTAATAGTGTGGATTTAATAGTGTGGCTATTGTAAAGATGAAAACTCATGTTGTATAAGGATTGAAGTTATTGAGTTTAATGCTATACTAATGTGGGTGATGTGTTTGACTTGCCAATTTTGTAGACTTGTGAACGTGCAAGCTTTTATGTTTTGAACTCACATTTTCACTCTTGAGATCACGACATTTGAGATGATAATGTTCCAGCTTGATTTGCATGCTAGATTATTCATACTCATTCAAGAATTGCTAGTTTCAAAGGAGAGGTTTAATTAAATTGGTGAAACAGTACGACGAGATCACAGAGGTCGAGTGACTATCTAATTTCGTGGAGGAGTCCTTCTCTAGCAAGGACCTACAATAGTTGCAATTGATCTCGGGAGTGGTCAAGTCATCATCCTCTCCAGCATTGACTAGCAAGGTGTCCGCCGGTGTAGTGGCCCAGGGGGTTGCCTCCGTGCAGGGGGGAGCGTTGCCCTACGCGGAGACGCACATTCTCGAGAAGGCCCGGAGCAAACGCTCCTTCCAAGTGCCCTCTAGTTGGTCCTCCCATCTGCTTATGCTCTCACCCACGACCTCCTCCTCAGAGTCCAAGGTTACACCTCCGAGGGGAGTTCTGGAGAGAGCTAATCTTGCGTATCTTGAGAGAAGCTATCACTAACCTTTAATAGGGGAAGAGTTCGAGTCCCATCATTACTTTCCTATTTTGGAGATTTAATGTGATCGTGGAGATAAGGTAAACCATATAGAGATCTTGGGTTGATTGACAATGGGAAGGCCCAAATCTAAGTAAGTCATCTCGGGATCATAAGATTTCTTACCTTGATAACATGTGTGGGATCTATTTCCCATAAAGTGAGTTGGGAAAGAGTTTCCTAATGATATTGCCGGTTACCATCATGACCACCTCCTTGAACTCCTTCTTAAGGTTCTCAATATGACGTTCTATGGGTTTGGGTCGAGGAGCTATCTCTGGGGTATCGCTGGATGATGAAGAGCTATAGGTTGACTATTCGTCGTCGTCTATCGAATGGTCTTGTGGAGGAGGAGGTTGATCCTCCTCTTAGTTGGCCACATGTGGAGCTCGTGCCTCCATCCGATTGGATAGTCCTAGGATCGTCTCCTATTGGTGTTGCTTCTGCTCTAGCAAGGTGTCGAACTACTCCTATGAAACACGAGCGGGGGGATTAAGAAGGACGGATCCATCAGACGGTTGTCCTTTGGCGTCAAATTAGTCCTCTTAGAGTTATTACGAGCGGGGTGCATAATTGTCGTTTTTCACAGACAGCGTCAAAGTATTGCGAATGATGCACTTGTATTTATTGCAGGAGGTCCGATAGGGACACCATGGTGGAGGACTGCAATGTCGAGAAGAGAAAATTGAGCCTCAAGACGAAAATCTTGAGTATAGAGAGTCATCTACTAGACATCAAGGATGAGCCTCCTAGGAAGAGAAGTTCCCACTGGCAGTTAGGGATCCCTGGAGAACCTTCAGATACTTATGTCAACAAAAAGGCAAGAGAGAAATATAGAAGGGAAATAATGAGAGTTATGGAGAGAGCTAATCTTGCATACCGCTCTTTTGGAGAAGGACCTTTAGGAAATCTGCTTCAGAACCTAATCGGATCAAAATATGTCTGGCATTGAATCTACTAATTATGCAATCCACACTGAGGTGGAGACGCTGCGAGATGCAAGCTTTGGTCTCTAGAATGGAAGGTCATCCATAAGAGCATTTTGCAATGATGGCGTTCTGAAGCTACTGGTAAGAAATCTGGATTTCTTCTTGAGTTTAGAAGACGACCGATTCACCCTTATCCGTAAATGCAAGAAGCTTCACCTGAATAGGAACTCTCGGCCATTGCTGATCCTCCATCAGGGTCTGTGTATATGTCTTTCGAGGGCTAGCCACCGCCGCAGTCGATCGTCTAGTAGCAGTATCTTCCAAGGAGATCAGAGTTTCCCCCGCCGCACTAGCCATGGCTGGTTGGGGGGGATACACCAAGAAACGACGAAGAATAGTGGCAGGAAGGAAAGAGAAATTTGAAGCTTCTCACTCTAGGATTCTAGAGAGAGAATTGCCTAGGGAATTTAGTCCAAGAGAAAATCCTTAATTTACTAGCTTATCCTGGGCTCTACCCAATCTCTCATGGTTAGAAATTTCTTTCCTCAATCCATAGGTGTGGGTCATAAATCCTTGGACTTAGCCTACGGCATGACATTTTGTCCTAGGAATAAGTAAGTCCTGAGATCTAGGCTCTGATATCAACTTAACTGTCACGCCCCGAGATTATGTAAAATGAAAGATATTCAGGAACAGTGAACAACCGGCTAGTATGTCACAAGCGAGCAATATAATCAGAGCGCTAACACATTTATTCACAAAAAAGAGGAATGTGCAAGATAATATACTCAAACTTCACTTTATTTCATAATATTTAAGCACATTGACTCTCTTGACATAGTGGCTAGCTGGACTCAAATAAAGATAAAATTACATAAACTTGACTTGACTCTTGACTCGACTAAGTCTTCTCTTGATCTTTAATCACTCTCAGACCCGTCACTTGAGTAGTCTGAATCCCCGCTAGAATTTTCTGAAAAGAGTTGGAAAGTAAGGAATGAGCACACTTGTCCAGTAGGTATCTTCGTATCAACATGAAGGTAATATTTAAATAATTAGTATTTTAGCTCTAGAAAAGAAGAATAAGTGCAATACGATGAAATAAGTGAATAAATCGAAGTAACCACGCCAGTAACAAGACATGACTATGGAGATATGAGATATAGAGTTTGAGAGAATAATCAATCAAGAATGTATAGTGGCCTTTCATGTAATAAGAATGTACTTAGCATGTATCAAGAATGTACTTAACAAGGCAAGTACAAATTTCCTAGTTTATGGAAATGGGGGTACTCTAGGAAGTTTGTGGCCCCTCTTGAAGCTCAACAGGTGGAGGACCCTCAGCGCTCGGAGATTTGCCCTCGGTACCATCTGTGACGGTGGGCCCGGGCACTGACCCCATTTGTATGGGAACTGCCCCATCCCCGTGCCCTCCTGAGGCACCCAGAGTTGGCGATCTCCCCTCCACTGAGGCTAAAGCACCTTTGCTCTGCCCTTCATCGCTTGATGTTGACAAGGGAGAGTCCGAGCCATCCTCATTAGAATCGTAGCACTGCCTGGGGGGGAAGATAAGCTCGTCGAGGACCTGTTCCTAGGCCAGACTAGCTACCCACCTGAAGCCTTGGGTGAAACCCTTCTACAACCCTTGTCGGTAGCCTGAATCATAACACGTGAAGGTGGCCTACTTCAAGGTTTCCTGGTACTCCCCCGAGCTCTGATATCACTCGACCGCCTCCGCCCTAGCTCCTGCTACCCTCTCCTCAAGCTCGGCCACCCTCGCGTCGGCCATGACCAGGTTCGCTTTGACCTCGGCCTGCCCTACCATAGCCTTGGTCAGCCTTGCCTCGTCTTTGACCCATGCCACCTCGACCTCCTCCTTGGCCGGCTCGGTCTCTTGAACCCGGCCCTCGAGCTCCTCTCGCTCAGTCGCCCTCTATTCTGAGCACTCTGTATGAGCTCGGTGCTCTTCCTCCAAGAGCTTGCTTTTAAGCTCAACCATGTACTGAGCTTTGGGTAGTTGCTCGGCCTGTAGACAGGCATCCTCCTAGCTCGCCTGATCATGCGCCCGGAATGAAGCCACCTCCTGCTGAAGCACCCCAAGCTCGGATGTCAACCGATCGATCCTACAGTTAGACTTGGCACGAACCTGGGACTGAGCCGTACCCTCATTCACTAACTGTGCCACGAAGTCAGTTATCTCAGCTCCCAGCTGAGCCATGAAGATGTCTCCCTCCATGACCCTTTTGAGGAGCATGGGAAGGGAACATCATTGGAACTCCTCCCAAATAGACGCAGGTGCCAGATCTCGACACAGATTGTATAAGGAGGCCTGGACGGTGAACCGCCCTTGCTAAAGAGGAGGAGCCTCTTTCGAAAAATATAGGGTCAGAGCACCCACTCTGGTTGTCCCAAATCTCGAGGCGACGACCCTCGGCTCGGCCCAGATCTATGCCTCGACATCCTCCTCCTCGCCATGCACCCCGTCAGCCCCGATCGAGATCTCAGAGTCAACCTTCTCCCCCTGCGGTCCTGTCGGCTCATTGGAAGTCCACTCTACTGCTGTGGCCACCTCTGGCTCAGTCAGTGGAAGGCTCGAGTGATGGACACCCTCAGTTATGAGCTCCTCGGTTGGGCGGGAAGTCTTTCCCTTCTTTGACCGACTCTTCTCAACAGACAGATCCTTCATGGAAGCCAGCAGTAGCCGCTCCCCAACATCCTTCTACTTAGTCCCTCGGTGCTCGGGGGCATCACCCCGAGCAACTTGCTTGTCTTTATCCCGGGTGGCAGAAGGACCTACAGAAGCTTGAGGCACGCTCGGAGTAGTCATCTCCTCCAGCTCGATGACCTCCCGATCGGCTGGTCACCTCTCACCACCATCGCATCTTGCTTCTACTCAATAAAAAACAAGTCATTAGCAAGGGGCTTGACCAACCCAAATAAGAAAGTGCAAAAGCTGATGCTTCATGTCTTTACCGCTGGGAGGCAATGCTCGGTAGGGATAATCCTCGATATTGGCCAAGGTCATCAACTCAATAGTGGTTTGGCGATTCTCCTGAAGAACCCTAATCTCCTCTTCCAGCTCCGAGGAGACCACCGGTTGTTTTAGAGGGAATACCAGATGGAAGTTCGGCTGAACTGGGAAGCCCCAGTTGGGATTTCCCTTGCTAGCCCCAACCTAGAGAAATTGAGTCTTCCACCCCTTGTGTGAAGAATCGTAAGGAGAGAGAGTTACACAGCTCCTCTTCCTCCTTCCCTGAAGATAGAAGAATCCCTTCCCAGTGTAGGTTTGCTCCTTTAGCTCGATAAAAGCATGAAAAAGGTATAAAGAATGGTCAAGACACACGAGCGATAAAGGAAAATGAAAGAGAAGATGAAAGAGTATGAATTGGAAACCAACTGGACAGGAGCTAGCTGGTAGAATTGCAGCAGCTGCACAATGAAGGGGTGGAGAGGAAGGCGAAAGCCACACTTCCAAGCTAGAAGAAAAATACAGAAGAGGCCCGAACAAGTATCCAGGCTAGACTCGTGCGGTTTGGCTAGAGAAAATAAATACCGCCACGGCAGTTCGTAGTGGACCTTGATCTCCTTCACCTCAGCCTCGCCTAACTCACTGCGCAGAGGATGATCGGGCATTGAACCCCCTACACCTTGCTCGGGCTGCCAGACCTCAACTGCATGATCATGCTCTGCCATGGAGGAACCAGAAGAGTAAGAGGAAGAAGAGGGAATAGCGGAATCGGAAGATTCAAGAGGAAGAGGAAGCTGACGGATCTCTGTCGCCGTGCTCTCTGCCAACTCTGCAAAAGTCTCTGTGATCCTACGCTCCCTCAAGTCATTCTCACGGTGCATGCGTTCTCTCAGAATACCGATATAGCGACAGGGAAAAGCCCTAGGTAGAGGAAATGTAAGACGCAAGCATGTGGGATATTTACATATTTATCCCGACGACCCTAGCGGGATGCGTCATGACATTTCAAACTCCAAGAAGGGCCTCCCCGTGTCGACTCGCGAGAATCATCATCATCATACACATGCCCCCAGGACAGCCACATTAAAAGGCCCCTAACGGCAATAGATATCCCCCACTTGAGCCACCAACGCTACCCCATAATATACAACTCTCTGAGCCCAAACTTTGGCTCGGGAGTAGGGGGGCAAGTGGAGAGGGGTAAATCCGCAGCCCAAATATATTCGTAGATCGAGAAGGCTAAATCAGGTCCAGACTGGCCCAACTAGGCCCAATTCAACCCAATCAGGCCGAGCTCCCCAAGTGATAGCCCTATGAATGAGTCCACTTATCTCGAAGCCCAAACACACTGGGACCAGACCTTCTTAGGCGGCCTCTTGGCCCGAAGACTGAGTAGTAGTCGCTCAGAAGAGCCCAATTGGTGCCCGAGCGTAACCATCACAACGCTGCCCACCATGCTCGAAAGGAGCCCAAGCACCTGCCCAGGGGATATCCTATTCTCGGACCCCCTATAGGCGTGGTTTCCTTTGACAAGGCATATCTCTCAGTGATAATCTCACTATCGCTTGGAGAAAGGAAACTCAAAGAGATAGGGAAGAAGAAGGGTCCTCCTTCAGGACATAACGCCCTCTGGTCCCTCCAGATACCCTATCTCCAGCCAAGAGAGTAAGCAGCTATATAAACTCCAAGAAAGCCCTCTGAGAAGGTAAGGTGATCCTGAGTACTCAACACCACACTCACTAGTGGAGAGCGATCTCATTCCCCTCACTTCTTCTCCTACTCCCATTCGACCTACGCTCTATCAGTTTGCTAACTTAAGTGTCACGTCCCGACGCGGAAAATCGAGAACGCGATGAGTCGTAAATGAGCCAATCTTTAATAACACCCCTAATAAGTGCTTTATGGTCATATTTCATGATGAGAAACTACTTGTAAGAGTAGCAAGTTAAAGGGGTGAATTAATTGATTTTATCTTTAGACCCTTTCCTCAGAATACACCTGAAATTCTATTGAACTTGCACACAATTACACAATAATGAGATTATGGGACTTCAAACATATGGGTGACGGGAATTTTGGTTAGCACTTAGGGATGATTGATTTTCTGCATACTCTTTGAAGAGAAATTGTGAGGAAAAAGTTACCTATTGAAAATAAGAAACCATGAAAAATATCCCTGATCCTAGTAACCGGACCTGCCGCACCTAACAAGTGTTGAGATTCACGTCAAACAGTGAAGGGACCCCTGATCTTAATAACAGTGCCTACTTCACCTAACAAGTGTTGAGGTTTGCGTCAAACGGTGAAAGAGGTATGCAATATCATGTGAAAAAAAAAAAGACTGTGTGAAGCAACCAATAGTCAAATATTTGATTTGAAGTATGCAAAATTGAAAATCATCTTTAAGTGATAGGTAGAAGACTCATTCATCTAGATTGTTTGGTAGCCACTAGTCAAGTTACATCACTTCTACACAAAGGGATATTTAATTTTGAGTGTATCCTGAGGAAAGGTCTAAACACATGGATTGATGAAATTTGTTCCAGACACATACTACTTGAACTTGTAATATTCTAAAGTCTAAATCATGATGCATAATGTTCTTGTCAAGAACTCTGACACATGAGTTCTTGCCAATCCTGATTCTATAATTGTTTACATTGCTAAGGGACTAGCGATGCTCAAGTTGGGGGTGTGATAAGTGGCCATATTTAAATGATTATTCACATCACGCACACTATTTTAAGCACTTTTAAGGAGTAATTATGCATATTTCATAGCCACTCTCAACCTCGCACAAAATTTAGACTTTGCATGAAAATTATAATAATTTGATGTATCATTCAATAACGAGGGCTTGAGGGGCATTAACATTCATCTCTTATTTGCATAATTACAAGCACTTTTAATTTACATGTGTCATTTAATAATTTATTGTGGACTAAATCAAAATTGTGTGTGTGCAGGACACTGAAGGAAATTACAGGACAAGCCAGAGGCAGAAGAGTTAGAGAACCAAGAGATGAAGTTCTAGGGTGCCCCCCTTCATGTTGACCAAGTCAAAGTGCAGCCGCTGCCTATTTTTTGTTAGAGGGAAAAGAAAATTCAAAGATTTACGTGGAGAAAATCAAGGAGGAGAATAGGGGGAGAATCCCACCCAAATAGGAGACCCTCGGGAAGCTTAGAGATTGAAGTATCAAGCCCAGCGTTTCGTCATCTTGGATGACACCCTGTACCGAAGGTCTTTCTCCGAACCACTCCTTAAGCGCCTTAGCACCGACGAAGCCAGCTAGGCAGTTCAAGAAGTGCACGAAGGCATCTGCGACGTGGACCAGGGAGGAAGATTGCTCACCAGAATCTTGCTTCGGCAAGGTTAGTGGTGGCCCACTCTTCAGTGTGACTATTCGACCTACGTACAGAAGTGTGATCGATGTCAACGCTTCGACCATCTGGTCCACTAGCCTGCCTCGGAACTCGTTACTCTTACCGAGCCATACCCCTTTGCTCGGTGGGGAATCGACATCCTAGGGACATTTCCTACGGCGCAGGCCTAGAAGAAGTTCATCATCATCACCATCGACTACTTCACAAAATGATCGAAGATGAGGCTACTGTCAGAATCGCCGAGATAGTCATCTGGAGCTTCGTGTGGAAGTTGATCATTTGTCGCTTTGGTATCCCCTGAGTGATTGTGAGTGATAATGGTTGACAATTTGATTCTCATTACTTCAGAGACAGATGTGCCGACCTAAATATTCACAACCACTTCACTTCGGTAGCCCACCCTCAAGCCAACGGGCTGGTTGAAAATGCCAACAGGGATATACTAAAAGGCATAAAAACCAGACTCGGTAGGGCCAAGGGCAGCTGGATGGAGGAACTACCGAGCGTCCTTTAGTCACACTACACTACTCCAAGAACGGCCACGGGTGAAACACCCTTTCAGCTAGTGTATGGCACGGAAGTCGTGATTCCACTAGAGGTAGGCACCCCATCCCTCCGAGTCATCAACTTCTCCCCCGAGGCTAACGACCAGAAGTTGCTCGAGAACCTCGAGATGGCGAGCGAGATCCAAGAGATCGCGGGTATCCGAGTTGTGGAATACCAGCGACGCCTTGTTCAATACTACAACGCTAGAATTTGAGATAGGCACTTCCAGCCAGGAGACTTCGTACTAAGAAAAACTGAAGCCTCTCGACCACTAGAGACGGTGGGCAAGCTCGCCCCTAACGGGGAATGCCCCTATCGAGTGGTCGAGATGCTCGGGAAAGGGGCATACCGACTGGCTACTATGGAAGGAATGCCCATCCCTCGGACATGGAACGCGACAACACTATGCAAATTTTATTTTTGAGCCTCTCTCATAAAAACACATGTAAGCAGTATAGAGCAAAAACTTTTCTCTTCTTCTTATTAATGCTTCTTTGATACATCAGATAGGCCAAGGCCATTATAGTGTAAAGGTTGCTTGAATTCTAACACTTCTAAAAGTTCTTGTTTTTAATTCATCAATTCATACTCTACTATCATGAAATGCTTGTATGCTGGGAGATATCTATTTTTGGAGCAAATCCAGTCATTTTCTCCAAAGTGTCTTAGACTTGAATCTTTCTTCTGAAGTTCTCTCCACATCTCAATTTCACTACTCATTCTGAACGCACCCCTCATGTTTTGCTGATGTCAAAGGGGGAGAGAGTTGTTGATGAGTCATCATATCTGTATGTCAAAGGGGGACTCAGCTTTCATTACATGTTGTCTGCATGTGTTCATTGCATATCATGTTGAGTTCTTTATCTACTTAAATTCCTGAGGTGTTGCATGCTAAAACTTCTTGTCCAAACTGTGAGCACAATGACTCATAGTTGTCATCATCAAAAAAGGGGAGAATGTTAGATAAATGATATTTTGATGATATTTTACTATAAGTCATTGGCCAATTAATTTTGAAATTCATGTAACATCCATTGATTGGCTAGGTATGAAGAAGCTTAACCAAGCCTAAAGGGTGCATCGACCCCACCAAAGGATGCGTCAACGCATTTGATCACAAGAGGAAGAAAATTTTCAAACGGGTGTTCAACCACATCGACCTCATGGACTCGCTACATCGACCTCATGAACACCTTTCTAGCATGGAAACTGCAAGTGTCGACCCATGGGGTTGACCCCTTTCTACCTATGTTCTACTGAGCCACATTGCGTCGATCTCAGGCTCTCAACGTGTCGACCTCATGTCTTCACAGAAGGAATAAAATCCCAAGTAGCTCTCTAATGCGTTGACCTCACCATTTTGATGTGTCGACCTCATCATCTCCCCAGCAATCTGGTAGGTGATCAACGTTAGCTGTGTCGACCTTGTCCTCTCAGGAGGTCGACGCAGGGGGGCCTCGTAGAAACTGTTTAAAGGTCTACTCTCAACAGCCGCATTGACCTGATCTTCATAGGAGGTTGACCTTAGGCGGGCTTCCAGAAGCGTTCAAAGGAGCATCGTCAATAGATGCATCGATGCTTGGGTGATGTGTTGAGCAGTGGATGGCGGATCTAGAGGGGAGGGGTGAATAGATCTGCCCCTTTTTCGCAATGCAGTCCTCCTTAAAGCTAGATAAAATAAATTGCAATGGAATACAACTAGCTTAACGGATGACACTACGATTTATTTGGCAAGATGAAGAAGTGATATATCGATTCGAACCTAAGCATGCATCTAGAGCGAAGCAATCACACAAACAAACCATGACACGATGGATTTTAAGGTGGTTCAAATCATAGAATAGTCACACTTAAACTATATCTAGGTAATGAACAATCAATGACTGAGGCATGTAGTTACCGAATTGCATTTAATCTGATGCTTACCTGCTGCACATTGCTTGACCAACTATAAGGCAAGCTTGTCATGTTCGCATGAAAAGCATTCTGTACCTCTGGAAGGTTGAAATAGAAATTCCTTTCATAGGTCATACAAACATCAATGCCAACACTCTTCTGAGTAGCCTTCAACACAAAAGATGAAATTACATAAAACCTTTTGGCTTTAGAAATTTCGGCACTGTTGGGTTCTGCCGGTGCATTTGCAAGGCCAACATCTCCCTATATCATAGCCATGGTGCTTGAGGCAGAGGGGCTGGACTGTGGGAAAAACCTGCCTTCCTCCCACGAGCTATGCTACACAACAAACAACCTCCGAAGGTGAGCCTCCGCATCAAGCAATGCAGGACGCGAAGAGAAACCATCATCATCCCACACAAAGGCTTCGTGTGAATCCAAAATGAGTGACTTTAGGTGTAAGGGACATCCTCCTGGTCCTCTGGGATCATCGAGAGGGGGGCATATGAGGGGGGCGAGTAGGGCACATGGGGCAAAGCACCGCCGGTGCCACCACCTCCGACCAGCGCCTCTACTTCTGGCCCAATGGGAGAAAGGGAATCGTATGGCACATAAACAGGAAAGCCATGATGAGGACCCCGATCAGCGGGGAAGATAGTGAAGTAGGGTGTGGTGTAGAGGAAACCATGCCCACGGGGGGCCACAACACCTGTTGACTGCAGCAATGGTGGTGTGATGGGCACGAAGGGATGCCCGAGCGACTGGTAGGATGAAGAGTAAGGTGAGTACTCGCGAGGTTGATTGTCCCTACCGGCGGGGACTGGTGGCGGGAGGGGGGCGCATTGGCGAAGGAAGCATAGGACGGTAGGTAGAGGGCATGGGGCAGCAACGCCGGCTCCTCCATGGTGGCAGTGGTGGAGTACAGTATTCGGCCTTCCTCTGTGGAAGAGGATGAGGAGGAGGAGGCAGAGACGGAGATGGCCGAGGATGCCACCAGGGAGCCAAGGACAAGGTCGAATCCAAGGTCGATGGTGGGGTGGCAACAGTTGGAGCGGGGCGGCCCAAGCGAAAGGTCCAGATCCATGCTCCCCCTCGCTGCTCCAAGAGCACCTCCGGCTGTGGCTGATACTACTATTGCTGGTGGTGGCCTCGGCAGCTTTGGCAGCTACCGCATCACCGTCGACTTCGGTTACGATGGTGTGGAGGGGGGTATCCTAAATGGGAAAGGGGGAAACACAATACCTCATGAAGAGATCAAATTTCACAGGGAAGTCGACCTTGGTCATGAAAATTTCCTCAAATCCACCATCTCTACATTGGTTCATGCAATCAAGGGTCAACGCAGCTTCATCTTGCAGCTGAGTTACATTTCATCAAACATTGTATTCTCAAAAGAAATAAAAGCATACACTAAATGAAATATAACAGATGTATTATATTGCCCAAAGCAAATGTGAAACCAACAATACAACAGTTGCAATTTATACTTACCTCTGAAAAGGCTGACTTTGTCATCCGAAATGCTAAGTTTGCACAGCCAGATGCATCATATATGACAACATCAAATAGCTGAAGATACTGGCCCATTTCCTGGAATTGTTTTTCCCCAGGGATAAAGTACAAAAAAGGATGGTGACAAATCATTAGAATAATACTAGGTTTCTCAGACACTGCTGAATATCAAAAATGTGATAACACTGGGCATAACATCAGGGATAAGCTAAAGAAAGAAGCATATATATCAAAATGTTCAAACAAAATCATTTAGTCTCTCTAGTTCCCTCCAATGGGAAAGGCCTAACTGGAAGATTAAAGACATGCAAGAAACTAAAAGAGTTGAAAACCAACATATGTGTAGGCAAACATGAGTAGATAAATGCTCACCAATGAGCTCAAGAATAGATCAACAAAGTTAACTAAGAAAAATGTTCACTGAGAAGTAAGGGTAAAAGCCAAAGCAGCATCAGACATACATAAAACAGTCTGCAATAAAGTGTGGATTATAAGGAAAAGTTGGCTTCAAAGAAGTAAGGGTAAAAGGCAAATGCAAGGCTGCGTTGTGCATTTACTTATGCACAGACGAGACAGAAGAGAGGATCAGGAAAAGAGGGATCTTGTTAGCAGGATCTTCAAGAACACCCCCCCAAACACCCAAACCAACAACCTTTGATGTCCAGGGAAACCCACACCCTTGCTGTGCAACTACCAGTCACCTTTTATTCTGGACCCCTATGTCTAAGCACATTTTAGTGTTGAGTGGTAGAGTTTAACCGACAACCTTGCACACAACCGTGAGGTGCTTCACTGCTTGGAGAACCCTTGAAGTTATTTGAGAGAGTTGAATGAAATCATAGTTGTCAAGGCGAGAAGGCGACTCAAAGAGTTCATGGGGAGCTTAAGCACTTAGGCGATAAGACGTCCGCTTAGGCGTCGCCTATGCGACACCTGGGCACCTATTTAAAAACCCCAAAAATATATATCCCCAATATACAAATTATGAATAAGATACATGAAAAAATATAGATTTT
Organism: Amorphophallus titanum; assembly: GCA_024336825.1. Lineage (NCBI taxonomy): Eukaryota > Viridiplantae > Streptophyta > Magnoliopsida > Alismatales > Araceae > Amorphophallus > Amorphophallus titanum. Next base: position 35,808 of record JANBPO010005804.1, on the reverse strand, counting down.
TCGGTTTGCTTATCTTTATGCAGTTAGTCGTGCTGAGATTTTACATTTATTTATTGTTGTTACTACCGTACTTCTATTGAGTAGCGTTACTTTCCTCGCTATCTCATTTTCTCGTCACGAGGTGGGGGTCCGTGGGATCCCTCTGAAGCCTATGAAATGAGACTCACCCCTGTATTTTCAGGTGTGGCGGGGTCGTCGAGAGGTGTGTCCAAGATTCTGCATGGTTCGTGCAGTCTGGGTTAGTCACTAATTGCCAGAGTCGGGGTATGTCCCGTGTACTTATACTTTTCTTTTTGTTGATTGTACTTATTTTGGACATGAGACACTCTAGACCTAGTAGTTGTTTAGTGAATGTTTATTTCATTTCCTGCATCATTATTTAGATTGATTGTGTTATTTCTACAGTTATTTTAGATTCTTGTGTACTCTCACACCATCCTTTAACCCTTCCGAGTCTTTAGACTCGTAGGTGGCGGGCCAAGATTTGGGTCGCGCCGGTTCCTTTTTAGTACTCGGATCTTGGGTTATTACACACAAAGGTAAAATCATAGAGAATGTGGTTGGAGTTGGGGCAAGTTTCCCCTCGATGTCGACAGTAGTGGTGGAGAACGGACTTGATGAAGGGGTGTACATGAAGGCAAAAGACCGCCTAAAAGGATGCTATGGGAACCATAATGCCACCTAGAAGTAGACTCAATAGATCGTCATCGACGGTTGGGAAGATAATATCAAAGTCGGGAGGAATCTGGAATGCTTCCTACAGCTGGTGAACCACCTTGTATGCCACTAACGACGGGGAATGGGGACGACTAGGGCCCACGCCCAAAGTGCTTGGGGCGCCGCCATGACCAAAATCCACTTCTTCAACAGAAGATGTGAGGTTGACTCGAAGAGTTCTCCTACGGGGAGGCATGGCTCCAGAAGGTAGAAGACACAGAGTAAGGAAGAAGGGCCTCACTAGATGACGAGGAAAGAAGCCTACAAAGAGCACAGCAGACAACAAGAGGTAGATGGGGTTCTAGGAAAGACCCTGTGGCAGTTCTTATAGCCTTCCGAGGTAGAACGGTCACTTCGGAGCCTTAGGGCAAGTGAAAAGGCACATGTTGCTATCACGGTATGGCCATCAGGCACAGACGCCCGTTCGACGGCCGCGCTCCCAACCGATGAGCCCCACGTCAAGATTACAAGAGTGGCACTTTGATGAGTGTCACATCTCATATCATAACTTGCATCACATTTATCATCTTTGAGCATTTAATGAATATAGTTGTGCAACATGAGCAGTTAATTTCATTCTATGGAAACTGAGCTGGAGGCTTATCTCCGTCGAATATGGTGCCAAATGAGAGTCCAAAGAGTCCTACGGCGAAGAAATCAGAGTTCAGAATCATTTGGAATCTATTCTGAAGAAATGGTCTATTGCGTGGCCATAACTAAGAAGAAACGATCATTCCTTGACCGTAACTAACCTTGGGATAACATTAAGAATGGAGCCGTTGGCGAACATGACACTTCAGAGAAGGCGGGATAGGGACGATCTAGAAGTGGGCCGCTACTGAGCTTGGTGGTCTAATGGGTGACCTCCTTCTAGAGCTTGGCGGTCCAACAGAGGACTGCCCCACTGGGCTTGGTGGTCCAGTGGGTGACCACCCCACTGGCCTGGTGGTCTAGTGGGTGACCGCCCCACAGGGCTTGGCAGTCCAGTGGGTGATGCCCCACTGGCCTGGCGGCCCAGTGGGTGACCGCTACCCTCCCACTGCATGCTCAATGCACACTGACCGTCGGGGATGATGGGAAATGATTCTGAAAGTTGGGGAAACTTGGGAAATAGCTGGGAACTAATAGAAAAATGACTTCCAAGCTCAGAGGGCTAGGGAAATGATCAAGAAATGGTCTCACAATCAGATCAAGGAATGCTCCAAAATAATGGATAATTCGAGACATCATGGAAGATGAACAAGAGAAATAACCTGACCTGCAGGCTAAAAATTGGTGTCAACAGATGCCCCTCCTTGATGTCTGCATTGCAAGGGAGCGAGCGAAAGTGACGCAGAGGTGAAATGGAAAGGAGATGGAGTGAAAGCAACAGTGGTGTGAATTGGAGATGATGCAGAGATGAAGTGGAGAGAACTGAAAAGTGGACATTAAGGCAAAAGACACCTGTCACAACCAACAAGTGATAGGAATTCTCTCGAAAATTTTGAACTAACCACCGGGAATGATTGACAAGGATTAGACATGCCTGGATAACTAACTAAGGGTGGAAAGGAAACACAACCAACCTCATTGGGGATACAATCCACGGACAATGAGGGGATCGAAAAGAGCACAGCTGAAAAGTTGGAAAATGAAAGATAAAATTGAGATAAAAATCCAGACATGAATCATGCTGGCCAACCAGACCAAGTTGACAGATCAGAAAGAACGTTCAAATTCGGAGTGGAATGAGAATCTCTTATCCAAGAGAAATTAAGCACAATCAACCATTGCTAAGGAGAAACTTTGAATGGATCACGAGACATGAGTGCTCAAAAATGACATGATGCATGTTGGTCTAAAATAAAGAAATCATCAAACGAATGCAAAGAAACCTAGTATACCTACACTAACTATCGGTAGGTAATGAATAACAAATAAAAGATATGGGAATATACAGGTGATCTATTCCTACCACTTACAAAGAGTAGGTAAATACCTACAATATGGTATGTAGGTAATGTATAACAAATAAAAAGTTTAGACATCGATCACTCAACGGGTGACCTATTCTTACGACACAAATAACGAGTAGGTAACTACCTATGACATTTATCGGAGGTAATATGTAACAAATAAAAACTAATGTCATCAATCACTCTGCAGATGACCTACTCTTACGATGGTAACAAAGCGTAGGTATGTTCCGGCGACCATGTCTGTAGGTATTTTATTACAATTATCTATTCTTACGGCTCAACTAGAACTGTAGGTATGACATACAACTTACATACGACATTGTTGGTAGGTAGGTCAACATGGCTATCTATTCCTACGGCTCAACTGAAACCGTAGGTATGACATACCACTTACCTACAGCATTGTCGATAGGTAGTTCAATATGACTATCTATTCCTACGATGCTACTGAATCGTAGGTATTACATATCAATTACTTATGACATTATCTGTAGGTAGTTCAATATGGTTATCTATTCCTACGGTGCTACCGAACCGTAGGTAGTGTATGACATATACCTACGATAGTGACAATAAGTAACAGAATATCCTAAAAAATCGTAGGTATAGGCTCATAAATCCTAACGACTTACAAAAGCGTAGGTAGGTGTCATCGGTAAAAACTAGTTTTCCCATTGTGTGGCGACGACGAAGGCTAAAGAGGAAAACAGTAAGGGCGATGGCGCAAGTTGGACAAGGCTGACAAATGGCTAGGCAGTGGTGATAAATGAGAGATAAGGCTGACAAATAGCCGGGTAAGACTGTATAATGGGCAACATGCCTAAAAGTTTTGGGAAGCACAGAAGGAGCGTAGACTCCATGAAGCCTTGGAGTCGACTCCACTTACAAGGAACTTCACAAAGAATAAAGAAGAAGCTGTGGTGATGGCTATTGAGGAATAAGGGTGACAAATAGATGCCTAAGGTTGACAAATGGACGATAGAGGTGAAAAATGTCTAAATAGGGCTGACAAATAACTTATAGCCATTTCAAGTGGCCCTTGAGTGAAGGCTGCGCCCACGCAGTGCCTTCTCTGCGTCAACACACCAGAAGATTTTCAAGCAGAAAAATTATTTTTCCTGCAACGGTTCTGAGGATTTACAGAGGATTAAAATATGAACCGTAAACCTCTGAAAACATAATTTTTGAGGTCTGGAGGAGTCTCTTAACATTGATCCAATTTACGTCGACAAAACTACTCAAGCTTCAATCTCCGCAGTGGTGCAGTCAGCCAGGCAGAATGCAGCCCGTTGCCCAGGCCACCACGGGTCCACACCAGTAGCCCCTGCGGCTGCCTCCAGGCCCGGCAACACAGCACCAGCAGCACAACACCAACATCAGCAGCACGGTCGCAGGCTCGCAGCAGCAGCAGCAGTGCAAGCACAGCACCAGCAGCAGGCAGCAACACTGGAGCAACAGCAGCACAGTGAGGGAGGGGAGAGTTTCGGCCGAAACTAGTGGGTTTCGGGGGGGGAGAACACAGCAAGTGAACTCCCTTTAGGGAGTTCACATGAGTTCCGGCCGAAACCGTCCGGTTTTGGGCGAAACCAATATTGGTTTCGCCCGAAACCGATGCAGCTACTAAGTATCTGGTTGCTACAGTGAACGAGGCCCTTTTCGTATTGGTTATGGTCAAAACCGATACGTTTCGGCCGAAACGTATCGATTTCGGTTGAAACTGACAACCTTGACCACAGGACAGCCTCTAGCCTGTTGCAAACAGAGAAGAACAGGGAAAGGGGATACGGCTGCTCCCTTCAGAAGTGGCACCAGAATCAGCACCCGCAGGGACTTGGTAGTGTGGCTTCTCCAAGACCACCAGGAAAGACTGCCAGTGGCAGCAGGAACTCCAGTCTCAAGCGGAAGAGAGAGCAGGTCTGGTCAGCCGGAGTAGGGAGAAAGAAGGATCTGGCGGATGAAGGCGGCGATGTAGAAACCCTAGTGCACTTGGGTATTCCCTACTATAGGGTCCAGTGGTCCCACCTCAGATGTGTTCTCTATCCGGGAAACACATCTTGTTGTCTTATTCTCTGGTTGACTCTGATACCGTGTAAACTCCAGGACGCACAGAGAAGAGAGAAAAGAGAATGGGAACCCACCAATGGATGAATCTGCGGGCAGGAGAATCTATCCTACCCCGGCTGCCAGCCTCTCCATTCCTTTATATATTTACTAGGGCAATCTCCCAAATACTTACATGGCATAAATGCCCCTGTTTAAGTAACAGACCACGGTGCACAGTACAAGGAGAGGGGAAATTAAATAAGACAGGAAAATGGCCTAACTACCTTCAGTCTTCTCTGCAGTATGAATTTGTCGTTATCGCAAGCAGACTTCAAGTAATCTTGAAGGCTAGTGGGTGACCATCGTAAGTGGTCTGTCATCAATGCAGTTGATACCATGGAAGGCAGGATCAGATCAGCAAAATTGGCCGATCCAGTGGAAGATAGAGTGATCCTGAATAATCTTGATGAAACGAAGCCGTTTTCTGAAAATATATTTTCATTGACATGGGGTTAACATCAATGTAAGAAGGAGAAAGATTTAAGCATCGATTCAGATGGAAGGTCTGGACCGAAGGAAGCGTGTAGTGGCTCAGTACGAAGCCATTGGCCGAAAGTGTATCTTCGTTGATGTGGGGTTAATGTCAATGCAAGAAAGGGAAAGATTTAAGCATCGATTCAGACGGAAGGGCTGGAATGATGAAAGTGTAAACGCAGCAGCTTAGGTACGAAGCCATTTGTCGAAAATGTGTTTTCGTTGATGTGGGGTTAACATCAACGCAAGAAAGGGAAAGGTTTAAGCATCGATTCAAACGAAAGGTCTAGACCGATGAAAGCGTAAACACAGTGGCTTAGGCACGAAGCTGTTCGCCGAAAATATATTTTTGTTGACATGGGGTTAACATCAACGCAAGGAAGGGAAAGGTTTAGGCATCGATTTAGACGGAAGGTCTGGACCGATGAACGTGTAAACACAGCAGCTTCGGCACGAAGCCATTCATCGCGAATGTGCTTTCGTTGACGTGGGGGTTAACGTCAATGCAAGAAAGGGAAAGGTTTAAGCATCGATTCAGACGAAAGGTCTAGACAGATGAAAGCGTAAATGCAGAGGCTTAGGCATGAAGTCATTCATCGAGAATGCGTTTTCGTTGATGTGGGGTTAACATCAATGCAATAAAGAGAAAGGTTTAAGCATCGATTTAGACGGAAGGTCTATACCGACAAAAGTGTAAATGTAGTGGCTTAGGCATGAAGCCGTTCGCCAAAAATATGTTTTAGGCACGAAGCCGTTCGTCGAAAATATGTTATCGGTGACATGGGGTTAACGTCAACACATGAAAGAGAAAGGTTTAAGCATCAATTCAGATGGAAGGTCTGTACTGACGAAAGTGTAAATATAGTGGCTTAGGCACGAAGCAGTTCACCAGAAATATGTTTTCATTGACGTGGGGGTTAACATCAAGGCAAGAAAGAGGAAAGTTTAAGTATCAATTCATACGAATGGTCTGCACCGACAAAAGTGTAAATACAGTGGCTAAGGCACGAAGCCATTCGTCGAAAATGTGTTTTCGTTGACGTGGAGTTAACGTCAATGCAAGATTGAGAAATGTTTAAGCATCGATTCAGACAGAAGGTCTGGATCGACGAAAGTGTAAGTGCAGTGGCTTAGGCATGAAGTCATTCACCGAAAATGTGTAGTAGAGGCACAAGCCTGGGGAACCTATTTAATTATTCACCTTTCCACCTAAAGGGGGTGGCGATGCATGATAGATCGGCCCGTGTGGCTGCTAACTGGGCCTCTAGGCTGTGGAGATGGACTTGCATGTCCATCGCCACTAGGTCCCGCGCATCCTACATTCATCACATGGTTAGTTGCATACTAGGCAGAACATCATGTAGGAAAAGGAAATGCCTTTCATTTACTCACCCCCGTGACCCTCATCTGGGGTCGGCCGGCGTAGACCTCCCAGTAGCACCGGAGGTACTCAAAGCTATCTGTCGCCTGGGAGGTGACTCTGGTGCTGCCATGCTACCAGTCCGCATACTGGTCCGTGAACCTAACCCGCCAGTCGATCACCTTCGTCTTCCCATGGGTTTTTCTCCCGATCCCTCGTGGCTCCGCAAACTCGACCCACTCCTAGTGTAGGCTGAGGGTCCTCATCGTGAGGCGAAGGTGTAGGGGCTCAATCTCGTTCAAGCAGTGAACCCAAAGCTCACACCCAAATGAGGTCGGCCCGCAGTCACCCAGGGTTGACCCTCCTCGGTCATACCCTGGTAGGGTCTCCACACCACCTGCATTCATATTAACATTCATTAGTCAATTATCGCATCATATATATACATAAACATCATTCATAAGGAAGGAGCGCATACTAGTGAGGGGGGGAGGTAGTCTCGGAACTCCCGCCGGAGCACGCGCAACTCGTAAGAGTGAGGCGCCCCACTCACGAACGGTAACCACCGCCATGCTAGAGGGAACGCAGCCTCATTCCCCGGTTAGGGGTCGACTCGTCCCATCGAAAAATACAAATGGCTCCAAACCTGCATTCGTTAGTTTGCATTAGTTACATACATCATCTAAGTAAATTTGCATTTATGATCATTTAGAAAGCATGCATACCTGTAGAAAAGGCGAGAAGCCACTGACAGTCATCTCTCGACCTGTCCCTGTGGACAGATCGGCCGTCAAATGCGCCAGCAGGGCGGCTCCCCAGGCATATCGGCCGACTACCTCTAAATCCTCAAGAATGCTAAGGAATCGGCAGTTCATGATATCACCCTTTGTCCCCAGCATCAGCCTCCCCAGCATCAAGAACAAGAACCTCCTCAAATCCATGTCCACCCGCTCTCTTTGGGCCGGATCCTAGCAATAGGTGGCGCTGGCGCTCGTAATCAGTCTCTGCACCAGCTGAAATAGAGTCTCCCTAGCCCTCTGCCTGCAATCCCCTAAACCCATAGCAATGGTCAGATCTGTGTAATAGATGGTCCTACACTCACCCTCTGGCATGGTCTCCAGCCCCAGCAGGCGATGTGCTAGCTCGCTATAGTCAGGTAAGGTGACCCCGCTCACTGCCTCGCCATCTACTCTCAACCCTGTGATCCTAGCTATGCTCTCCAAGCTCGGGACCATGTGCCCCCATGGCATCAAGAATGCCCGACTAGTCCTATCCCACCTCTCTCTCAGCACCTGGATGAGAGGCAGGTCGGGGCAAACGGGCTCTATACTAAGAAAAGGGCCAAACCCCATAGCATCTACTCGAGCCCGCTGAAAGTCTGGCAACCCAAAGTACCCTGCCATGACCTGGACCCATGAAATCCTGGTCCTCATCAAGCCCTGCAAACACAAAATGCATGAATATAAGGTGGGTATCATTTATATTAAAAGCTTATTGATGACCAGCATCTGGTCATCATTCATCAGATTGACACCCCTGTGCAGGGCGTTGTTTCTCATAACGTTCATGATGGAGTTACGGTATTGCTGAAATCGAAGTTAACTCACGACTAGATCAGGGTCGTGATTCATTCAAGTAACGCCTCCTGGGAAGGCGTTGTTTTTCTTTGGATAATCATGTTTATTATGTGATTAAGATTGATTAACGACCTATCACCAGTCACTATTTGGTTAACTGACGCCCCTATGTGGAGCGCTATTTGTTAGAGTTCGCATCAATTGACGACCAATCGGTTGGCCGTTATATGTCTGATTCACGCCCCGATGGGAGACGCTGATTCCTCAAGTTCTGTGTTGCTATCATTTATTGACGACCACCCTTGGGTCGTGATTTTGTGATATGACGTCCCGATGGGGGGCACTATTTCCAAAAAAATCACGGTTTAAATCAAAAGGAAAATACGGAGCTAAAATATGATTTCAGCCAGTTTCTTTTAACATGGGTTTACACATGGAATTGATACCAGCATGCTCGGGCTAGGGTGTTTTGTTTCAGAAATAATTAAATGAATTAATGACTTGTGGCAAGTCATTATTCGAATTGACGACACCCCTTGCGGGCGTCATTTACTGGATCCCAGGGTTTTCTACAAGACCTCTCAACCGAGAGCTATGGGGAAATGGATAGAAAGGGGGAAAGGAAATAAAGAAAATGTGTGTACTTACCTTACTGTGTTCGGGATGTGCGTGACCCCCACGCATTGGTTCCTCCTCCCCGTCGCCGTCACCGCCGCCCTCCCCATCGCTGTCTCCTTCTTCATCTCCTCCTTCTCCTCCGTCTTCTCCTTCTTCCTTTATGCCTCTATCACTCTCGGTCTCCTCTTCTTCTCCCTCCACCGCCACGGGGAGTTCCTCATCGGCAGCCGCGGGAGGTTGCTCCATGTCGCCCTGCTCCTCGCCAAGGTCCACCACCTCCGGGGCCGTAACACGCTAATGCTTGTTAGGTCCGGCCATGCTGGCAAGGATGGAAGTCAGAGAATGGGAGAGAAGGAAAGGGGCAGTTGTAAGAGGACGAATGAAAAATAGCAAGGAAAGGAAAGGAAATAGCGGGAGTCTTGCGCGTGGAATTCGAAACAAATTGACAGCTTGATTAAGGGTGTTAGCTACAAGATTGACGCCCGCCAGAGAAGGCGTTGTCTGGTTTAATTCTTGGAATTTTAAAGACTGAATTTAATCAATGACTTCCAATATGGCGTTATTTATGAGTTTAACGGCAAGGACTAAGGCATCATTTAAGTTTGCGTTGGGACTTGAACAGTCGCCTGAACCATCGTCAGGGCAATAAATGAGGTGGAATGATTGATTCGACGGGTAATGGCGGTTCGAAATGATGGCATGATTGAAGGCGTCATATGATTAAGAAACGACAATGTCTGAGGTGCTATTTTGGAAAATACCAGGATATTTTAAGGAATTCATGCCATCTTACGGGACGTCAGATTAATTAACGTCACTTCGCACAGGCGTCAAAATTGAGTTTTAATTACTATTTTTGGAAGAAAATCCATTATGATCCGTGCCATCATTTGGGGGCGTCAGTTGATTAATCAACGCCACGCTATTGAGGCAACAATCTTTAGATTTTAATCATTTTTTAGGAAATAATTTATGATGATTGACGATTTTAATGAAGGCGTTATTTGCATAATTGACGGCGTGAGGCCAGTCGCGTTCTCAGAACAGAAAGACAGAGACTCACAGAAGTTGGTGGATTTGATCATAAACATCATTATTTTGGCTCAATTAAGGACGGAACATTTATTTATTCAAAGTAAATCATTATTACATTAATGAGCCACTTTGGGTCTCATTTGTCTAAGAGCTGTTACATAAGTTTTCCATTGCTCTTTATCTTCTTCCACTCTCTCAATTGGCTGGTGGAGTTTGCTGATCCTCCAGAGGAAAAAAACATCTGCTCATTAAGTAAATCTCTATAGGCAAGGGGTCAGTTGAGCAGGCATAATAAGCATGAACAATACAAAAGAGGTAGGGGGATAAGCCGCCTTACAAATTAATGCCACCAGCCAGTGCAGAATAATGCCAATGTCGGTAGAAGCATGATGAGGCTGCTGAAGAAAGCCATTGGGGAAGACTCCCTCCAAATGAAAAGACCCGACTAGATACAATTACCGCTATACAAAGGATAGCATAATGTGAAGGAGGATGCTTCGTAGCAATGCGGCTAGATATGGCCATAACTCCTCGAAGGAACAAGCAAGGTAGTTAAGCCGATAAAAGTAATAAACCTTGATCTCCTTGCTTGGGGGCCTAAAAAAAAATGAAATGATGAGGCAAGCATGGCCTCCTCATCCGCCTCTATAGGCGAAGGGCTTCATAATAACATTACAAGATGAGTGCCCAGGGGCGTGAAGTGGCTGCACCATTTGTGGAGCTAGGAAGACCCTGCAATTGTACCTGTTAACACAAAGGGCCAAAAGATGACACTTGGTGTTGACACCAAGAGCCAATTTCTGTAAGAGCCACAGCTATCTGGAGCACCTTCTGCGTAAATCAATAACAAAAGAAGACAATTGCTGACTCGATGCTTAGCGGTTGCCGAACATCCCCTCGGGACAGTGTTAATCAACAACCCCCACCGATGCTAAGAAGCCTTCTTTGGCCCCCCAAGCTGCTTGATTTAAAAATGGGTCTAGGCCCCATTGGGGTGCCCCTTCCTTCTCAACTTGGATCTTTCAACCATGTCACTAAATAAACGTTCATTGGCTTCTGGCACTTTGCCTCACTAATAAGAATATAAACCTGGCAGAGGGGATGCAAGAGTAAGTCCTGTCAGGTCATCTACACCCTCCACTCCACTCTTCATTTCAAGCAAGCAAATAAACTCCTTTCGGCTCCGGGTGGCCTGCCATAATCCCCCTTGTCCCACTAGGATTCATAATGTTTTGACAACTCCTCATCCCGTGAGGATACTCCCCGTTTGTCCCACCGGGATCGGCCCTCTATCCTAGACCTGGAAACCTATGCCCCTAGCCGATGCATTTTTATCATACTTCGGCGTGTCGCCACAATAACTACTCAAATACACCAAGAAATACCAAAGTTGTCCCATGAGACTCACCTCACCACTACCAGTTTGGACGTTATGTCCAAAATCGGCTCATAAAAACTTTTCCCTTGGCCTGAGGCACTCCACCCTCGTCGAGCTCTAAAAATTTTCCCCTAGCCTCACTGGGCCGAGCTCTTCTTTTTCTTCTTCTCTTAGAGCTGCACTCTTCTCTTTTCTCTCTCGGACTCTCACATTCAGCCCTTCTCAAGATTCTTCAGCAACTCCAGCGGCCCTTCATGCAAACCAGGCTAGTCCTATTTATAGGCACAAGGGGCATGGAAATTTTCCTCCAAAAGACTTCATTTGAATATAAGAGAGGAAATGATGCACCTTGATTCCTGCGAGCTTCCAGGTCGCCTCCTGATTGGCTTGGGATAGAGAGGTACAGTGCTCTATCCCAGGTGCTCCTTGCAACAACGACCTGATTGGGTGGATGTAAAAAGGTGGTTACCATGAACAGCGACCTTTCCCAGATTTGTAGATTGACATATCTGTTGACCAAAAGGATTTTTATGGTAATCCAATGATGACAAGGACAGTTGATTGTCCTAGGAACCTTTTACTGAGCTTGTGGAATCGACTTCCGATAATGGTTTCATGCTTAGTTATCACAGGGTCAACTTGCTTCATGGCGTCTGAGCTTCATGAGGTCCGAGCTTCATGCAATCCGCACTTGTCCGAGCTTGAGCTTGGCCCGAGGTTTAGTTTTCATAGAGTCCAAGCTTGGTCAGTCTCGACTCTTCTTTATGGAATCCGAGCTTGATGCAGAAGTACGAGCTTCTCTGGAACTGGGCTTGCAGAAGTCTGAGCTTCTCTGGAACTGAGATTGCAGAAGTGAAGCGCTGGAACTGAGCTTGCAGAAGTGAAGCTCTGGAACTCAGAAGTGAAGCTCTGGAACTGAGCTTGCAGAAGTCCGAGCTTCTCTGGATTTGTCCTAACTTGTCTCGAGATGTGTGTAAGATGGAGTCCGAGCTTGGTGGTGTCAGTCTCGACCTTCTAGAGTGTCCATTTATACTACAGTCACTAGGACAGAACTTTGGCATGCTACAGTCGCTCGGGGTGGACATGCTACAGTTGCTCGGCTTGCTACAGTTGCTCGGCTTGCTACAGTTGTACGGCTTACTACAGTTGCTCGGCTTGCTACAGTTGCTCGGCTTGCTATAGTTGCTCGGCTTACTACAGTTGCTCGGCTTGCTGCAGTTGCTCACCTTGCTATAGTTGCACCTTGTGAGCACAGAGCGAAGCTGCTCTTTGATACAGAATACGTTTGCCCTTTGATGTTTAGCAAATTCGGTCGACCGTTCCAGGGCCATTGGTCGGTCGAACTTTGTAAAAAAAAATTCTCTTCGATCTCTAGGAAATTTGGCCGACCGTTCTAGGGCCATTGATAGACCGAACTCTGTAAAAAAAATGTTACATGAATTTCTAATCTAGCCGACGGCACTCTCCAACTACAGAAGGGTCTCCTACCACTATACCAGCAGGGACGAAGCTCTTCATGAACTCAAACAAGTGCCGATCCAAGGGAAACTCTCTTTGGTAGCCTCCTGACTGGTCGTACGTGTAAATGCCACCGGTCTCGGAGAGCCTAGCCAACCCCACAGCTCTGGCTGCACTCACCCCCTCCCCAATGGGACCCTCAGCTACCAACGACTACCCCAAGTCCAATCGGCCAATAGTGGCCGCAGTGATGATGGGTGGGCCCAAAGGAGGCAAGGGATGCCCGGTGCTCCTCACCTAGTGATCCTCCTCATGGGCAGCACGCCTCTGAACCTGGTCGTCTCTACCAAATCTCACCATAGCTACAAAACAATTGCACAAAAAGGGGTGAGTACACGATGTTGGCAATATGTTAAAGGCTAGCACATAAAGAAAATATCTATACATGAAGGGCATAAAAAGCTCCAAACACAACTACAAAAAGGTAAAATGAGGAGTTCATGGGTCGTCTGCCCTCGTCTTTGCCTCCGATGCATGCCCGATGGGGGGCATTTGTTGTAGCCAGATAGTTTTCCAGTTAAAATAACAAGAAACAAAGGTTCAAAAATTTCCTCGAACACCTTCAAAGTCTCATTTACCCAGCCCCTTCTACGACACGCCAGGCCCAACCGAGGGTCCTATCCAGCTAGCTGTGACTCACGACAATATCAACAAGTGATTGGGGCCACCCCCGATCACCCAGCTTACGGGTTTATCCTCTTTCAACTGAGCCACCTGGGCCAACCCGGGGGAGCCTGTGGATGTCAAAAATGACGACGAGGATCCCACGGCACCTACGACTACGCGTTCAAGTGCAAGTCGAAGATGGGAAGGCCGAACAAACCCATACCTCACCTGGCTAGGGTGAGAACCCGCTCGGCAGTCTGCTACCCATTAAGGGAGCCCCCAGGCAGAAGATCTCTACGATCGGCCATGCCGAGAGGTGAATCAAAGAAAAGTCAGAGATTTTGACACAGTCTCGGCATATGCCAGAAGTCACGTAAAGTCCTGGGCCGAGCCCCAGAAGCTGCGAATGAAACATCATGGACGCTGTGCGTCGCAACTAAAGCATTCTGGGAGTGCCAACATTTGTATAAATGGTTGTAACTTCAAAACAAATCCGTTCGGCGCTTAAAACAACATGAAAAGGCCTTAAAACGACGCGGCGAGGCCCTTAACCGGTGCCACCTTATACGACGCGCCCATGTTCCTTGGCCCCCTTGTGTTGCATTGAAACGGCGCACCCTGCTCACCAATGTATTACAGTTATTTTGTATTATGTTACGAGTTTGGTATTAATTTTGATTGATTGCCGCAGGTTTTAACGACGAACATTTTGGCACATCAGCACGCATGCTGACCCACCCGGGAGTGGTGGAGCGGCTGACCCGAGTGAGGCGGTGAGTCGGCTGGTTATCGCAGGGCTCCCACATACAGCCTAGTTTGGGCTTAGGTGGGAAATACTAGCTAGAGGACAGGCCTAGGGCGTATGGTCTGAGTGTGCACACGAGGCTAAGGGTTTAGACCCACGCTGACGAGCGCGACGTCAGCTAGTCCTTGTTTGTGGTACTTTGGTTACTGAGTGTGTCTTGTCTCCACTTGGGGCGTTGTAGCTAGACACTTGTGACATGGTGTATGACGTCAGGTGATGCATCTGGTCGTTCTTCTAGTGGGTGGTGCTCCTGTCTACCGGTAGGTGTGGACTTAAGTTTTAACGGACCGAGGTTCAGTAGTATGGTACTGTTAGAATAGATAATTTTTCCATTTATTTATTCCCACTTGTTGGTTCTACCGTACTTCTGCTAGGTAGAGTACTTTCCTGCTTTCTTACTTGCTACCTTATTTTCGTGCGAGGTAAGGTTCGAGGGATCCCTACTGAGCCTATGAAACGAGACTCATCCCTTGCATGTTTTCACCATGTTTCAGGTGAGGCCGGGCCATCAAGAGGTGTAGTAGGTGTTCAGCGTGGTTCGTGTAGCCGAGGTTAGTGCCACTGTTAGAGCCGGGGTATGTCCCGTGTACTTGTACCTTTCTTTCAATTGATTGTACTTTATTTTAGACATGAGATGTACTGGACCTTGTAGCAGTTTAGTTATTTATTTAATTTCTACATTATTATTTAGTTATTTATTGTGCTATCTCTACAATTACTTTAGCTTCTTATACACCCTCACACCATCTCTTTTTTCCTTCCGAGTCTTCGGACTCGTGGGAGGCGGGCCGAGGTTCGAGTTGCGCCGGTTCCTTTCCGGTACTCGAATCTCGGGTCACCACACGTACAAGCTACCTTTGAACCTCACAGCTCTATCCTTGCCAAACTCCACCTCCGCCATCGACAGAATACGAGGTAGCTCGGGGTCCGCACACTGAGCCTCAGTCACCTGTCGATGCACCGCAGGCGTGACAGTCAGACTCGCAAGGATAGCCAAACCCTGATCCTCTGGGATCTTAAGCCTAAAAGTCACGGCCAGAACCTGCTCCCAAAGCCTCCACTTTCTCAACAACATCTGACTGACCGTTACTTTTACTCAGAGCATCAGCCACTATAATTGCACACCCAATTACACAAGGACATAAATACAAACCAAAGGACATAAAGGTAAAAATAAAATACTAATGTCACACACATAAAACTCAAGGCTCGGGCAGGGATTCCATGTTGTCGCCCAACCATAAAGAGGCTGGAGTCGCTCGAGTCGTGCTGCGTGTCTGATATCTGCGAGTGGCTCTCGTGTCCTAACCAGTTCTCCTACGTCTGAGGGATTGCCAACTCCGGCTGCCTCGAGAGGGCGCACAACCGAGGCAGTTCCCACACCGGTGGGGTCAGTGCCTGGGTCGGCCATCGCTGAGGATACCAGGGGCAGATCGTCTGGTGTCGACGAGCTTTTGTCTCCTGAGCCACAAGATGGGCCCAAGGCCTGATGTACCTGCCTTTTATTTCTCCTTCCTTGTTATGCGTTTTCTATTTGAAGAAGAATTTCTCCTCTTGTATCTTGTAGTGGAAACATACTTTTTGGGAAGTATAAGGCGGTGTCATTAAGATATGGACATACTATTTCTTACCGCCTTTACCATGGTTTGACCAACGTATCCACGGTAGTTGGAAAGTACCGATCTTTCCTGCACATATTTCGCATGCTGATTCGGTGGGCATCTAGCTAGACGTCCTTCCATTTCCCTATGCTTTAAATGACTGGCCACTTCGCGTATCCCGCTAGTGGGGCCGGGGAATTATGAGGTGACCGTTCGTAGGGAAAGGTCTCCTTAGCGTGTTTTCGAGGGGAGAATCATTTAAGGCAAATAGCTCCCCTTCGCCTATAAAAGGCTAAAGGGTGTCTCCTCTTCCTCCACCGCTTAAGGCTTTCCTTGGCAGTCTTTCCTCCCTCCTTCCCTTCGAAGTGTTATGCCGTCACTTTGAAGCATGGAGAGCGCTTTAGAGGATGAAGATGCTGATGGCGGAGGGGATGAACTCTACTGCTTCGGGTCTGAAGGGAGTTCGACGGCCAGCGGGCGGGTCTCAAGGGGGTTCGATGTGCGGAAGCATGTCGCCTTCTTGTCCCTATCCCATGGGCAAATTCTGGGGGGAGGACAGAAGCGTCAGAGGACGGATGAGGGCAAACGGTAGTAGCAGCTCTGCCACCTCCCTTTCTTCTTCCTCCTTTTCCGCGCTCTCCATCTCATCACCGCCTCCGGGGGAAGCCTCTCAAGCTTCCTCTCCAGTCCACACCATCTAGTGCCCTTCTTTGCCCTGGATCTTCTCCCTCTTTTTTTGTTGTTTCCCCTAGTTTCCCGTAGCCTCTTTCTCTCTCTTCTGCCCTTCTTATCATTTCTTTCACTCTTTAAATTCTGCCACACCATTTCAGCAGATGATTGCAAGCCAAGCGATGGTGTGTCAGGGAGATGAAACTCTACCCGACTGTCAACCTTAGCTCAGATATCATCAGCAGGTTGTGAAGAAGATGAAGGCAATAAGGAAGATGGTTCTGCTGATTCTTTCTCAAGCTGCTCGATAGACTCAGTGCCAGCTGGGGCAGGGACTTCAGCCTCGACCTTTGTTGAAGGAACGAAGTCTTGAACATCAAGGCCCACACCCTCGGAGGTGAATTCTACATGTTACTCCGACTGTGCCACTTTCTCCAAGTCGGTACCAGCTGTAAGCATCAGAGCAGTCATTTCACCTATTGGTCCCTAGGTAGGCGAGTAGACAAAAATAGGGGTTGAATTGTCCCCTACACTATATGGCAAATTAAAATAACTACACAGCGGAATTAACACCTTTTAACAAGATTGGAGAATTAACTAAACAAGGTAACTAATTCTCCCAATCTCTCCGTTCCCACACGATCATACAAACAGATATCTCAAGTAAATCATATAATCCCACAAAGTAAATCACAAGACAAGGGAATTTTTAAGATGGTTCAGGACCACAACGGGCTCCCTACATCCACCCCTCACCAAATCCAGTGAGACTTCACTCGGGGATCAATCCCCAAACGGAGACGAAGCTCCAACACACACGGGGACACGCCCCAACACACACACACACAAAGATAGAATCTCCTACACAATCCGATGACCGGATCATAAATACACACATACATGCTACAGCAACCGCAGCATAGTAAACCATACGACCATACGCAGACGGTCACACATACGAATATCTCTATGTTCAGAAAATCAACACGAATGTTCTAATCATGCTAAACCCAAACTATAGAACATGGAGCATATCAAGAACAACATAGAAAGTATGTAGAAATAATCTCCCTCGAACTCCAATCGCCGGATGAAGATGTTCCTTGAACCACAAGTCGGAAGGAAGCTGGATGAAGATGATTCTTGCATCCTCTTGATCCTCTCATCGATCCACTCCTTTTCTTCTTCTTCCACGAGCTCTAAAATCCACTCCAAGTAGATCGAATCCTTCCTTCAAGAGTTCCTCCTTGCTTTGCCCCTTTTCTTCTCCTACAAGATAGATAGAAAAATGTTAGCTCTTCTTATTTTTCTCCAATTTTGTAGGTTATTTATACACCCAAGAGAGAATGATCAAAAGACTTACAAACCCTTCACAGAACCCTTGAAAGACCCCTCTAATATATATATATTAACCCTAGGGACAAAAGGGTAAAGTTTCCTCTTACTTGAGCTATAAACCAGCTCAGAGACACGATCGTTCCATGAGTGGCCGAATGTCCTTTAAGTGTACTGGTAAGCACCAATGACTTGAAGAATTTAATGTCTGATCTTTCATCAACGAACTCCGCTCGCTTTATCAGTGGAATACGAGACCAACTTCGGTCCTTATCTGTTGTCTGAATGAGCTCCTTGGCAGTTAGGGCGATCTCATCCATCTCTCGATGCTTATCCTCTGAGTGAACGGAGCTCACCGCAGGCGAATGAGCTATAAGCTGCTTCGCCTGGCGAATTAGATTGCTCGAATCAAAGTGTATATAACGTTGGACTTCGATATCTTCAGCTAACTGTAGATAGAAGGCATTGACGATCACCTCTGACAATGTTCTGCCAATTGTGGCAATTTCTTCGACGCCACCAATTTCCGCCAATTTCATCGACGCATTAGCGATAGCTTGTGCCTTGAGAATATGTGCTAACAACAGAGCGCGTCTGTCATCTGTTGGATCGGGGCTCGGTACGCGAGAGTACATCTCATTAAGTAAATCTGTGTAGCTAGCAATGAAAGTAACCGCGTGCGTTGGTGTCTTAGCCAAGAAATCTTGCATCTGCATCTTCATCATCGTTGCGTCTCAATTCGGGACAGTGTTTGGTCTCAATGAGACTAGCAGCGGCAATGTGATTCCTCAAAACTAATCAGCAGCCGTTTCCCGTAGATAAGCATAAGCAGTAAACGCTATCAGCGGTCACGGCAGAAGGACCAAATGAACATCATCAACACAGTAGGACATGATCTGAAAGTAGTTGGCGAAGACGTTACACATGCAGTCGAAACACCAATCAACTTTCTGGTGAAGGCTGAACGGGTGATTGCATCCGCAATTCACGACCAACCGGAGCTGAAAGCCGGTGTGATCGAACTCGTCACAAAAGCCGAGGCCGTAATCGGTGATCTTTCATTCGCTGCCGCTGCAAAAGGCGCGAATCTGGCAACTGACGCAAAAGCTTTGGCAGACGCTGAAGCATTCTTTGCCTACATGAAGGACAACTTCTTCCCGTTGGTCGAAGCGGTGTACAAAGAAGTCGCTGCCGATCTTCAGTGATAACTGCTACCCACATACCGAGTGTGTAAATTTACAAGTCTCGAAACGGGACTCTAGATGAAACTACGTCCACACTCAGTTTCATGGTTTTGAAATATGCATGAACAGCATCAAGAGATAGCTGTTTATTAGGCGTAGGACCGACCACTACTCGGGCAACAAAATCCATCTGAGGGGTAGTTAATAAGGTTGCGCTGTAAAAATAGAACTTCAGATCCGTGGGCAGCAAGGTCAACAAGTGAAGACCGAAGCCGACTCGCCTTCCACAAGGCGAGCTAGTGTGTCGCCATCCCAAGGAGCGCCTCTCCAGGAGCCAGCATTATAGCGGTACCCCTCCAGGCCCACTCAGACCCGCTAACCAGCACGTGGGCCCCACGTTCGTGAGTATGCATTCCGCCAAAGCTACATCAAAACGCTGCCTGTCAACCCAAGATCGGTCCTCCCGGGCACACTTGTGTAGCCCTTTATCTCCCTGCGTGGAGTGAGCATCGAAATTCACTATTGTAATTTAAATATTTACTGTACCGGGAGTTACTGGCTTAGCCGGGATCGTCTTCCCCACACCCGCCGCGTGGAGGTAAATCCGCTTCCTCTCCCTTTCGCATTTGCTTTACTCGTATCTATTTGTATATACCGCTGCAAGTGTTAGGATTCTTAGCCTGATATATTGTCATCACCACTGCGAGAGGGCAAGAGTGAGTGACCCGTCTGTGACTCAGTCCGAGTACACGCGAAAAAGTCGATACCCGAGACTCACTGTCGATTTCTCAACCGCGCACGCTCCCACGCATCCCTCGCTAGGGACGCCCGAGAGCTAGAGTCCTAGGTCCCGTGTCCGTCTCACATCAAATTGGTATCAGAGCACCAATTGAGTCTAGGGTTGTC
The DNA here is from genome assembly GCA_024336825.1 of Amorphophallus titanum. Classification (NCBI taxonomy): domain Eukaryota; kingdom Viridiplantae; phylum Streptophyta; class Magnoliopsida; order Alismatales; family Araceae; genus Amorphophallus; species Amorphophallus titanum. The sequence goes on along the minus strand of JANBPO010005804.1, from coordinate 15,964 downwards.
ATTGCATGAAAAGGGGATAAAAAAAGAAAAAAAATGCCATTGCATGCCCATTCCTGGGGGATCCAACCCCCATCTTTGCACCGATGGCCGAATCCCGAGCCTATAATCCCGATGAAGTGGCCGCAATGTTCCAAGCCCTTATGGGATAAATGAAGGGGTTGAGTACATCCTTGGACATGTTGACTATAGTGGTAAATCGGATGGTATGATTCGAAGAGAGGCAAGAAGCCCCGCTTATAATTGAACCTAGGCCCACACCTAGGCCGAGAGATGAGGGGGATAGTCCGTTCCCAACCATGAGGGTTCCATTGCCACCACCCTCACCTTCCGATCCTTATTCAGAGCCATCTCATTCAGAGTCACCTCAACCGTTCTAACGGGAGCACTTTTTATCACCGAACCACTTCTTAGCTGGCTCAAGGATGGCTTGGTCCCACCTCCCTACCCATCCATAGACCCCACCCTACCAGTGGTGCCTGTCAACTCCTTCCACACTACATTCCAGTCTAGCCACCATGTCGATACCTTGGGTGACCTTATTATGTGTTTACACTGGCAATGGACGTTGACGCACTTATTAGCCTGAGGCTTCAACTAACCCACTATTTAACTAGGAAAATGTGACCCAAATGATGTAAATAAACTATGTATGGAAAGATAATATAAAGGAATACCCAATGGAACAAAAATCAACGCAGTCAGACATTAGGAAGGCAATTAAATCATTAAGAAAAAAGTACATGTGAACCTGTCCCAGAGCCTGCGTGCAGACTTTATGCAGAAAATGCTAAAATGATGGTAAGATTAAAGTATGCAAATGTGACTCCAATGATTCATATGATATATGGATGGAAATACAATACAAAGGGCTACACAATGGAATAAAAATCAGCGCAATCGGACCTCGGGAGCAAAAGTTATGCCTCGACGAACATGGCCCCGTGAGCACTGCAGACCTGCCAGAATCAGAAAGTGGTCTACCAAACGACCGTTTTTGCACCCCTTGCGGTCTACCAAACGACCTCTAGGCAACCAGAGAGCCCCTAGCTGTCCCGTGACGACCGTTAGGCTCTCCAAGCAGTCCTGGAGGTGACCGCAAGGCCCAGACAGACCCGAAAATGCCCAGAACAGTGAGAAAATGAAGGAAAAGCTATCTAAACATGCACAAACCAACACCCAACTTGTAAAAAGGCATGAATAAATGTGATGGACACTAGGTGTCCCACCGTGATAGCCAAAAAACTGTAGGTTTGTTTAATGAACTATCTACCACGGCCCCTTTTAAACTAGTGTGCACGTATCATATGAATATGATTAAGCATGAATCGACATGAAAGTATGAACAAAATGGGGGTAAATAGACATGGAAATGTACCGCGATCGCCACCAAGGTTACAACAACACCAAAGGGATGAAGAGGTGAGAGGAACGGCGCCGTGTACCTTGGAAAATGAATACGTGATCGTGCTTGAGAACAAGATGTGGGGAACGATGTGGGATCAACCTCTTCTCCTTCCAGCTGGCTAGAGGAAGAAGGCCTCACGTTCAATCATGCTTCTCCTACAAAACAAAGACAAACCACAAGAGAAAAACCTGTTAGAACATACATGTGTAACATCTATCCCGCAGTGATAAAGTAGAGGTAGAAATTAAAGGCAAACTCACCGGGAAAAGATTTTTAACCCTTGTGGAAGGGAGGAAAAGATAGGTGTGTATGTTGTGCATGCATAGGAACAAATAGGAGGAGAAAACACGCAGTAGAACTGCGGGGAGAGGTGACGTAATATGGAGAAAAAATGTAAAACATGCAGAAAATATTGCAATTGTGATGATTTGTGAATTTAGGAGAGCTAGAACTAAGAGTACAGACCATGAAATCAAGCCCATAAAGATCGAATGGAATTCCCAGGTGGCTGAAAATAGACCTTCTTAGATCTGCAATCAACCAAAGCGCCGTATTGCTCTAGCCAATCCATACCGAGAATGACATCATAGTCTGCCAACTGCAAAGCATATAGTCTCGCCGGCAGTTGCCGATCACTAACCACAACGGGTGAGTCCTCGAGACACAACGGGGTTGCCATGAAATCCCTCGATGGTAGTTCAATAATTAAATCACATACTACTTCAATCATGGGCTCCTCGATGCATGCAATGAATGCCTCAGAAATAAAGGAGTGAGAAGCACCTGAATCAAATAAAGCACAGGCTACACAACCAAAAATAGTAATCGTACCTTCGACGAGGTTGGAAGCTACAGCCTTTGCTCGAGAAATATGAGTCACCTTGCCTTTCATCTTTCTACCGGCCGCTGTAGAAGATTGATAAGAAGATGTTGCCGAAGCCTGAGGGAGCATCTGTGAAAATTGCTGAGACGGCTGCGGTGGTGGAAGTGGAGGCCTGAACTGAGACTGAGATGGCTGAGATGGAGCTGCTGAAGCAAATTGCACTAGAATCGCTCACATCGGGCAGTCTCTCACTACATGCTCTAGCTGATCACACCGAAAGCACACCACTGGCAACGAACATGGTCTGCTAGGGTGACTGCCACCACATCGCGCACAACCTTTCGATTGACTTCTTGTAGAACTCTATCGCTGCTGGAAAGATGGGGCTGACTGCTGGGTAGCATTAGACGAAGCCTGCCGATCAAATCATCTCTTGGGTCTCCTTTTATTCTTGAATGCTTTAAATTGAGACTTGCCAGAAGAAGCCGCACTACTTACTGCAGGAGTGGCAGAAGGAAATCCTGGAGCAGGAGGCAGATAACCAGGAGGAAGTTGAGCTATCGGCTGGACCGACAATGCCAAAGAAGGGACAAGAGATCTTGTCAAATCCAGTTCTAAAGCTACTGCTGCCTGGTATACTTCAGTCATAGTGGTAACCCGGGCAACAATCAGTGGCTGCCTCAATTCAGCACGAAGGTCACACAGAAATTGCTCTATTTTTAATGCCTCATTTGCAAGAATGTGGGGCGCATAACGGCCCAATTTCATGAATCTGTTCCGATATTCGAGCACCGACATCCCTCCCTGGACAAGTTGTGAAAACTGGTGCATTTTATCCATGCGGAGATACGTCGGGCGAAAAGTGAGTTCGAAGGTGGCGACGAACTCAGTCCACGAGATCTGGCAGAGTGGGCGGGATTGGAAAGAAACTTCCCACTCGATATTCCATCAGGTCAACGCCGTACCCCCCATTTGAGCTTGGGAGTTGAGAGAGGGGGCACGGTGTTTAAAAGCCCCCCTTTTTTATTTTTTGTGTTTTTCCACGTGGAGAGGAGGAAAGTGACCCTCCTTGGGCTTTGTGCCTTGAATTTTCTGGTGTTTTCTTGCATTTTTTTGCTCCTTCCGCGCCGTTTGTCGTGGGAGGGAGACTCTGCCTTGCTGGGACGATTTGCCGACAAGTGTCGGATCCTCCACAGGTGTGACGAAAATTCCTTTTAGTTGTTTCTTGGCTACGAGGGCTTTTTCCCTTTCATGCCGGGTATCCGTCGGGAGTCCCTAGGACATGTCATTGGTCCGTAATCATGATGACCTAGGCTTTGTGCCATTTATCGATCGTCATCGGACTAATTTAATTTTTATCTATCTCGATTACTTCAAGAAAAGTAATAGGCTCAACACCCTACTACATAAACATAAGTGCAGACTTGCTGTCTAAGAGCATATGATAGTGAATAACGTATAGGCATTTTTGCTCTTGCATGACTCCATGGGAGGCATTTTTTGCATTGATTAATCAGGAAATTGTGTACATTATACAACTCTTTCGATTTTTGAGTTAGTTACATTCATCTTATGATGGGTTACGACATGTAACGGAAGGGACATTTTTGCACTGATGTTAAGCGGCTATATTAATTAATGTGTTACGATGTGGAAGAATTGAAGAGAGCTTGGCCTCTCTCATGACATATATGCAATATATATACAAGTACAAGACCCCCAAAGGAGGGCAAGGCCGATGGCCAATGTCCTACTCTTAGTAGGATACAAATTATAGCAAGAGAGAAGGAGAAAGAGGGAGGAGGAGGGAAAGTCTATACGAGAGGAACTATCCTAGTAGGATTCGGAGGATCCTTCTCTTAACAATATGTATCTAAGACTGGCTTTCTGCAATTGTACATGTAACATGATTGTTTTTGTAATTGTCATTGTTGAGGTTTAGTCCATTACTGGATATCTGTGGGCATGTACTCTCTATATACATGTCGAGGATTCCCTCAACTCAGTGCTTATGTTTTGGATTAGAGATTGAGCCTTTAATATGGTATCAAAGTCAGGTTTACATCCTCCATTCAGGCATACTCCACCCTACCCGTTCAGTTGTTCCACTCATACTGTAACTATTCGGATTTAGCGGCAAAGGTGTTGAGGTTTAGTCCCATATTGGATATCCATGGGCGCCTTCCCCCTATATATGTAGAGGATTTTCTCAACTTAATGCCTAGGTTTTGGGTTCAAGTTTGGGCTTTTAACAATCACAAATGAGAATCAATGTAATATATTACAACAACATGACATTGTCTGATAATTACTTCACTTTTTTTCATATAGTTCAATCTCACACTTCAAAGATGGCATAGGAGAACAAGGATGCTCCAAACAGGTCAAGACTCTAACTTGGGTCAGAACGAACAAATGTTTTTGTCGAAATTTAAGAATTCTTCTGTGACAAACTGGTCATAGAAGGTGACGTTATCTAGATTTCTGTCTGGTTCTTTGGCAAGTGTGTTGAGTACTGATGACAAAGGGAAATGTTTGGTTTTTAAATGGATCTTAAAGCGGTCGCATCTGGGGGTCTTTGGAGGTTATTTGAGCCAAAGTGGTTAGTACTAGGAGAGTTGCACAGTTCTGCTGGATGGATTGGGTTTATTGTGTAGAAGTTACACATTTGCATTTGCACTGTTTGCAAAGATGCATTGATCTTGGCACCACAGACAAAATGCCCTTAAAAATAAAAGGGCAAACCGAGGAGAATGCAAAATGCTTGTACTCCCTTAAGACACCTACACATCTCGGCTACGCACCTATATTTATGACCGTTCGGTTCCATTTCTTGGTCATCTTGGAATAGTCAGCGTCGGGTGACGATGATGTGAGGAGTATCTCAGGATTGTATTTTAAGGGAGTAATAATAGCATTTTCTAAGAATAATAGTGGACTATTGTTCAAAAATGTGCTCACTTTAATGCCACATGATGAGATTGGTGAACAAAACAGGCATGAAAGACACCAAAATAGGAAAAAAAAATGAACGACCTCATGAAATGTGAAGAAAGTAGAGAATTGTACAAAGGTCAACAAGATATAAGATGATATTTTTTGCTCTTCTGGGCCATTTAGTTCCACATTCGATATCACGAGCCATTCTGTAACGACCCGGGATCCGAGTACCGGAAAGGAACCGGCACGACTCGAACCTCGGCCCACCTCCCACGAGTCCGAAGACTCGGAAGGGATAAAAGGATAGGTGTGGCGTACATAGTCATCGACATCCACGGCCCCCGCGCCAACGACTGGCTGCGCCCCTGGCGCAACCGCAAACTCGATGCCTCGCGCCTCTCCCGCCTCTACACCGCCTCGCTCGCCGCTTTCAACTACCCGCAGCACCCCAACAGCATCAACGGCCTCAACCTCCGCGCCTTCGAGGTTCCCGCCGCCGGCGGCCTCTCCACCTACACGCACGTCCCCGACCTCGCCGCAGCCTTCGTCCCCGGCGAGGAAATCCTCGCCTACCACGACCTCCCCGACCTCAAGCGCCAAGTCGATGCCCTCGCGGCCGACCCTGCCCGCGCCGACGCCATCATCGCCGCCGGCCACGCGCGCGTGTTGCGCGAACACACCTTCGCCCACCGCGCCCGCCGCATCCTCTCCGATTGGCTCGCCTGAACGAAAACTCGATGCCTTCGCCCGCCAGCCCCCTCGCCCATAGCTTTTAGCCCCAAGCTCAATGCCTTCGATACGCGTCAAATTCCTCTCCCGCGCCAAGCTCCCCGACGGCAACATCGGCGCCGATCTCCTCCGCCGCTTCCCCAATCGCGAACCCGTCCTCGGACGCTGCCATTTCATCTTCGACCCCGCCGCCCGCGACTACGACTGGCTCGTCGTTTACGACGACCTCCCGCGCGACAACCCCCGCGAACTCCTCGCCTGCCCGCCCGCCAACACCCTGCTCCTCACCGGCGAACCCTCCTCCATCACCGTCTACGGCCGCGCCTTCCTGAAGCAGTTCGGCCACGTCCTCACCAGCCAGGAACCCTGGGCCCTGCGCCACCCAGGCGCGATCCGCCGCCAGGCCGGACTCTTCTGGTATTACGGTGGCACCGGCGACCGTGGCGCCTACGACACCCTCGCCGCCGCAACGCCACCTCAAAAGTCGATGTCTTTGTCCACCGTATGCTCGACGAAGGCCATGAGCCACACCCTGCACTCGCTCCGCCTCGCCTTCACCCGCCGCCTCAAGACCGACCTCCCCGCCCTCGACATCTTCGGCTACGGCATGGGCGAACTCCGCGACAAGGCCGACGCCCTCGATCCCTACAAATACCACCTCGCGATCGAAAACCACTCCTGCGACCACCACTGGACCGAGAAGCTCGCCGACGCCTACCTCGGCTTCTGCCTCCCGCTCTACTTTGGCTGCACCAACCTCGACGCCTATTTCCCGCCCGAGAGCTACGTGTGGATCGACATCCGCGACTACGACCGAACCCTCGCCACCATCCGCCGCGTCACCGACCCCGCCTCCGGCGAATACGAACGCCGCCTCCCCGCCATACTCGAAGCCCGCCGCCGCGTTCTCCACGACTACGCCACCTTCCCCCAACTCGGCCGCCTCATCGAGGAACGCTCCGCCAACATCCAACTCTCAACCCTCAACTCTCAACCCTCAACCCCGAGCTCTGGACTCTCAGCTCCAGATTCTGGACTTCCAATGCTCCTCGGCCGCCGCGCCATCCGCTCCCGCCACCCGATTTCCGCCGCCCTAGACCTCCTCGACAAAGGCCTTCAGAAAATTCGACGTCCGCGCCGTCCATGAAATTCAGCGTCCTGATCAACAACTACAATTACGCCCGCTATCTCCCCGACGCAATCGCCAGCGTGCGCGCGCAAACGCACCCGCCGCACGAAATCATCGTGGTGGACGACGGCTCCACCGACGACTCCCTCGCTGTCCTCGAATCTCTCTGTATCCCCCCACCCCACACGACCTTGCGCATCCATGCCCAGGCCAACGGCGGCCAACTCTCCGCCTTCCGCGCCGGCATCCATCTGGCCACTGGCGACTGGTGTGCCTTTCTCGATGCCGACGACCTGTGGGAGCCCGATCACCTCGCCCAAGCGGCCTCCACCTTCGCCGGCGAAGACCAGTTGGAATTCTACTACAGTCGCCACCACACCGTCCCGGAAAGCAAAATTTCCGATTTCAAATGGCCCCCCGGACGACTCGGACCGCTACGTCATCTCGTATCCGTCACCGGCGTGCGCATAGGCACCATCACCTCCTCCCTGATTTTAAAGCGAGGCACCGCCGTCGCCGTCACCTCGCTTCCGGAAAGTTTCGATCCGGAGTGGCGTACTCGCGCCGATGATTGCTTGGTCTTCGGCTCAGCGCTGTCGGGTGCCCGATTCTGGTTCAATCCCAAGCCGACGGTCATTTACCGTCTTCACGGCAAAAATGCCTACGCCCAACAAGTGATCTCGCCGGAAGCCAACACCCTTTATCTTGGGCGAAAACGACGTCTTTTTGGCTTTTATCGCGAGCTGTTCGGACTGGCGACTGTCCCCTCCGTGGCCGATATCCTTGATGAACTGCGCCAACCATGCAATCGGCGCCACGCCGTGGTGCGCCGTCGCGTTCGACGTGCCATCGCCCGGCTGCCCCTGCCCCGCGGCCAACGTCTGCACGGCTGGCTGCAGAGCTGGTTCTGATACAGGGGTCGTCCAGCTTGCTTCCCCCGCGACGGCCAACCTAGGCCGCTTGGCGCGACCCCAACCATTCGGCCAACACGGACTCCAGCCGTTCCGACGAGTGAGCCGCACGATAATCCGCCCAGCGTGGTCTCGTTGCCGCCCGCCAGCCCTCCGGGTCGGCGGTCAGTTTCCTGATCGCATCCGCCAGCGCCGCCAAATCGTCCTGCGGCACCACTTCGCCAAGACGGAAAGCTCTCACCCGCTCCGCCATCAAGTGTCCGGCGCTCACGATCACCGGACGTTCAAACGCCGCCGCCTTCGCCAGCGTGTTGCTGCTGTGAGGGAAATCTCGATACGTCGCGCAAAGCACATCACACGACGCGACCAGCCGGTTGTAGCCGGCCTCCGTCGGAATCCGCTCGTCGATCGCCATCACCCGGCCCGTCAACGCAAAGGCCTTGCGCAAAGTCGATGCCTCCTCCGGCGAAAACAACCTCCAAGCCACCTCTCCTGCGAACAGAAAGACCGTGGGCTCCCCGGCCGCCTCTGCGGCCAACGCCACCTGTGCCAGCGCCACCACACCCTTGCTCGGCAACAAGTGCCCGCACAAACCCACCAACGGACGCCCCCGCCTGAAAACCGCCACCCGCGCCGCCAGTTCATCCGGTTCGGCAAGCGTGGCATCGGTGGGATCGGGTGCGAGCCAGACGGGACGGGCGCAATCGGCGGAAATCTGGCTTGCCATGCCTTCATCAAGCGTAAGCAACCCGGCAAGCCCCGGCTCTCGCCACAGCTGGCGAATCGAGTAATTGCGATTCTCTCCTCCCTCCTCCTTCCCCGGCTGCCGATAGGACGTCGCCTGAAGATACAACCCCGACCAAGGCAGGCCAAGTCCTCGCGCCAAAAGCCCAATCCGAGTCGCGTCACGCTCGTAGATGCAGGAGAAAAAAATCCTGTCCGGCGACAAACCAAGCGTCCGCGCGGTTTGATCGATCGCACGACGCGTCCGCCGCGGCAACTGCCAGCAACGCCATGCACGCTTCAGTCCGGAACGTCGCAAGGAACCGATATGCGGCATCCTTCCTGCCGCCGCGCGCGACCTCTCCGCTCCACCCAGCCCCGAAAAGGCGCTCTCCCACCATGCCCGCAGCCCTTCCGGGTCGGGCGACACCACCACCACGGCATGCCCAAGCCGAAGCAACGCCCGGGTATAAAGTCGCAGATACGTCTCGTGATGGCCGCCGGAGTTCCACTCCACGACACAGATGCAGGAAGTTTTTCCGCATGATGGCATCTCACGACTCTCACTTCCCCCCTTATCATGCTCAAGCCCCGACCGGATCGCTGGAGAGAACACCGCGTCATCCGATTTTCGCGTATCATTCGTCAGGCCGTGAAGAGCTCCGGTGGCCCTTTACCGAAGATTTTCTGCGCGTATTCACACACCGCGGAGTCCGAGCAAAGCTGACGCATCAGCGGATTGTCCACGAAGGCGCGCCAGCGTTCCTGCACACCCATTTTCTGAGCCTTGCCGGACATCCGACCATCATCGAACGAACTCCCGCCACCATAGCCGGAAACCACGTGCAGCCCCGCGTCTGTATGGGCAACACCGAGCTGTTCAGATATCGTCTTGCGATATCCGATGTCCAAGAACCAAGAGGAATAGGCAACGCGCACCACCGGGAGTTCCGCGAGGTAGTTGGTCTGGCCAACGAATTCCGCGGCGTAATCAAGCCAAGTCTCCCGGTAGCTGCCGGCCAAAACCGTCCGCGGCGGGCCTTCCTGCGGACGCTTCATCAGACTCGCGAGCTGATTCCACGGTTCCCGGATGAGCAGCACCACTCGTGCGCGCGGGGCCGGTGCCAGCCCTTGCTTCGCCAAGGAGGGAACATACTCCTCATTCCGCCAGCGGGGATAAATCGCGGCGAACTCCTGCGGCGTCATGTTTTCGAGAACGAAAAGATTCCGGCTGACAGACAAGGGGGCGCCGTCCGTACCGTAGGAAATCAGCGCCGGACGTTGTGGGCCCCGCCAGAGCTGACTGCGTCGGAACTTGCGCAGCACCGAGCGATAAATGGGCCGCAAGAAAACCGACACTCCCTTCAAATACCTCTCGCTGCAAAAGTTGAATTCTTCCAAGAGGGATTCGTGCACCTTTTCCCGGGCCAAAATCTCCCCTCCCGCACGGCCGGCCTTTGAGTAGTAGAAAGCCGTCGGCCTCCCCTCCATCGAATCATGCCCCTCTCCCGGCATAAAATAAGGCGTTCATCATGCGGGTGATGCCATCCCAATGAGGAATCAACCAAGTGACCAATGCGTGAATTCCTGAACGACGAAGCCCGATGAGAAACACATCTTCATCGGCCACTGAGACAAGGCTGGAAAAACTCGAACTCATATCGCCAAGCGACGAATGCCAGCGACCGTGGTTACACTCAAAATCGTAAAGCTTTTGTGAAGCTCGCTGAAGCAAACTCCGAGGTATTTTCTCGCTCCATAGCTCAAGGAGCGAGGCAACAGGGACACCCACTCATCCACAGCGAGATGGAGTCACCTTTTTTTTAAACAAGCCTTTGATCCACAGACGAAGTGTCGTGAATGAAAAAGCCACACAATCATATGGAATCCATACCCGATCCACGACCGACAAATAATAGAAAAATGACGAAGGATAGATGACATTCCCATTCTTCAACCGTGACCGCCACCGCAATTTGGCAAACTTCACCGGCAAGCCACGACGCGAAGAAGCAAGCTGCCGTATTAAACCCAGCTTCACCTCGGGCTTCAATGTCTGGCAAATCCGCAGCCAGTCGATCAACCAAGACACGCTCGTCAACGCCCCGTTGTCATAAGCGCCACGCGCCAGAACACGATCGGGCGCTATTCCCAAGCGAATATCCTGCTCGGTCAACACACCCATCAGCAGCATGTGGCTGTAGCAGCCGCCAAAACCCGAGCTTCCTCCCGAAAATCGCTGGGAATACGCAAAACCGCGGATAAGCACATCGCGCCTGAAGACCAGCGTGGGCAAGAAAGACGCGTGCCACCAAAATTTGGCGTCGTGAACATTCGCCCACGCTGGAGGCCATGCCTTCGGATCAGTCGCATAGTCGCACGCGGACACGACAAACGCGCCCACCTCCTTCTCGTTATCGAGCAAATCAAGAAACAGTCCGAGCGCACGTGTATCAATGATGTCATCGTCTCCGATCACCCACACATACTCCCCCCGCTCCAGACCAATCAAATAAGCCCCCAAAATATTGGCCATGCCCCCGATATTGGTTGGCCGATGGATAACCGTAACGAAAGCAGGGAAACAGGAGGCAAACGCATCCGCCACCTTTGACGTTTCGTCCGGCGAGGCATTATCCAGCACCGTAAGGTGGCATCTGGAAATTTGCGGAGCCAAAGCTTCCAGTGTTTTGGATAACTGTGAGGCACGCCGAAAAGTGGGAATGACGATATGAAGCATTGCCGTGGGTGATAGTGCCAAACAGCGCCTCAGCGTCCAAGCAACTCCGCCGACGTCACCGTCGCCGTGCCAATCTTGGAGACGACAACGCCGGCGGCCTGGTTGGCGATGCGCGCCGCCTCCACCGGCGTCGCCCCGCTCGCCAGCGCGGCGGTGAGGAATGCGATCACCGTGTCGCCCGCGCCGGAAACGTCAAAAACTTCCCGCGCCTCCGTGGGCAGCACCTGCTCCACCTTCCCGCCGCGCGACACGGCCATGCCGTCCGCGCCCAGCGTCACCACCAGCACCGCCGGGGCGAACTCGGCGTGGATGCGCGCGCAAATTTCCTCCAGCGGATACGCCTCGCCCAGCCCCGGCTCGGGCAGGCCCGCGAGTTGCAGGGCCTCGTGGCGGTTGGGCGTGAGCAACCCCGCGCCGCGCAAGTCGAGCTTGCGCGTGGGCTTGGGATCGACGGCGAGCAAAACTCGATGCCCCGCCTTCGCGACCGCTTCACGCACGGCGTCGAGCAGCGCGGGCGTCACCACGCCTTTCGCGTAGTCGGAGACAATGACGGCGTCGGCCTGCGCAATCGCCGCCGTCAGCGCGTCGCGGCCGGCCTGGTCGGAGAGCAAATCGTAGTGCGTGCGCGAACCCTCGTGGTCGATGCGGCAAAGCTGCTGCTGGCGGGCGACCACGCGCGTTTTCAAGATCGTGGGCACATCCACCCGCCGCGGGCAGCGCGCGGTGGCGACATGGTTTCCCGTCAAAATCCCGACCAGCGCCTCGCCCGCCGCATCGTGGCCGAGCACGCCGAGCACCTCGGCTCCCGCGCCGATGGCGGCGAGGTTATGCGCGACATTGGCAGCGCCACCCGCCACTCGGTTCTCGCGCGTGGCCTGCACCACGGGCACCGGCGCCTCAGGCGAGATACGCTGCACGTCGCCGAAAATGTAGTGGTCGAGCATCAGGTCGCCGATCACGAGGATGCGGCGGGAGGGAAACGCGGCGAGCAGGTCGGCGGTCGTCATGGTGAAGGAAGCGAGGGAAGATCAGGTCGCGGGGCGCAGCGGCCGGTGCGAGGCATGGAGTTTCTCAACGGCGGCCAGCACAGAGGCCACCTCAATCTCCGCGATGTTTTTGCCGCCCGGCGTCGCGGGGAAGAGATGCGCCGCGCCACGGGCGAGCGGATGAAACTTCTTCGCGCTGCTCGGCCCGAAGAGCGACACCAGCGGCGCGCCGCCGAGGGCCAGCATGTGGCCGGTGCCGCTGCAATTGGCGACCGCCACGCGCACGCACTCCGCCACCGCCACGGTCAGCACCGGGTCGGAGGGCACGCCGGTTTGCTCGGGGTGGTTTTCGCCCAGCGGGAAACGCACGCCGGGGATGTCCTTGAAATGTTGTTCCCAACCGCGTTCGCCGAGCGAGAGCAGCACCACCGGCACACGCCCCAGCACGGCCTGCCGGCGCGCGACCTCGGCGTAGCGCTCGACCGGCCAGCATTTGCCGGTGACTTGGTTGCCCGCGCCGGGGGCGAGCGCCACGTAGTCGGGGCCGTCGGGCAGCAAACTCGATGCCGCCGCCCGATACGCCTCGGGCACGGGCCACGGCCAGAAACTCGATGCCTTCACGCCCGTCGCCTGTCGCAGCAGGCCGAGGTAGCGCTTCGCCACGTGCTTGCCGTGATAGACCGGCAGGTGCGGCAGGTGAAACCAGCCGCGCAGCGCCGTGCTGTAAAACCGGTGCCCCGCCAGCCGCCGCAGCCGCCGCGCCGTGGGCGCGTGGCCCTCCATGTCGAAAACCCAGTCGAAACGGTGCTCCGGTCCGGGCAGCGCGTCGCGCGCGATCTCGTCCACGAGGCCGCTCACGAGCGGGAAAATCTGCGTCTCCCATATCGTCGCTCCGCCGAGGCCGGGGATGATCGTGATGCGCGCCGCCGGCGCCCACTCGCGGAGCGCGCGCAGGAACGGCAGCCGCATGAACACCTCGCCGAACAAAGATTAGAACGAATTAAAAGGCATTGAAAAAGGGGGGAGTGAAGAATGAGGAAGAACAAAATAAAAGCCCTAAAAATACTCCCTGAATCAAGAGAAGGGTGAGGGGTTATGGGTCCTCTCGAAGCATAGCCTCGCCCTATGATTGAGTCCTCAAAGTTGCATCCCCCATGATCGATGGCCAAGGGTGAAGTTTATAGAAGAAGGTGAACCTCGAAACCCTAGATCGGAATTAAAAAAAATTCGAGGATTGGAGGCCCAAAATTGGGCAATCCTGTTGATAAATGAGGGGAAAATACTCCTAGAAGGATCAAGAACCTTCCTTGATTGATTCGAGCTCTGAAATCTTCCTAGACTGGGTTCAAAAATTAGAAATAGTAAGTTTTAGTCAGACAGGATTTCCAACTAATAATGCTGTCATGGTGAGCACCGCGTTCTTATTAACACTCTCCCATGATAAACCGCGATAAAGATTGATTGGTCAAAGTGGCTAGTCAAAGAGTCAAAGCTTTTTACAAGAATGTGCCTTAGGTGGTGACCGCGATTATGAAGAATGCGGTAATCAGATACGCCGTGTTAATTTGAGCTAGCCAAAACCTTGGGCCGATATCGAGGGTACAGAAGTTGAATTCAAGGGCTGAAAATGGACTGAAAAACCTCACAAATAGACCCAAAAGTCAACCAATTGAGGGTCAATTAGGGTGTCAACTTAGGAGAATAAGAAAAAGGCTCAACTCATGGGTCAAAAATGGGTGTCTATAAATGTCCCTCCTTGATGTCCGCTTTGCAGGGGAGTAAGTGCAGATGAAACGGAGGCAAGGCAGAGATGACACAATGTGTTGGCAAAGCAATGGTGAAGTGAAAATGCAGTGAACCAGACTGATAAGTGGACATCATGGTAAGTAGACACCCGCCTCCACCGACAAGTGATAGGAATAATCCAGAGCGCTCCGAGTCAACCACAAGGTCAAGCTAGCATGGATTATCCTTGCCTGGAACGATAGACAAGAAAAAATAAAAAGAAGATGATCAACCTCTTGCACAAAAGAGGCACCCCAATGCATAGCAACTGTGGGCTTCACTTAGTTAATTGAATAGACACGAGCCCGACGGATCTGTCGACGCCATCGTGTGATTCACAATTAATGAGTGGATCAAGGAAGGAAAACTTGAAGTTGGATTGAAATGAGATAGGAAAAATTTCAAGCAAAGGTCACATTAACCTACAAGCTCGAGTATCCAACCCAGAGCAGACCTTCAAATTCAAAGTGGAATGGGATTTTTTATTCAAGATTTTTCCCAAACTCAATTAAGAATAGTATACTAACCCATATAACTTAATTTATTTAAAGTGGACTAATCAGTTCCTGAGTGGACAGGATGCGACAAGAGCTCGTTCTATCTGGGAGGCTATTATGCAGATAAATTATAGGAAGACATTGTATGAGGTCCAAGTAAGGGCTTAGAAAAAAGCTAGTGGGAGCCAAGACCGATAGGGGTGGAAGGAGCACCACCCTCTTTGGATGAGGAAGGAGCATTGGGACGTTGTGTGTGACAAATGGGCTTTGTTTAAAACTATATGAGATAGAATGAGTTTATATAAATCAGGCACTCAAATTACTCAATTCAGAACTAAGCTAGTTTTTAAAACTAACTTTGCTTAAAATAATTTAGATAACTAGGGATTCGGGGTCCAAAATGTAAAATACTGACCTGATCGGCATGCCGATCATTCCAACTCGACCTAGGTGATATGTAGTGATAGGAGGATCTAGAGGGGAGGGGTGAATAGATCAGCCCCTTCTTTCAAAAATCTATAAGAGGATAAAGACTAAATAGCAGTAAAGCAAAAGTATCCACCAACTATTGAGCTAAATGCAGGGAAGATGTATTGACAATGTTCCTACGCAAGCATCTAGTGACAAGGCGAGAAGATGAACAAACCACAGAGACACAAAATTTTAAGGTGGTTCGGTCTCTGTTTAGAGACCTACGTCCACCTTTCACTCAACAGAGTGAGGCTTCACTAGTGCTACAGTACTACAGCTGATTCACAACATCCAAATGAGAGAAAGACTCTCTCATATCCGCTGTCCAATAGCTTGCGGGTACACAACCCAACAACCACGGACCTGAGATCCCCCAGTCTATCTTCCTACACGCAGGTAGGGGTCAATATATGGATATGAGTAATTGAGATAAATAAACTAGAAAGAAAACCAGCAGACATGGTATGACTATGAAAAATAATGGGAGGAAAGAAATCCTATTTGGATAAAGCTGGAAGATGCCTAGAAGCTCCTTCTCCTCTCTTAGCCTCTTCATCGTTGACACAAGAGGAATGCTAGATGAGCTTTCCAACTACTGCACAGACATTTGAGGAAGCTTTCTCCCTTGCGGTCCTGGCTACAGAATGTGAAGGAAGGCGTACATTGTCGCCTTCACGCAGGTAGTAGAGGAATGACGAGACTCCCGTGCTCTTCCATGCTACTCCACTTCTCACCATTCTTGTGGTTCTTCTCATCTTAAAAGAAGTTGAATGTTCTTTTGCTGCAAGCTTCTTCTGCAAGTTATCCTCTTGTTTTACAGCATGG
>JANBPO010005799.1:0-22740 GCA_024336825.1 Amorphophallus titanum | reverse complement strand
CTAAGACTACGGGTGTTACAGTCCCTCCCCCCTGAAAGAAATTTCATCCCCAAAATTAGACGAAAGGACAAGGAGGAAACTGACAACATGACATATCCTACTGACAGAAAAGACAACTGAACGAAACCGAAACAAATACCTTGGAAATAGAAGGCTGACTTTTCGCGTGGCATAAAATAGACTCGCTTGAGACGACAGTCAACCACCGTGCCATAAAGTTCCAGCCAATCCATGCCTAGAATCGCGTCGTACTCGGCCATCTGTAATGCAGACCACTGACTAGAATCGAAGAATTTTCCAGGCACAGAGGAGTGGACATGTAATCGCCAGACGGCAACTCCACGAGCATCTCACAGAGAACTTCATTCGTCGGCTCTTTGACACGAGCAATAAAATCCTCGGAGATAAAAGAATGGGTCGCACCCGAATCGAAAAGAACACGCATCAAACGACCATAAATCGAAATCGTACCTTCGATCAGATTTGACGCCAATGCCTCCGCACGAGTGATGTGAGTAACTCTGGCTCTCGGCAGATGGCTAGCTGCAGACGACTGTTGGGAAGGAGCGAGAACTGGTAGGTGGAACGATTGAAGTTGAGGCGACGAAGGAAAACGAAACTACAACTGTTGCGGCTGGGAAGTCTGTGTGAACTGCACCGTCTGCGGCCTCAACGGATAGTTTCGGGAAATGTGCCCCGACTGATCGCAGTGATAGAAGACAATCGGCAAAGAACACGGCAGGCCCGGATGACTGCCACCACACTTGGAACACAACCTCGACTAAGAAGTGAAAAAATCCTGACACGGTCGAACAGAGGAAACGGATTGCTGACTCGGATCAGAAGACGCTGATTGATCGAACCTCTTTTTCTTGAACTTCTTAAATCGGAATCCCTTGCCCTGAGATTGTGGGAAAGAAATACCACTGGCAGCAAAGAAAGCGGAAGAAGCTCCTGGAACAGACAACTGGTGGAGCGGCTGATGCTGCACGGCCAGCTGAACCATCCCAGTCTGAGGAAGCCCTCAGGTCCTCGCCAACTCTAACTTTAGCGCGACGGCGGCTTGGTACGCAGAATCTAACTCAGCTACATGGGTAGCAAACAATGGCAGGCTCAACTCTGCTTTTAGTCTGCGCAGAAACTGCTGAGTCCTCACGGTCTCATCAACAAAAATGTGGGGCGCATACCGGCCCAACTCAATGAACTTGTCTCGGTATTGTAGCACTGACATCTCGCCCTGCGTCAGCTCCAGAAATTGGTACATCTTGGCTAACTTCAGGCAGGCTGGAGTATAGGCAAAAGAATCAACGCCTGGTGATCACCACGCAGTTCAAACTCATTGCATCAACCCTTCATGCTAGATAGGGACCGTAAAGGTATGGTAAGTATCGGGTCTTGGTCTGCCAGAACCATAGAGATCCCTGTCCAGCCTTGTCGGTCTATGCTTTAGAAGGAAGATTACATGCACACACACACGTGTTTTATCCAAAATGGGTGGCATCACCTATGATGAGGGCTCACCCAGAAGGTCTCCAGGAAAGCCAAACTCTTTTGTGCTTCCTCTTCTCAACCGAATGACACAGCCGGCGCCCTTAAAATACTAAGCATGTGAAAGTTGAAGTACATGACCCTCAGGGCAAGAGTAGGACCCATTCCCTCGAGCCCATGTTAGAGTACAAGAAGAGGGCAGTGTCCACACATGCATGAAAAGAAAGGGGATTTCGAACCCAAAATGAATGATATTCTCTTCCCCGAAAATAAGAAAAAAGAAAAAGAAAGAAAAATGAGGAAAAGTATGTATGTGTGACAAAGTCGCACGAAAAGGCCTGGTCGTGACCGTGCCTGACCTTAGTAAATGAAACCCCTCATCCAAAACAAACAACTAAAATGCTACAAAGAGGGGCATCGAAACATCTAAGTGCTCAGGGATGGCCCAAAATTGCCTAAAAGGAGAAACTCAAGTAGGCTCTCAACTAGCTCACCGGGTTAACGGCTTTGCCGGTCCTCTCAAGAGGTTTACCCCTTTTTTTGTCTTCCTTCTCCCTCCAAAAGATAAAGCTCAATGGAGGTCTCGAGGGGTGAACCCTGTCAAGGTTGTAACCCTGTTTAAAAAAACACACATATGGTTGTCCATTTTGAAAGGCAAAAGCCATTGCTGCGAAGGAGTCTCTGTGTTTCTGGCCAATCAAGACTCCTATTTACCCTCTTTTATGTTTTCTTATGTTACCTTGGGCTTAGGTCAATGCAAGCGCGTCACCTATAGGTGCGACGACGTCTGATTCTGGGTCAGCATCGTGCGATTGGCCATTAGGGTTCCAAAGTGTTCCATCATATATCGTCTAGAGTTGTGAGGAAATAGACCCAGGTCAGGAAAATCTTTTACCTCAAATGCTTTTTGGGTGTATCCCTGCGGTCGGAAGCAACTGGGAGCCTCAGCTTGGCATGACAGTATTGTCATCAGGATAAGACTTAACTGGCGAGAGTACCATTCGAGGAGTCTAGAGGCCCAAATCAACTTAGACGTGAGCTCAGGATACATAAGAGGTAATCCAAAAAAACCCCGTCTTCATGTAAGTCAGGTGCCATAAGGGTGGGGAAGTTGTGAGTGCTTGCTTGTGTGCGTTCAATTGTGCATCTTAATCAAGCTGGTTTTAGTGCTTATCTTACCATCATAGTGATTTAGTTTAATTTGGTCATAAATTATCGATAAGGGCGAGCAATCAATTCACCCCCCCTCGATTGCATCCTAACCCGGGCCAACAGGGGTCATGCTAGAAGGCTAGGCAAACCCCTGCCAACAATGGGTTAGGCTGAATAAAGATCTGAACTCAAGGAATGGAAGGAACTAGGCGATTTGGTGCATTGCATGGGGGGATTATCGACCTGGCGGCCAGCACAGGTGATCCGGCGGCTGGGTTAAATGGTTTGGCGGCTGGAATTCACATATAGCTAGTCCACGAACCGGCGGCTGGGCATATATGGGTGACCTGGCGGCTAATTCATGCATACACACGTATATATACACATGTATATGTAAAGAAGAGTGACCAACCATTCGGCGGCCAGCAAACTCAAGCAACCCGGCGGCTCCAAATACATAAAATAAAAAAAGGAAATCCACTGACCCGGTGGGAAAAGGGGAGGAATGGTGACCCGGCGGCCAGCGCGCTCCGGGTGGCCGCCGGATCACCTCCCTCAGCTTATTCCACTTAATGCTAAAATGCAGGAAAACAGGGTGAAATGCAGGGAAAAAAAACAGGGTATCGGAGAGGGCTGAATTCCCAGTAATAAATTCTGTTTACCCCTTCATTTAAGGCATCCAGAGGTCACATGTGAACGATATAAATGAATCCTTGACCTCAGATGGGGTATTGAGCTATGAAATGAAGCATATAACCTAAGGTAGCTCGTGACTGCAAGGATGGGAATGGAGCATGAAAACGGAACCATTCGAGGTTATTCAAGATGCCCCGCAAAGGATCAAGGCCCCTTTATGGCCATATATCCCTGTTGTGGGGTATTCAACCAACGATTGGCGATCCGATAGATGTCCCCCGGAGGTGGATTGAACAGAGATTATATCGGAGAAGGTAAACCTCTGGCATCTGTTGGGGAGGGTCAATGCTCTTTCTCACAGAAACTCAGACGTAGCAAAGATTCACATCCCTCATGACACCAAGTGGGATCACTTGGGTTACGAATTAGGGAGGCAGCAGTGAACAATCGACATATGTATTTAACATATAAAAACAACTTACAGGCCATGAACGGGAAAGAGATGAACAGGGAAGTGAATACATAGACGAAATAAGCACCCCACCGGGCTCCGACTCATATATTACCCTCTTCAGGAAACAACATGCTACGTCGAAATAAAAGAGGAAAGCTAACCGGTTAGGCCAGGTATATTCTCGTCCTGATCGGATGAAGTACGGGGTTTGTTCGACGCGATTGAGTCGATGTCAGTTTGTTGGCTTTGTTGATTTCGACAGGCCATACGGCATTGCCGATTTGTTGTAGACTTCTTCCGAATGTCCCGAGGTGATGAGTTGTGGAGTCCCTGATGCTCTTGTCAGGTGACCTAAGACTTTAGCAGTTTGAGAGGACCCTTCTTTGAACTCTCATTGGCTTCCTCACGTCAGGAGCATGATTACCCTATAGCAATATTTTAGATGTCAACAAATGCCCCCCAGCCGCAGGTATCGCGAGTGAGGGACAAGCAGCGCGGGACCCATGGATGTGTTTATTTCCTTATAGCTGTTAAAAGTGGGGCCCACTTTGTTCGAAGGCTCAGCACATGAGGCTGAGTTGGAGAGCAGCCCTAGCCGACATGAGTCGGTGCCAAGGTTTGACCAGAATAGGCCGCTGACCACTAATGAATTGGTGCCATGGATCGAGGTGAGTCGGCACCGAGCTTCGTCTAGGGTGAGTTGGCGCCAGACATCGTGGGCATTGACCGGGGTGGGTCGGCAGTCTCGTTTGACCACTGATGAGTCAGCACTGGGGGTGTTGCCTGGTTCGACGCTCGTCTTGTGGGCCAGTGAGTTGGCAGCGGGGGGATTGCACCCTGTGGGCCGGTAAGTCGGCGTGGATATCCGCCGACTCATCTCCCCCTCTCTCCCTTTTAACCTATTCGAAAGGTTTTTTAAAACCCTATCCCTATTGCTTTTTCTTCTCGATAGCCACTGCAAGCCTTCTGAGTTTCCTTCCCCGCGACCGACAAAGGCGTGATCTCTTCGCATTCTAGACAAGGTGATCGGCAACAACCTCTCCCTTGTTTCTCTTCTCCGAGGGTGGCAAGGGCAACGGTGAGGAGCTCTTTCTCTCCCTCCCTTCCTTTCTTCTCTGAGCACGGTGAGGATCACAAAGGTGGTGAGCTCTCCCTCTTCTCTGAGCATGACAAGGTGTGATGGTGAGGACGAGTCTCACTACAGACCCCTTCTCATTTCATGGCTTTGGGGAGGTTCCTAGTAGGCTAGCCCTCGAAACCAACATCCCCCGATGTCCATTCGGCCTAGGTGTATCACCTATGGCTTATTTTTAGGCACCATCTCACCTTGGTGTGTGGACGTGTTTCCGTGTTTTGCTGTCAAAATTTCTTTAGAAAGTTTCTTCCTCCTATAGAAGTCTTTTTTCTGATTTCATTATCCTTGTTACAGATACAACAATGGCTTCGACAGCTCCCTCCGCAACTGTGCAGAAGACCGGTGCTCCATCTAGCAGATCAACGAGGCTAGTCCTGACCTGGCAGAACATTAATGAACTTGACAAAGGGCATGATCGCCTTGCAATAGTGGCCGACTCCTCTGACTCAAAGATCGACATGATGGACACCGAGTGGCTAACACTTTCAAATAGTAGTCACTTTGAGTTTAACTGCAGTTGGGATTACAAAATTTACTTTCCGAAGGATAAACACCTTTAGTCTTTTCTTCAAGCCTTTAACCATCTAGGCAAGATGGACATCCATGTAGTCTGAGTGGCTGAGTAGAGTATCCTCGTAGGCCGAGATAGCATGATAGACTTGGTAGTAAGGAGCGAGCCTATATACTTCCTCGGAGCACCCCGGAAGTGGGTTGCCATCACTGGGGTATTAGAGTTGACTCCAGCACAAGGCATGTTGACGAGGGCCCTTGAATTTACACCTACTAAGTGGGATTTATTGGTCGGCAACGTGCACCGGGAGAAGCCATCATTTGGTCTATTTTTGGCCTCATTGAAGTGGGGGTTCCACGAGGAACCATTCTTGCTGGATTGTTTGGCGATACGATTCAAGCACCTGATCACCATTGGGTGGTTCGCTGATCTAAAGGCCACCGATAATCATGGATTTCGGGCCGGAGGTGTTGAATTTACAGAGTATGTGCTTCAAAACTATGGCCTAATTCTAATGACTGTTGGGTTATACAATAGCGTATATGCTTCTCGCTTCCGCTACCCTATCTCCAAGGGCCTTTTCTGCGGCATGATAGAGACCTTTGGCCTTGAGTTTAACACTTTTTATACAGCAGAAGGTGAGACGTCATTGGACCTGTGAAGTCTGTCACAGTTTAGTGGCCTCCCGATTGATAGAGTGCCTTATGAAGAAGTTTGCTGGCTGGATCAGCTGAAGGACCAGATGAACGGGGAAGGCTGTTATTTGAGCGGATTTGCTTATCGGTACCTAATGAAGGTGTATCAGACTCTATGCTTATCGCACTGCGGCGCTACTGAGACTACTTCTTCTCGCGCCCGCTCCCGAAAGGAGAGGAAACGAGTGAGGATGGGCCTGTAGCTGCAGTATTTCTTCGGGGGCAATCAGAAGTATAAAGATTTTCCCTTTGTTGCCAAAGCCCCGAGCAAATTGAAGAAGCGTGCTCGACGGAAGACCCATCTCTCTTCCTTGTTGCAAAAGGACAGTGGGGCGGCTCGAATCTGACTGGAGTAGACCCTATTATGCACTATGCCACATATGTAACATATTGGCTATGTGAGTTTGCTCTCCCCCAAGGTGATGAGATGGTAATCTGCACCAAGGCTATATATCCGGCGTGTCTTATGGCATGGGGTGTAAAGCTATCTCTTTGCCCAGCCGGCTTATGCTTGATTTACAAAATACTGGGAGACCTTTATCATTCCTGTCTCCTGAGAAACTTGTGGACTGTCGTCCCTCTACGCTTCTTAATTGCCTGGGTGTGCACTTTGTTCCCTGAGTTTGCTCCCCAGTCTTTGTAGTCGTCAAGCATATGTTTGAGGATGTTGGAGTTTGCCAGTGTAGAACCGAACCAGCCCACAGACCAACTATTTTCCATCAGGGGGCAGTTGACAAAGGTTCCCCTGAATGCCCTAGGTGCCCTACATTTTTGGAGTTTAGCTGCACACTCTAGTCCACTGGTGAATCGCTTGTGGGACTACGAATTTGGCGTAGTCGAAGACTACACTCATCCTATTGTTGGCGCAATCTGCACGCGGCCTTCCTTGGAGCTAGAATTAGTGGACTGGGTTTTATCTATCAGGCCTAGTGTCTTGGTCTTCCAGAAAGGAGGTACCACTTTCTTCAAACCTTATTACCCCTTTTATTTTGGCAGGAACTTTGGATATGACCAGCACATTCTTCCATCTTCAGCACAATTCCCATTTGAAGGTAGGGTGAGATTGGGGTCGGCAGCAATTGAGGAGGCTCATACTTAGTGGGATTACTTCCACCGTCGAGAGGCTATTTCATTCAAGGTGCCCACCCCTGCATGCTTCCCCCTTGTAACATTAAATTACATTAAGTGGTGGAATTCTCACACCAGCTTCTTTCAGACCTCTCAAAATGACTGTTGGCACGTGACAGAGATGAAGTTCTTGAACGCTTAGCCTTCTCCGGTGTTTGAAATTGACCTGACCCACTTGAAGAGACTGAAGCACCGATAGGATGGACCATGTCACCTAGCGTCGGAAAGAAGACGCGTGGACCAGCTACCTTTGTTGATTGAAGGGTGCGCTTCCCCGAGCGCTCGGCATGGACCTCCCCTGGACGGCAATGGAAGGCCCGCTCCCCGAACGGGACGACGACCCCGACGACGAGTCCATCGACTGGCTCACCAACGACACGCAATAAGGCCCCTTCGGGGGCCTTCCTCTTTCTGAAGGCCCCCAAACATCCATGACCACGCGAGTTTCCTACCCCATCAGTGGGGCAGGTCCGTACACGTTCCCGTTCCCGTACATCAGCAAGCAGCATGTCACGGTCTACGTGGACGGCGTGCTCCAGAGCACTTCGCTCTATTCCTTCGCAAGCACCAGCTCCATCCTCTTCAACTCGACGCCGTCCGGCACCACGGTCGAAATCCGACGCGAGACGCCGACGTCCGTTTCCCTTACCCAATACCTGTCGGGTGTCACCCTCACGGCGAACGACCTGACGGTCGACTCCCTCCAGGCTCGCTTCCTGATTGAAGAGGAGGCCGACGCGCGGGCTGTTGCCGTGACCAACGCTTCGGCCGCCTCCAACGACTACACGGACACCCAAGTGTCCACCGAGGCCGCCGCGCGGCTCGCTGCGGTATCCGCCGAGGCCGCCACTCGCGCCAATGCGGACACGGCCGAAACGGCCGCGCGGACGTCTGCGGATGCAGCCGAAGCGGCCACCAGGGCCGCCGCGGTGGCAGACCTGGACAACCGAAAGATCGACCGGGACGACATCCCGGACTACCTGGTGGAAATCGGCGACGACTCCGCCATGGTGGCGTTCCAGCCCGCCGGTACGGGGGCTACGCCGCGAAGCGTCGCCGCCAAGCTGCGCGACAGTGTGTCCGTGAAGGACTTCGGCGCCGTGGGAGACGGTGTCGCTGACGACACCGAAGCCCTCCGGGCCGCCTTCGCGTACGCCACCTCCGTGGGCGGGTGCGAGATTGTTCTTCCGGCGGGGCGCTACCGCAAGACGGACGCTGCCGGGAGCCAGATCGTCGTGACTTCCAACACGGCCATCCGGGGACTTCGCGGCGCCGTCATCTTCTTCGATGATGACCCCGCGGTGGCACCGGATGTCAACCAGACCGGCCGCGTGCTTTACATGGCCGACACGGACGGCGTGTCGCTGGAGGGCGTCACCTTCGAGGGCACCCTGGCCGACAAAGATACCACGACCAATGGGAAGCAGTGCATCGCCGGGGTGAGGAACACCAACCTCACGATCCGGGGCTGCACCTTCCGCAACCTTCGCCACATGGCAACGGCCTTCGGTTCCACCACGAAC
Source organism: Amorphophallus titanum (assembly GCA_024336825.1). Classification (NCBI taxonomy): domain Eukaryota; kingdom Viridiplantae; phylum Streptophyta; class Magnoliopsida; order Alismatales; family Araceae; genus Amorphophallus; species Amorphophallus titanum. The sequence goes on along the minus strand of JANBPO010005799.1, from coordinate 14,018 downwards.
GCCGTATTCTCCGGCAACGTCCTGGAGAACATCGCCCGGGATGGCGCGCGCTTCGTCGAAGCCCGTTTATCTGCGCACCAATTCACAAAAGGGAACTATCATCCTCAGCCGTTGATGGCTCAACGGCCTATCCGTGCGAATAAGATTCCTCTAAAATTATCATTATTTATGATGAAGGGGAACTCAAATTCTAATTTTACTAAAGCAACAAGGTCCTCGACATAATCTAATAGCATAGATAACATATAGTAGAAATGCATACAAGGAGGAGAGATGGTGATAGCAACCCCATTACTTTCGAGGCTTTAGTGCTCACCCCTCCTCTTGATTCTCCTTTCCTTCTGTAGACCGTTCATGTGATCATGGTCTCCGCACCTTAGTGAGGGAGTTCTAGCCCTCGCCTCTATTCCTTTTCTCCTGATTCGTCTAAGTCTGGTCTGGACACCACACCTTCTTGTTGAGTTACTTTAAACCTTTGCTTCCTCCTTTTATCTACTAAGCGAGGACAAATCTCATGTTCATCAAGATCGCCTCCGGCAGCTACTGCTTTGTAAGGTTGCAAGGTAATAGTTTTGCATAAGATTCGCATTCATGCCATGCATGATTTTTAGAATGAAGTGCTTCTTAACTAGATTAAGAGTGATAGTCAAGGCCGTTATCACAAGTCTTTATCTTTATCGAGTTTCAGAAAGAGTCTTGGGCTTGCTTTTGTAGCATTCTTTTGGTTACTAGAACCCCACACTGGGAGTTTGGCATTCCCTCCCCACTCGTTAAGGACAACCCCTAGTTGGGCACCCCACACACTTCACGGCGCCCTTAACCGGCTTCCTTTGGTAAACACCGTTGCTGCTTTGGTCATACCACGGGTATGCACGAAAGTCGTTTCTCTTCTTTGCTCGGCCAAATGTAGGTATAAGGGGTTGACGGACGTGATGACCAACCTAAATACTCCCCAACACGAGAGAAGTCTCAAATAGGGGCAGTCTTGACCCGAAATAATGTGAGCTTTTCATGATATATATAGCCAAAATGGCTATTATCAAAGTCAAATTCAATAAATGCAAGATTATGAAATAAAGGTATGTCAAAAGAGCCAAAGTCCCCGTAGGGAAAACCCTGATCGTATGCATATCAAGGGTCTAAAAATCAAAGGCACAAAGTCCCAGTACAACAGACCACCTCTTTGAGGGGTAGTACCTTAGACGAAATTCGAGTACTGATATCTCCCACCCTACATAAGGCTTATCCCCAAATTTTCTTCTCTTCTCCCTCCAGGGCTGAATGTTTCTCAGGTATGGCCTTGGTAGGGGCACTATTAATCATGGGTAGTCGACCATAGGGTGCCACCTTTCTTCGTCTCGGCACGAATGGGGCGTGGGAAGGCCAAGATTGGGCCAACCCCATGGTTTGCTCGCCGTCACGGTTGGATGGTCGAACCAGGTGCCATTCATGGCATGGGCGGTCAACCTTGGACCGTTTATCTTCCTGGGTCCGCCTATCCCCCCCTGGGTGGCCAGGTTATAGCCGCCTGTCTTTCCGTTGGGTTGAGTGACCAGCATCTGACCGCCCATCCCAGTTGACCCTTGGTCAATAGTTGACTGTCGGTCGCATTAGGTGGTCTGGTCAAGACCATTTTGACTGACACTATAGTAAATCGGTTCTGTTCAATGGTCGGGTCAAGACCGTTTTGACCAAGAACTAGATAGGGTTGTGGGCTTGAGTGGCCAAGACTTGACTGCTCATCCCCTTGGGCGGTTCTGTCCTGACTGCCTATCCCCCTTTGAATTTTAGGTGTCTGACCCTTGAGCGGCCCTCTTTGGACCGTTCATGCCCTTGGCCGGCCCCCTTATAACCGCCCATCCCCTTGGTGTTGTCTGTTAGTCGTACTGGCTATTCCGTGTCTGTCTGTGTTAGGTTTGTGTTATTGGGCGGTGTCTGTATGTCGGTAATCTCTAGATAGGTTGGTTCAGGTGACGGGCGCGGTCACCTCCCTGACTACAATAGGTCCCTAAATGACTAAATCTAGAACTGCCAGCGTCCTTGTCTCTAGTCGCATTGCGGCCATTCCATGACTACCGGGTCTGCCTAGCAGTTGAGTGATGGTTCGCTTTGCCCAGAGTGTCATCCTCAAGTGTTTTCATTTCCGTCTATCTTGGCTTGTCCTTGTGGTCTGCCCGTTTTCCCATAGATGTCTTCTAACATATTATGAGGGCTAAGACTACGTTATAAGGTAGCCAGGAGTCTTCTTGCTTGTGGTAGGATTCTCTTTCCTGCTGTTGGGTCGTCATTGTCTGGTTCCGGTCAACCCGAGGTCACCCAGTGGTTGACAGGTAGCCTTGTGTGTCTCGACGGTTCTATCCAGTTCGAGACATGGTTCTGGCTATAGTGAGGTCTCACCTTACCTCGTTCTACGTGTCCAGATGTGTTGAGGGTCCTTGGTGTTCCCTCAGGTCTTCGCGTGTCGTTTCCTCCGACAACGTCATTTTCTCTGGCCTAGGATTAGATCGATTGGCGGCTTGTCCCGCTGTGCACGATGACCTTGACTTAGAGTCGTGAGACTCAGGGATCGTTGTAGTTTTAGGTCTAGTTGTCTTGCCCTGAGTCTGTCGGCACTCTGTCGACAGTTTCTTATACTGCCATTGGTGCTTGGGCGCTATTTACTAAAATAGTGGCACCTTCATGGGCGCAATATTCCTGACTTATAGTTTTTCTACTGAGCTTTTCTCCTGACCCAGAACGAGGATTTTCTGGCACTATATCTCAGTCCGTAGATGTAGTCCCACATTTTCACTATGATTCACATTTACCCCACTAATTCTCGGTGATATTTGAACTCTCCACAAGATATTCCTTCATTCAGACTCGTGATTTCATCATAGAGACCTTCGTAAGTCTATGCGAAGCCTTGGATTCTCTCAAAGTCGCCAAGCAGGTTGTACCCTAAAAACCCATGACACCGTGTTCTATCACGTCACTCTAAAGAAACGTGATGCATTAGCCCTCTTAGAGTGCTGTTCTGGCCTCTTTGAGAATTGTTCTGTCTGTCAGTAATTGGCGACACTGACTTGGGCGCTAGAATGAATTGGTGACTTGTCCTGTGTCGTTATTTCCCTGATATAGTGACCTGAGCATGGGTGCTATTTTATCCAGCTTGTTCTATTCACAGAAAGTAAGCGACCATTTGTATGGGGCTATTTTCTGAAATCATGGCAGTCTGATGGGTGCCATTTACCGAGTTTTATGATATGACTTGATTTCTGAAATGATTAACGAGGAGTCATACTTTTTCAAAGTTCTATCCTTGAATTCTTTCGTTCGTGAGAGATATCTTATCATCCTACAATGGTTATCCCTTGGAACTCTATATTGGCTCTAACTATAGTGGATGTCAAAAATATACATGACTCAATGCTTGCACATATAGGGCCCGATCTGGTCCTAAGAGGAGCACCCGAAAGTACTTGTGCCCATGGGAGCTATATTGATCACGGTGTGACATTGCACCGAAGTGCTTGACTTGTTAGATTGACATTCCAGGACTCGTACTTGACTTGACATGACATGACATGACTTGCATGACCCGGAACGGGTATTTACTTGCTTGATAACATGAAAGCCAATTCACTTGACATGACTCGATATGTTTACATGCTTGACCATCTTGATATCCATAGTCTACATGAAATCTTGAAATCTTGCTAAGTTCGCTTATTGTCTCTTGCAATACTCTCTCCATTGTCATTTTCATGCATACATGTATAGCTATACTCGCATTCATGCAATATGTAATTACTTTAAGCAAGCTAGTATTTAAGATATAATTCCTACTAAGCATTCGCTCACCTTGTGCTTTCTCCTATTTTTCAGGTAACTCCGATAACGAAGCTCATTCGGATGGGGATGGACAAGAGTGACGAGCGTAGAGCCATTCCAACTGTCAATTCATGGATGTTGTGGGCTGGAATTGATTGAAAAAAAAAAGCTACAACAGCTAACAGAATCCAGTCCAACTAAAGTTAAGTACAGTCCAACAAAAAAGGGAACGTACCCTCAAGTCGGGGGAAGCCCGACACTGGCAAATCTAGCCACTAAGAACCATGAATAGCACCACCAGATCACGAGGAAGAAGAGCAGCCACACCTGAAAAGTTAGGGGTGAGCCTCATGTCACTGGCTTAGTAGGGGTCTCGCAGATCCCCACCAAGAAACTAAAGCGGTAACAACTACAAGAGCAATAGTAGTAAGCAGGAGTAACAACAGGAGCAGGAGTAACAACAAGAAGTAAAGAGGAAGAACCGAACAGAAGAAACTACGGCCATCGATAAAACCTCGGCCCTCTAAACTACTCCTAATCGGGAAAGGCACAACTTCTCACACACCGGGTAGGGAGTTGCCAGACTAAACTCAAGGAAACCCAATTACATTGCCAGAACACATCAGGGTATAAAAGACATGTAGGCTCCACAACACACTAACCAAAACACCAGTGCATACATGACCTGACCGTCCTGTCTGCTACACAAGTCAGAGTAAAGCCAGAGATAGGCTATCCGAAGCACTACGTTAACCAAGACGAAGAACCAGTCACAAAATCACAAGTCATGTGTCATGTGACTGAAGCACCTCCTCACTAGAAGTAAAGTCAGATGCGTCCACTGACGTCTTACACTACGCCTCAAGCGTCTCACACTCGCCTCGAACACGGTGACTGAGACACTATACCAAGTACAAGGAACAACAGTAACGCGTGACTAGTGAGGGTCACGCCCGTCGACGCTCGTCCAAACGCCCCTAACCACGTATGCATACACAAGCCCAATGCCTTCAGCCAAACCTCTAGCTAGTTTTCTCCCCCAGTAGGATGCTACTGCATACGCAAGGGAGCCCACAAAAACTAGCCTAAAAATCATATCTTAGGAACTCGCCCCGCCACCACTCCCAGGTGGGCCGACACTAAGTGTTGTCAGGCTACGACTAGTCGAGGCTCACTAGACACAGAGACTCTGCAAAAGAAACTACAAAGTATGGACATGGCAGACACTCACCTATCGCAGGCACTGTGAAACACATGGCAGTACACAAAATTACTGCCAGACTCAGGATAGACAACTCGACCTACACACAACGATCCTTTAGTCATACGACTCGGGTCAAGATCATCGCACATCACGGTAACATACTGTTAATCAGCCTAGTACCTAAGCCAAAATATGATAAAACACAAACCATGGCACATTAGGGAACAGCTGCAGATGCAGCGCTTCAAGGGCGAGAAGTGGGAACCGTTCGGGCCGATCATCGGCGGCGAAATCGGCGGCTGACCGGTCCGGTGACCTGAAGATGCAGACGCTCATTATCATGATTCGCATTTCATGGCATGCATTGCATCTTTCCCTTTATGTCAATTTCGCCTTTTTAATAAGGCTTACCCCCTTGACCCAAAATCAAGAATTGGTCATTCCCTAACTTGCTGTAGGCAAGGGGTTAAGCCTAAAACAGATCTAATCTATCTCTCTTGTTTGGATGTGTGCAGGGACAGGTATGAAGGTAGTCAGGGCATTTCCTGATACACGGTCCTTTGAAGACCGTTTCCATTTCTTCCACGGTCAATAGAGCAACCGGCTCAGTCTCTACACTGAGTCAGTGAGACCGCTTTAATTTCTAGTACCATCACTCACAAGTCTGGTGGTTTTTATCTGTTCCTAGAGTAACACGGTCTTACTAAGACCGTTCACATTATTTGAGCGGTCCCTTCTCAACCGTTCCATGTTATTCACGGCCCATCGATGGACCATTTTATTCTCCAAAGGCCCTTATCCTGAATACCTTCCTATTGGTCTGGTACATGATTTTCATGAGGCCGTTTATCTTTACTGGGCGGTTAGACGCTAACCGTTTATTCAATTTAGTAGTCTGATATTGGGCCGCGTTCATTACGAGATCCTCCTCAATCCACAAAATCACACAAAGAGAAAAGACCAAGTCTCAATTATATGCAATCAAACCATTTCATCCTATTTATTCATTCAAATCAAACATTTCAAACATTGGGTCTCTACACAACAAAAAGGAAAAATCACTCAATCCTTAGCCGGGCATCCCCGCGAGGTCTAATCTCTCTCAACTCCCTTACATACGCCTGACGCTCCTCTAGAATCTTGGCCACCTCCGCTAGTAAGGTGCGTACCCTACTGACCTCCCACATGACCAGGGCACTCCTGACCACCTGCTCATCCTTCTCTGTCCCAAGCCTCCTCGCCTGTAGTGCAGGAAGATGGGGTAGCACTAGAACTGGAGTCTGGGGGAGTCCAACCTATAGGAAGCACCTATGGGGACTGTACATCGCCAGAGCGGTATCACCCAAAAGTCTCAAGTCCAACCCAAGCCTCCTAGGAAGCCTGAGGGTAGTGCCATGGAGGAAGGAAAGGCGCATCACGATCCGATCCAGGGGCAAAGTGTTGATGTAGAGACGCCATTCGTCCCTCATCCTCTTATCCACTGTCGTACACTCAACCTGTGGAGAGAATCTGAAAGCGCCACGAGACCTAAGAATTTTTCTAACAAGCTCATTGTCCGGATATTGTTTTCCTAAGGCTTTAAGACTATTCACAAGTTGTAAGAACCTTGCATACATTTCAGAAATGGGTTCATCATTCTTCATTTTAAACAATTCGTATTCTAAAATGAGAATATTCACCTGGGTGGCTCTTACTTGGGACGTTCCCTTATAGATTAGTTCCAACTCGTCCTACATCTATTTGGTGAATTTGCAACTAAAAATTCGTGAGTACTCTTCTAGGTGAATCGCGCACTGCATGATATTCAGGGCTATCCAGTTGACGACTGACAACCGTATTTGCTCTCTGGTCCAAGCATTTTCATCATCCAGAAGTTGAAATGGACCACTAATGATGACTCTCCACAGCTCATGGCTTTGAGCTCGTAAGAACACCTCCATCCTATTCTTCAAGTACAAGTAGTTAGCACCATCAAAAAATGGGGGTCCATTAATTGAATGTCCCTTAGCTAGGAAGCTACAAGCATTGCCATTACTAGGTCTTCCTGGGTCGTAGTACCACATTGTGGGAAATCGGGCTCTGATACCAATTGATGTGTATGGCAATGCAGTTCTAGTGGGGGGATGAGTAGAACCACCCCTTTAAATTTTAGATATTGCAAATTTAAACTATCGCTCAATAAACTAGATGGACAAAGGAAAGTTTAGTTCATGCCATAGAGGAGGGAAACATTTACAAACACCTTATGCGCGCAAGACTAGTACGAGGCAGAGGACAGGTATTTCTACTTCCTCAAGCAAGGGGAAGCTATCAAGATAGGCTTGACCTATCATTCTAGCAACACCTTTTGATATACCAAGTCAGTAGAGAATGGGGAAAGAAGATACAGAAAACAAACCACAATGGCACCAAGGAGTTTTAGGTGGTTCGATTACTATCTAGTAATCTACGTCCACCGCTCGCCTGATCAGGATGAAGCTTCACTAAGCTTGAATGAACATAGCTACAACGGTTGATTACACAGCTTACCTACCAGAGGAACAACCTCCTCTCTTCCTCTGAACACCAGAGGGAACACGTGCTCACCAACCTGATGAACACCCCACTGATTCTACCCGAGTAGAACCAGCAACCCTGCGTACAAGCAGCACACGAGGAATCCACCTCGCACCCTGGAATACCCACCAGGATGTGACCAATTCAACTGATCACACCTCCGATAAATGCCACAATGCACTATCGGAGAACTACAACCAAATTGACTGAAAGAAGTTCAGAAAAATAAAACACAAGAAGAAACGAAAACTACAGCAAAGAATGCAAGTAGAGAGAGAGTAAGGGAGAGGGCCAGAGGGTCGACGGTCGGTTGGCGAGAATGAGAGGTGGAGCAGGCAGTGGTGGGAGAAGGCTGCGGAGGTGTGGAGGAGACGGTGGTTGCGGTGGAGGAGGAGTGAAGAAGATAAGAGCAGACCACAACAGAGAAGAACAGAGAGTGGGAGGATGTGCCGTTCACGGCTAATCTTCTTTGAGTGTGCCTTGTATTGGTACAGATTTATACATGTATTATTTCTATTTACAGTGACTAATCCCCTTAGAATCTGGAGGGGATTGAGGCGTGGATCCAATGGGATCCGGTGATTTGGTTTCTGTCCCGGTAAGGGACAGCGGGTGCTTGCCTTCATTTGGGTGTCTTCCACGATAAGATGCCTTCCTTTGGTGTGACTTGCGCTGCATCATGTGGAGATGCGCTGTCATGCGTATGGGTTAGAGGGAGAAAGAGGTTGCCGTTCGCATGGGAGGCGGAGGGACGAGGGAGAGCGGAGGGTGAGAGGTTAGCAGGCGGACGTGCATGGCGGCGAATGCAAGGGGCGTGAGAGAGAGGGAGGGTGCTCGCTGGCAGTGGGACGTGCATGTGGGGGTCGGACGGCGTGGGAACGGCAGAGGCTTGCGACGTGGGTGTGAAGTGAGAGACGACGCCGGCGGTGGGATGAGGGCTATGGTGCTGTGAGGCGAGAAAGCGGCCGCCGTGGGTGTGCGGGTAGAGAGATGCAGGGAGGGAGCGTAGGTGGCCGCGGTGTGTTGTTAGAGAGAGAAGGAGGGGGAGAGGTGGAGTTAGAGAGAGAAAGGGAGCCACAGCGGCGCGGTGGGTTGGATGTGCATGGGGTGTGTAGGTACAACGGCGAGGTGGACATGGGAGAGAGGCGGTGGTGCTTGGCTGGCCGCGCAGGGGGTTTGCAGCAGGTGTGGGAGGCTAACAGGGAAGAGAGGGTGATGTAGCATGCGGGAGCGGGCGGTGGGATGCATGTGCGTGAGGATGGGGAGAGCGGCGAGGGGTAGCCGTGCTTCTCTCCAGACGGAGCCCATGCAGGGCTCTTCTTCTTCCTTGTTCTTCCTGCCGGACTACCTGTCGGACTGCTAACCGGAGAAACCAAGTGAAGGGACACCGTCGTTGAGCTCCGCTCCAGTGAACGAAGACCGCCGAACCCTCCTGCCGTACATTACAAGAAAATGCGGGAGCAGAGACGAAAATTCCAGATGAATTATTTTCGTCTGAAATATTATCTTTCTTTCAGAAAAAAATTAGTTCGTCTAAAATGCAGTCTGAAATATTCAATCACAGCAAGTGCTGGAATTATCTTTCTGACTCCTCAGGGTGGAGTTTTGTACAACTTCTACGCCCTCATGAAGGCTCTGACTAACAATGAAGCCAAGTCTAAAGCCCTGATCATCAGACTCCAGATGGATCTCGACATCGGCGTCAAATGCCTCAAAGCCTATGGAGATTCTCAATTTGTAGTCCGACAGGTCCTTGGCATCTATGACGTGCAGAAATCGAAGCTGGTCCCGTACCATGCCACCGTTACTCGGCTAACCCAGAAGTTCTATTTCTTCAAAATAGAACACATTCCCAGAAGTGGCAACACCCAAGCAGACGCCCTAGCCAAGTTGGCCGTGGCCATCAAGCTACTGCCTGAGGGCGAAGTCGACATCACAGTCAAACACAGAAGGCATTATGCCTAGCTCACTCGAAAGTAACTCCGGTCTCACAGTTTACGTGGTCCAAGGCTTTGACCAGGATGCTCCCCCAGAAGAAGAAGATAGGCGTCAGCGTATCATCAAATTCAAGAAGGGATGGCTCCCTCCGGATAGGCTCAAAAGGTCCAATTACTTTGCCGAGTAACATCATATGAGTTGATTGGCGACTCCCTATACCGGCTCGTCCACAAGAAGGACAAGTCCATTCTCTTGAGATGCATCTCCCTAGCAGAGGCTCAAGCCATTATGTGTGAGGTTCATTCTCGGCTGTGTGGCGCACATCAAGCCAGAGATATAATGAAGTATAACATTAAGCTTAAAGGCTTCTACTGGCCTACCATGTACGCGGACTGCGTCCAGTACGCTCGCACATGCCATCAAGGCCAACCCTTCGGCCCAGTACCCAGAAGACCTCCTAACCCGCTGCGCCTTACAACCCCTACCTGGCCATTCGTCGAGTGGGGTATGGCCATCGTGGGGCCTTTCCCGCCATCTTCCAAAGGCCACAAGTACATTTTGGCCGCCATCGACTACTTCTCTCACTGGGCGAAAGCCCTTCCAGTACGGGATGTCACCGGCGAGGTGGTTGCTAGGTTTGTCTGACATAACATCATCTACCGATTCGGCACTCCTAGTCGCATAGTCTCTGATAATGGGACGCCATTTAAGAACAAGGCCGTATACCAGTTTACAGATAAATTTCACATCGACTGGAGGACTTCTTCAGTCTACAACCCACAGGCCAATGGTTTGGCCGAGGTCTTCAACAAAACCCTCTGCAAACTCTTGGCTAAGATTGTTAGCCATCGGAAACATGACTGGGGTGAAAAGGTCTCCAAGGCATTATGGGCCTACCGGACGGTCTACAAAACCCCCACAGGATTTTCACCATTCTCCCTCGTCTACGGAGCGGAAGTTGTCATCCCCATCGAAATCCAGTTAGCATCCTACCGCATGGCGGTACACATCGGCTTGGCCGGCCCTGATGAAAGTGAATACCAGAGAAAGCTGGAAGAGCTTGCTGATCTGGAAGGCAAGCTGCTCGAAGCCTACAAACACCTGCAGATGTACCAAGCCCGCATGGTGTGAGCCTACGACAAGCTAATCAGGCAATGAGCCTTCAAGCAAGGCGACATCGTCATAATCAAGGAAAGAGAAGTCATGGTGAGACGTTCCAGTGCCAAGCTTCAGTCGAATTAGCAAGGCCCATACATCATTTGCGATGCCTGTGAGGGTGGGGCCTACACGGTCGTAGATCAAAAGGGCCACAAACCCTTCTCACCTCTCAATGGCAAGAACATAAAGTTGTATCATGCACCAGAACACAAGTTCGCGTCCCACACTGACTGAGGCGTAAGGCTCCCAGTCCCAGCCAACGAAATCGATCTTTCCTCCCAGAAGACCTAACCAGTCACTCCTTCCGGTTCTTCTGTCCATTCAAGCCCTGGGGCTAGCCGAGCCCCCCTCCAGAGTTATCGCCAGATGTGTTCAGAAGCCAACCCCCTGCCTTAGTCCTCGCAACGGTAAGAGCGGGGGTACCACTGCACCAACCACAGCTTAGCCATCATGCTCCCAGATAAGTAAAAAAAAATGAAAAAAATATATACAACAAAATGGGGCTAAAAATAGAGGTGCCCCAGCAGACCCGGTCATCCCCTTTCACGAGGAGGCGACTAGGGGTAAAAAGGCTAACAACCCGGCTGAGGTGAAACCCTGAAAGGGCGTCTCAGGTAAAATTGGGAAATCCCTCGATGTGAAAACCCGTAAGGGCGCGTCGGAAAAAGCTAAAGGGGGTCGACTTCGGTGAAAACCTGAAAGGGCGCTGGAATGGATAATGAAAAAACCTCTCTTCCCCCACCAGTCAGGGTGGTCTTCACCTACTTCCCAAAAGACCGCGGGACTCTCTCGCGCCGATCACTGATTAATCCACGTCTCCAAACCAGTAGCCCGACACTTCCCAGTCACCCCTTGCATCACCTTCTCCAGTCTCCTGTCGATGTCAACCTTCATGCAGCATTCCAGCCGCTATTCCAGCAAAACCAGTCCCAGTACATCCCGGATCTCCGTTATTACACACTCCTGTATTCTATGTATAGTCCAGTACCCCCAGTCACATTTGGCCAGGGCGATATATCCCTCGGTCTCACAGTCCCACAACTCCTGAAAGCCCTGGACAAGGGGTAAACCCATGCCTGATTACTTACGTTCCCCGATTCTCGAACACGTCTCGTAACAGCACCATGCTACTGACAACGATACCCAGAAGGAAAATAAAAAAAATAAAAAATATCAAAATGGGGTTAAAAATAGAGATACTCCGGCAGACCTAGTCATTTTTTCCCTCCATGAGGAGGCGACTGGGGGCAAAAATTGCCATCAACCTAGCTGAGGTGAAAATTCGGAAGGGTGCCTCAGGCAAAATCGGGTGACCCCTCGGTGCGACAACCCATAAGGGCGTACCGGAAAAAGCTAAAGGGGGCCAGCTCTGGCAAAAACTCGCAAGGGCAGTAGAGCTGGTAAGGAGAAAATTAAAAAAAAATCTCTTCCTCTCTACTCCTCACTGATGAAGGTTGTCGATCGTGACATTCTGCCAACGACGACCTCAGCGCCACCCCACAACAACAGTGGCCGCTACACCCCTGGAAGACTAGCCAATGCCAATTCTAGCATCAGCAGTTGGCTACCTATCTTAACGGCTGGTCTCCAGCTCCAGCATCGCGGCTACAATGCCTCCATAGGCCAGTCGCTTAGTTCCAGTACAAGTTGTCAGCTCCAGCACTGCGGCTACAATGCCTTCACAGGCCAGCCACTCAGTTCCAGCACCAGTTGCCAGCTCCAGCACCGCAACTACAATGCCTCCACAGGCTAGCTGCTTAGTTCCAGTACCAGTTGCCAACTCCAGCGCTATGACTACAACGCCTCCACAGGTCAGCCGCTCAGTTCCAGTACCAGTTGCCAGCTCCAGCAATGTGGCTACAATGCCTCCACAGGCTAGTCGCTCGGTTCCAGTGCCAGTTGCCAGTTCAACAGTCCAGCTATAGCACATTCGTGAGCCAGTCACCTAGACCTGGTACCAGTACCTAGCCCCAGCTGGTGAGGACACCAGGGCTCGAGACCAGCGCGACACAGCTGAGAGACGATACCGGACGCGCAGCACTACTCGGGACAACACACTGACTCCTGCCTGAGCCAGGCTCTCTAGCTAGTTTTCCCTCTTAGTAGGACACTACTATTGGCCGAGGGCCCACAGAACTAGCTTAAAAATCATGTGTTAGAAAATGCCCCTCCACCTCTTCCAAGTGGGCCGACACTAGGGGTCACTGGGCTACGACTAGCGATTTTATCACAAGGAACGAGAGAGCACTCTACTGGGATCTAAAAGTAAGCCATTGCAGTATAAAATAACTTGAACATGGCGGATATGCAACATAGAATGCATTAAAAAATGAGATTATAACTTTTAGAATAGCAGAAGATGTAACGCACCAACACTGCCTCGTCATAGTCTGTGACGGTCTAAGGTAGGTGCGCTACAATACTGTAACGCGCCTCCTTAGGTCCGTTACACTCACCCGAACTATTGAGAAAAAACACTGTTTTAACAAAACTGTAGCGCACCTGTAGTGGCGTGCTACAAGTATGTGACGTGCCACACAAGGGCCGTTAAGCTTACCCGCACAAGTGAAGAACCCATAGTTTTAACAAGCATGTAACGCACCTATATGGGCGCGCTACGAGGCTGTGACGGTCGCACAATAGACCGCCACGCCAACCACCCTATCTAACCTAAATAGGGTTAAAAGGGCTGTAACGGACTAAGGGTCATCCGTTACACTACACATGACACGCCTATTGAGGACCACCATAGTAACGTAATGCACCCGGTGAGGGGCGTCGCAAGTGTGACGGCCACTGGAATGACCGTCACACCATCTAGGTTGCGAATGGGTTCAGTTTGAAACCGAAACACCCCTCGATCGACCGAAATCGACAGGGATCGCTACAAAACCTGTTTCCCTGCTATCATACACATCCATAAGAACATTTAATAGCTAGAAAACATAAATACAATGCCCATAGTGGATTAAAACATAAATTACAATGTTCATGGCAGAAAAACTAAAATATTTACAATGTGCATGCTAGGGAGCGTAGATCGGCATGCATGTGCGAGGGAACGATCCTAGGGCGAGTGGGAATCCATCCCCCAACCTAGAACGAGCTAAAATGGCCGTCCGGGCCGCATGCAAGAGTCGGGGACGCCGCGCCCTTCTCGCTCCGTCTCACCTCCATGGGCCACGATCGGTGTCGAGGTGGGCATCAACGCGCTCCACTTGTCGCCACGAGTCTAACGACGCCCTCCACGTCGCAATCTGTCGTCGTCTCGCCTGAATCCCCGTGGAGAGAGAGAGTGTGTTACGAGAGTGAGAGAGAGAGGGGTGGGTTTGGGTTAAAAAAAGGGTTT
>JANBPO010005794.1:0-21443 GCA_024336825.1 Amorphophallus titanum | reverse complement strand
AGGGGGTTACAAAATTGGGGGATTGACCAAATAAACCTTAAGATTCTCGTAGGCTTTTTGACATTGTTCGTTCCATTCAAACTTGGCTCCCGCCTTCAACAATTCATAGAATGGGCGGCACCTTTGTAAATACTGAGATATAAATCTTCAAATAAATTGCAAATGCCCCATCAAACCTCGAAGCTCAGTAATGTTCCTCGACAGTGGCATATCCATGACGGCCTTTATTTTATTTGGATCAATTTGAATCTCCCGTTTACTAACTATAAACCCCAGCAATTTCCTTGATGCTACTCCAAGCACACATTTTTTCGGATTCATTTTCAATTTATACTCCCTAGCCCTTTGCAACACCTTAGCTAAGATCGCGGGATCTTCCTCGTTTGTCCTCGACTTCACCAAGATGTCATCCACGTAGACTTCTATATAAACATGCATCATGTCATGGAAGATTACCATCATCGCCCGTTGATATGTAGCACCTGCATTCTTCAATCCAAATGGCATGACTACGTAGCAGTAAGTGCCCCAGGGCATGGTGAATGAAGTTTTCTCTTGATCTTCCAAAGCAAGATGGATCTGGTTATATCCAGAATAACCATCCATAAACGAGAGGGCCTCATACCTAGCAGTGTTGTCAACCAACACATCGATGTGAGGAAGCGGGAAATCATCTTTCGGACATGCTTTGTTCAAGTCCCTGAAATCAATGCAAATCTAAACTTTTCCATCTTTTTTCATTACATGGACTATGTTCGCCACCCATTGAGGATATAGAACAACTCTAATAAATTTGACCTTGTGTAATTTATCAACTTCTTCCTTCATCTTCAAGGCCATCTAAGGGTGGAATCTTCTCAACTTCTATTTCACAGGTGTTGCCCCTAGTTTAAGGATAAGCATGTGTTCTACCAAGGTGGGGTCAAGACCCGGCATGTCTTCATAGGACCAAGCAAAAGAATCGCTATACTCCCTCAAGACCTTGATTAACTCCTCTTCTACCTGAGGAGGGAAATTTGTTGAAATGATTATGGGCCTGGGGTCCTCTTCTATACCAAGATTAATTTCCTTTGTGGGTTCATCCACTGTTGATGACGGTTCATCGAACCTCTTCAATCCCTGTGCATATAACTCAGCAGTGTCGTCCACGTCGCTATCCTCATCATCAATCAGGTCCTTCTCATCTACGATTTCATAAATGCCCAACCCGTGATTGCTCCACACCCCATCTAACTCCTCATCATCCTCTAGGATGATGGCAGTTGCTACAAACTCAGGGCATTTCAGAAGGGCATGATCCACCTACAAGACCCCCATCCAGCCCCCATTCTGTCCCTCCCACACATTGGAACACCCCCTCCTAGACCCCCTCACAGCCAGTGGTTTCCCCCACACACATCCACCTAATTTCCCCTCCCATCTACCCCAATCCCCCATCACCTATATCCACCCTTTCATTGTAGCTCATAGGCAGCAGAGAAGTTGTTGATTGCAGAGGCTGTCCTATCATCTCCTCGAGGAACTTGGTGGTAAATCTTATACTGTTGGAAATATCATCAAGTCAGCTTCACAACAGAGGTGGTCTCGCCAACTTCTGACTTCGGGGCTGCCCGGTGGAGCCATCTTCGCCAGACTGTGCAGTTACTCCGAGGCAGACATCCAGAAATAGATTCAGAAGCTCCCACAGCCTGATTTCTATGCTTCATGGGGCGCCACTTGGCTGAGGGCTTCCCCTTCAAGTCCCTTTCCATCTCCAAGAGGCAGAGTAATTTTTAGAGCTTGGAGTCAGGATTTCTGTATTTTCTCCCCAAGGTGCGCCAGGTCAGTTCCCCTGAGCCAGCTCTGACACCCCTCCATTGCTCCAATCTTCGCAGTCAGATCCGACCTCTGACGATGGTCCCATTTGCCCCGGATTGAAGAGGACAAGTCCACGATCGCAGTGGTTCCAGTCCTGCATTATTAATAGCCCAGGAGTGTTCGTGGTGCCTTCATCTTCAAGAAGCAGCAACCTGAGAGCAGTCAGAGTTAGAGTAGTCCGATCCTTTTCCAGACCCTGCCCAGCCACCATTGACAACAGGAAATTCTACAAAAAATTTGACATCCTCCTGGGCCAACCCAAGAGGTTTTGGCCCTAGTTTCGTCTCCAACAGAGATCGGAAGAGTTCGCAGCAGTGCCAAAGTGTCTATCTATCCACTGTTCTAGAGAGTGGACAGAATCGATGGTCTTCTTCCATTAAGTTTCTAGTGTAGTCTTTCCCCACCCCGTCTGGCCGGCTTATAGCCTCTCCCTATGGGAGGTAGTGTTTGGATGTAATATTTTAATTCTCCCTTCCCTTGTTCAACCCCCTTGCTAGGGGAGTAGTGCTGTAATTCTTAAACAGGTTGAAGCTACATCGGCGTAGCGTGTGGGGAACCCACGCTTCACCACTTGTCCACGTCTCCGAACGGGACCGATTTCTTCAAACTGGTCGCGTAAGTGCTCTACGTCTTGCTTCCCCTTGATGCTTGTTTGTCTAATGTTAGCTCTCAGCTCTGCTAGTTAGGAAGAGTTAGTGCCCCGGTCCCGTTAGCACCATTGCTTTCGAGTGATCGCCGTGGGGAGAGAGTGTGACCCGTGCCCTCGGCACCCGATCGGCCCCCTTTGAATTGGGCCGTCATACCCCTTGGGAAGAACCCTTGGCCCTGCTGGCCCTCTACCGGCAAGGGTCCATCCCTCACAACCTTGACTCGACATTGTCGAGTTACCCCTAGGTTTTGGGTGAGTGCCAAGTGAGTGGCTGCCGATATCGGTCCATTCTACTTGCGAATTGTGCTTGCTTGCAAGGTCCAAGGTACATCGGTCTTGTGGCTATAACCCCAAGGTGGTGTCACATCACATTCCCTTGCATCGGCAAAAAGCCAGTGCCGATGATGAAACTCCCATTGATCATATGACACATCACCTCGATCGATGCTAAAGCCTATCCGGAATAGACCTTCGGCCTATTCTGAAGAAACTTATCCATTCCCTTGCGTCGGCATAAACCCAATGTCGATGATGAAACTCCCATTGATCATATGGCACATCACCTCGATCGATGCTAAAATCTATCCGAAATAGACCTTCCATCTATTCTAACGAAACTTAACCATTCCCTTGCGTCGGCATAAACCCAATGCTGATGATGAAACTCCCATTGATCATATGGCACATCGACTCGATCGATGCTAAAATCTATCCGGAATAGACCTTCCGTTTATTCTGATGAAACTTATCCATTCCCTTGAGTCGGCATAAACCCAATGCCAATGATGAAACTTCCATTGATCATATGGCACATCGCCTCGATCGATGCTAAAACCTATTTGAGATAGACCTTCCGTCTATTTCGATGAGGCCTATGAACCCTTCATCCACACATCAATAAACATTCCTACATTTGGCACCTTTGGCCGATGAAATACTTCCTTATACCAACATGCCAGTTTGGAAGCTCTCGGAATCCTGTCACGTGGTGGAGTGATTCCCCCATCCTTTCCCAGAAAGGGTGGGCGCTCTCCTGCGGCACATGTACGTGTGTATCCCTTATGGGAGTTACCAAACTGCTACCAGTCGGTGCAAAATAAAGGAACAAAGATGAGCACTCAAGACATTGAAAAGAAGATAGTTTTTCATTGCCAAAAAGG
The DNA here is from genome assembly GCA_024336825.1 of Amorphophallus titanum. Classification (NCBI taxonomy): domain Eukaryota; kingdom Viridiplantae; phylum Streptophyta; class Magnoliopsida; order Alismatales; family Araceae; genus Amorphophallus; species Amorphophallus titanum. Next base: position 17,777 of record JANBPO010005794.1, on the reverse strand, counting down.
GGGGACAAATATAGCTGGGGCCCTTGGCAGGGATGCATTACACGACAGAAAATGATTAAGGTTGCTGGAAGATGTCCTCAAAATTAAGGAGTCTGACATTCAGAGTTGCTCCCAGTTCATGAAGATGAGCTTCTTCTTCTTGGAGGTGAGTTGCTTCATCCTGGAGTGATGCTACTTTTCCTTCTAGCAAAGTAACCTCCTCAGCACTTTGGGACTGCGTCACCTCCACTAGCGGCAATTCAGCCTCAATGGCACTTAATTCTGCCCGTAGCTCGTCCATCAGGCTATGCAAAAGCTGCGCACGAGCAGATGAGGTCTCCAACTGGGTTCTGTGCTCCTGAAGGTCAGAATTCAGCGCTTCCAGCCCTGACCGACAATCGACTCTCTGCAATTTAAGGGCTGCCAATCTATCATTCATAATATGTCTCAGAAAGTCCTAGCGATTTACAAATTGCAATAGTAGTAGTACCCGCTGGGTCCATATCTCTAAAGGGCAACCCAGTGCTTGAAGGCCAATTGTTAGCCGTTCGGCCATCTCCTTCAGTTGTAAATAAGTCAGTGCCGGTCGAGACTCCACTACCCAGCGCAACATCTCTAAATTCTGGCAAATAAAGTCCTCTGATGATGTGAAGCCGAGGGAGGCTGCTGGGGCTACTTCAAAAGTAACTTCACTATCAATGGCTGCACATAAGCCAATGTCTGTCTCAGAAGAGGAAGATGGAATGGTTGCCGGTGTAGGTGAACTAATCCCTTCAACAACTTCTCCTTGGGCTACTGACTCTTCTGCCGCCGGACTCTCAGAAGTTCCTTCTTCTGCAAGCACTGGAAGTGGCAAAGGCTTCGGCTCTGACACTTGCACCGATGGAGTTGGAGGCTCAGGCACTATAGTCATTACGGCCACTGGAACAAAAGCAAAACCTCTGGATGGGTCCACTTCAGCTCTCAACTCCGAGGCTCGTGCTAGCACGGAACGCTCTCCCAATGAGCTTAGCTCCAATGATGGTGCTTCATCCGCTGACTGTATTCTCACTGGCACAGGACGAAGCACAACGACCGCCTCTGAGGAAGCCACGGTTGCAGGAGGTATTACATCTTGAGCCTCCGATGAAACAACAACACCTGAAGCTGTTATAAAGAGATGATCGGCGGTGCCAAATTCCTGGAACACAATGCCGATAAGCACCAAGAACCAAGATGACAGAACAAAATAAAAGGGCATGGAAGGAAATAGAAAGAACACAGACTCCCCCCCTCCCTCTCTCGACTAACCTCTCACACCGACTCCCCTTTTTCCTCCTGCGCACATAGCCAAGAGAAAAGCCCCCAGAACGATCCCCCTTGCTTCTCTGCACGTCAGCCTCTTCTCTTTCCTGTGCCAGCCAATCGGGGGCCCGTTCCTTGGAATGCTTGGTGTATATATATCGTGGAAGGAGTGCCCCAACTTTCTTGCTCGACGACGAGTGCCAGACGCTTGCCCACGTCGCGAGCATTTGGTGTCGAGCCTCCGCAATCGCCACGTTAACATCCCCATGACCTGCAGGGGGATGGGCGGCCAGTCGGGAATGGCCGTTCGACGATGCAGGGCTCGAGTATTTCCATTTATAGTATAAACCTGGTTGCCCGCCAGATCAAAGAAGAATTTTAACCATTTCAAGCTTGTTCGTCATCACCCCGTTCCCAGGAAACAGGGGACCACATTGATGACGGGATGGGTTGGTCGCGGCGCCGGGTAAACACTTGGAAGAATGGCTTGTAGAATGGCATGGCCAGGGGCGCGCCGGAATTGACCACACTGGAACACCTTCTTTCCTTTTCTTTCAAAGTGAGCAAATGTGTCGTATTAGCACAAGGGTGTGTTGTTTTAGCAGGACCAAGTGGGTGGCACCATTTTAAGGCAAAGCAAAAGGGGGGGCACCCTCCAAAGGTGAGCGTGCCGGGCAAACACTTCAAAGAAGAGTTTACTAGGCATTTTGAGGGCGCCGGTTAAGGTGGCGCCGATTAAGAGCTTTGCCAGCTAAGGTGGCACTGGTTAAGGGCTTTTGCCACGCCGTTTTAAGTACTGAATGGATTCTTTTCAAAGTCGTGACCATTTGTATGAGTGCCAGCACTCCTCGGATGTTTTAGTTGCAATGCATAGCATCTGGAATATTTCATTTGCCATTTCTGGACTTCGATCTGAGACTTTGCGTGCCTTCTAGCGTATGTCGAGACTGTGCCGAAATCTCTGACTTCTCTTTGATTCACCTCTCGGCACGGCCGATCGTAGAGATCTTCTACTCGGGGGCTCCCTAAATGGGTAGCGGAATGTTGAGCGGGTTCTCATCCTGGCCGGGCAAGGTATGGGTTTATTCGGCCTTCCCATCTTCGACTCGCACGTAGACGCAAGTGCCGTATGATCGTCACCATCATTTTTTGACGTCCACAGTGTTATTGTCCACATAACGCACCTATACCGGTCCATTATGTTCTGTAATTCTGTGAACGAGAAAACAAGAAAAAGATTAAATTTTTGGGATGAATCGATTCGAATCGATACATAACTAGTTCATCTTGCCAAGTAAATCATATTGTCATTCGATTAGCTAGTTCTATTTCGCTGCAACTTGTTTTAACTAGCTATAAAGAGGGCTGTATTGCGAAAAGAGGGACAGATCTATTCACCCCTCCCCTCTAGATCCGCCATCCACTACTCAACACCTTAGATCCTACTGTAGAGGATTCCACTTCAAACAAACAGGAAGGTAGGTGATCGAAAGTCTCGACCATCCCCCCTTCCCACACACCCCCTAGGTAATCACGCCTCCATTTCTTTTCCTTCTTCTTCATTGCTTAGAACTTCTATTGCACTTCTCAGGGTTAATCAGCATTATTTTCGTTGTGTTTGTGGGCTTTTGTCATTGTTTGCAAGATTTTTAGCATCTCGGGACTTTGCAAGGCTCTCCATCCTTCACCAGCCGAGCATGGAGAAGTCAGGTTCTCACAAACTCCGTATTTGAAGGCATTCTACACGACCATCACCCTGTGAGGATCAGGTACAAGTCTCTGGCGATCACCCCATTCATGTTTCTTTTCACTCGTGCACTGTAGGCCCAGCTTCTGTAGCAAATTCTAGAGGGGGAGGCATCTAGTGCCCCTTCCCTTCTAGATGACCCTACTGCTATCGACATGACCGGCCGCCCCCTTTCCGATGCCTACAACCTTTTGGCGATCATAGTGGGATCCGCTACTGCCTATTGTAAGTCCCAGATGCCAAAAATCCAAGGATTTAGAGTGCATGTTCACTTGCTCCGTATGTTAGTTTTTCTCTGTTCACAGGTAGAAGAAGGCTAGACTTCTGGCCGCCTAAACACTTAGGTGACTAGATTAGTGGCTACCCAGGCCTTGCTATGCACGGCCAAGACTCTGGCCGTCTAGAGCACTAGATGGCCCAAAGGTTGGCCACCCACCAAGACCAAACAGCCCAATTTTTGGCCACCTAATCTCCCTGAGCGGCCATCGATCTGGCTGCCCAGGCCCTTCAATGGCCAATAGTTTGGTTGCCTAACTAGTCAGTTTTGTTCAAATCCATTTTCTAGTTTGCTACTTATTCTATTTTACATATACTGTCTATTTGGCATTCTATATAGGTTAATGCGTGGGTGGGCTTAAGAAGAGCCAGGATCAAACTTGTAGGAACACCCTCTCGTTGGATTGAGCTCTTCACCCTGGGATTCCCACTCGGGTGTAACTAGCTCCTCCCAATTAGGAGCCTCCATAAGTCCTTGTGAACCATGGATTCCTACACGGTCGCCAAGCTGGTTGTACCCACTAAGTTTGAATTTTGTGTATATACTTGTGCAATTACATCTTATGTGTGATTGTATTGCGCTCTGATCATGCTTCCTTGCGAGAGGCTTACCATGCCGGCTACTCGCGTCTCCCGAGCGAGTCTTCCGCTGTAAATAAGGCTCGGGACGTGACACCAAACAAGGGGCATTATGATGAGTATAACGTGCCTCCCATGGCCCGTTATACTCACCATTGGTGAAATTAGAAACCACAGAACATAACACACTTAGGCTGGTGTGCTATAAGATTATAATTCATGAGTTCGAGTCCGTTAAAGTCACCCAAATGCCAAGAATCAACAGAAAATCACGGTTTTAATGCACCATATAACGCACACGGTAAGGGGCGTTATATAACCATAACAGATCTACCCTACACCACCTTGCTAACCGCCTTACTGGTCAAGGGTCAATGACTGGTCAATGGTCAAATGACGGTCCACCGGGGGTCCGTTAAAGCCACCCGAACGTGGAAAATCCACAGAAAACCCATGACCATAATGGTCAGGGAAGGGTGCGCTATACTAACCATCTATCTACCATGTTTATGAGCATAACGGACCTGGGGTGGTTCGCTATGTGGGCATAACGCACCAGATGCGGTGTGTTTAACACGTAATGGTCACGGGGGTGACCGCCATGCAATCTGGGTGATGAGCGGGTACAGTTTGAAATCGAACCACGTCCCGGTCGATGGAAATCAACGGGTTCGCTACAAAACCTGTAAAAACGTAAAACCTGCTATACCATGCATCCATACAAGCCAATAAAAGTTAGAAAATGTAATTAACATGCCCATAAGCAATTAAAAACACTAATTGAGATTAATTAAAATATTCTTACCATGTTTTAGGGAAAAACTAAAAATGAACATTAACTAGGCCAAACGGCCGTGGATGAACGTGCAAGTGGTATGGAAATGATTCTAGCGAGGAGGTATATCTATCCCTCTACCTCTGACACGACGAGGAAGCCAATCCGATGCCGAACGGACGATGAGGGCAATGGTGACCTCTCGGCTCCACGCACCTCCACGCTCCACGGATCGAGGGATGAACGACGTCCACGCGATCCTTGCGACACAACCTTCCCAATGGCACCTCTCGTGCCTCGATCAGCGATCGTTTCGATCAAAATCGAGTGAGGAGAAGAAAAACCCTAAAATTAGGCCTAAAATTTACCAAAAAGAGTTTTACATGAAAAATGAGGAAAACATCCGCCATCGGTGACGCATGAGGCGTCAAAATGCTCCTGACAAGATGAGGAACACATTCCCCTACCTCAGGTCAAGCCAAGATAAACGAAAACCAACACGTCAAGAAACGATGTTCTGCATAATGGTAGTCCTAGACTGAGTTGTTAGAAAAACTGCAGTAGTCCGAGAACAGACCACACTCGGTCAACCTTCAACCGACCAATCCAGTACACCACCGACACACAGACATCGCCCTAGGACACAAACCTAAGATAGATGGACACAGCACATGCTATCACGGCCAACTGACAACTCACAGGGATGAGCGGTTCTAGGAGGACCGCACAAGGGCGTGAGTGGTCTGGGACAGCCCGCTCAAGTGAGAGACCACCAAAACAGTAAAGGGGGATGGGCGGTTAAGGGCAGGACCGCCCAAGGGGATGAGCGGTCAAGGTCTGGCTGCTCAAGCCCACTAACCCAGAAGAGTTCCTGGTCCAAACAGTTTTCACCAAATCGCTGAACGGAACCGACATACTATAGTGTCAGTCAAAATGGTCTTGACTAGACTACCTAACGCGACCGACACCCAACTGTTGACCAAAGGTCAACTGGGATAAGCGGTCAAGACATGGCCGCACATCCTGACGGAAGGACAAGCGACTGAAAGCTGGCCGCCCAAGAGGGGATAGGCGGACCTCACCTGGCCACCCATTCCATGAGCGGTCTAATGATAGACCACTCAACCTCAAAACCAGACGATGTTAAACGGTCCGAGGCTGGCCGCTCAGACAGATGAACGGCACCTGGTTCGACCATTCAAGCGTCACAGCGAGTAAACCCAGGGGTTCATCCAATCGTGGCCTTTCCATGCCCCATTCGTGCCAAAACGAAGGGGATACAGTCACAATCACTCTGGCAATCACATAGACTCTAACAGGAGTCAAAAAAACCCACGAATCGCAAGAAATGGGCGATTCTAACGAAATCACCCAAATGGGTTTAACGAGATTCCCGGCCTCCTACTGGCCCCGATAGACCACCATTCAACACGAAATCAGTGACTATGGAATGTTGATGTTCTAGGGAGTCTATTGACACTAACTGATCACAGAACTGTCGCCATCTTTCGATGAAGTCTATGAAACCCACGAAACCCCAACGAGCCCGATCTCGCTCGTTTGAGCACCAAACGACGTGCAGGGATAGGGAAAACATAGAGGACGAGTGAGTGATCCATCTCCCTACCTCCATCAAAGAAACTGTGCGCTGAAGTGACTAAACCATGCTGAAATCCACCAGGAACATGAATGACGTCTTCTTGGAATCCACCGAGGGATCGCGCCACGCCACGCTCAAACTGACGCTCCATCCCGCGAACCGATCTCCTCACATTTTTTTATTGCAAATAATCCATCATTAATCTCATATTTTCTTGTAGTACTCAAGTCTTCCAACTCCAACTCCAACTCCCTCACCCACGAATCTCTTGATCTCAAGTATGATGCTCCTGATGCTAATGAGTGTCTAAGTTGAGAATAAGAATGGAACAAGAAAAGAAGACAGTGTCTTTTTATTCTTCACGATGTGGGTCGGATTCTCGTATTCTCACATAGATCTTCCTCTTTCCAAGGCATGCACAGACGAGGAGCGACGGCTACGCTGCTTGCTAGGGTTTTCTCCTAATGCAGCCACTCCCCTCAACTCGCACAGCTCCTCCAACGCTTCCTTTCACCCATGAATCTCTTGATCTCGAGATGACACTCTTGAAGCCGATCGATGAGCATCTAAGGTGAGAATAAGAATGGAACAAGTAGAGAAGACGATGTGTTTTCCTCTTCTTCACGATGCAGGTTGGACTCTCCTATCCTCACATAGATCTTCCTCTTCTCAAAGCATACATAGATGAAGAGCGATGACTGCACCCCTTGCTAGGGTTTCTCGCCACCCTTCTCAACTCGCATAGCTCCTCCGACTCTTCCAGCTCTCTCTCTTCTTCTTATACAATGCCAAGGAGAAGATTAGGAAAGATCTTATAAAGGAAAGGGAGCCAATATAGGGGAAGTGGTGGAGAGAGGGAACTGGATTCCCGCAACTGCCAGCATAACTGCACCTTCTTGTGTGTCTATGGTTTGATCATGGTCAATAGTTCACAGGTAGGAAGGATCGAAATCAAGAAAAAATAAGTAATTAATAACAACAATGCTGGGTCAAAACTACCTAACATCGACTTATAACCAGAGAAAAAAATTTAAATTAAAACCATCCAGTCAAAATTCAATCATCTCCTCTAATTCTGTCCGTGCTGTTTAGGAGTCAAGTTTTAGCTAGGTTTTCGACGGAGCAAGCATCACGGAGGTGGTGAAGAGGAAAGAGATTGGTGCACAGGAGTTTATAGTGAGGTTAGGATTCCAACTGTGTAATTTTCCAGAAAGACGTCTCTGCCCTACCTGTGGGAACCCCGCTGAGCTCGGTTCCATCAAGAGTTACAAGTGTGGGAAGGAAGATGTGGAAAAGCAGTCGATAGAGGTGGTGAGCACTGCGCCGGAGTTGAATGGTTGGGAACAGAATGGGGATGAAATGGGGGGGTGGGGGGGGCGCTGTCCAGGTTCTATCTATCAGACGGAGTTGAAGCTAAAGATGTGGATGATGTAATTAAAACTACAATAAGAAAACGAAGTCCCCGAAACTCAGTCAGCCTATCATACCAAGCCCGAGGGGCTTGTTTCAGTCCATATAAAGCCTTATTCAATCTGAAAACATGGTTAGGCAGCTCAGATGATTCAAAACCTGGGGGTTGTTCAACATAAACTTCCTCTTTTATGTTACCATTTAAAAGGCACTCTTTACATCTATTTGTTGAAGTTTTATGTCATGCGAGCATGCAAAAGTTATTAGGATTCTAATGGCTTCCATCCTAGCAACTGGTGCATAGGATTCATCAAAATCGACCCCAAATTCTTGAGTGTAACCCTTAGCTACCAACCTAGCTCTATTCCTATAGATTATTCCATCTTCATTCACTTTATTTTTAAACACCCACTTGGTTCCAATGATAGAACAATGTTCAGGTCTGGGAACCAAGGTCCAGACTTTATTTCTTTCAAATTGACCCAATTCTTCATGCATTGCATCAATCCATGATTCATCTTTTAGAGCTTCTTCTATAGATTTGGGTTTAATTTGTGAGACCAAGGCTACTAGGTCCTGATTATTGATTTCTCTATGAAAAGACCTAGTCCTAGGGAGATCATGTAGATTTCCTATTATATTGTGAGCAAGATGATCCTTAAAAAATCAGATGTTAGTAGAAGACTCACCTTATTCGATGGACTGACCTTGTTCTGGAAAGGATTGTTCTGGATGATCAAAGTCTTCTTCTATTGCCTTATCTTCCATGAATTCTACATCTTCTTCTTCCTTCCTATCAATCATGTTAAAATCAACAGGGTTAAGAGTTTCATCAAACAACACATGAGGGGACTCTTCTGCTAGTTGATCATGAATATTGTAGACCCTATAAGCTCTAAACACTTCAGAATATCCCAAGAAAATACCTGGACAACTCTTGGCTAAAAATTTATCTAGGTCCTTTTTATTATTATTATGAATAAAGCACTTTGAAGCAAAGACTTTAAAATAAGCCAGGTTAGGTCTCTTACCCTTCAATAATTCATATGGAGTTTTGTTGTGGATAGGTCTTACCATGGCCCTATTAAGTATGTAATAGGTTGTACTTGTAACTTCTGCCCAAAATTTTCGTGGGAGTTGGCTCTAAATTAGCATGGTTCTTGACATCTCCACGATTGTTCTATTTCTCCTCTCTATAATTCCATTCTGCTCTGGAGTTCTAAGAGAAAAGTATTTATGAGTCAATCCTTCTTTATCACAAAGATTTAAAAATAATGAATTTTTTAATTCCCCCCCCCCCATGGTCAGATTGAATAATGCAAATCTTTTTCATGCCTTCCTGTTTTATTTTCACATGCAAGCTGTCTAACCATATTTTAGATGCATTCAAAGTATAAGTCCATGCATGTTGTTCGCCCTTTCCACGGAAGGTTTTCGGGTTTTAAGGGAAATGTAACTGGGATGCGGGCGTACCAGTTAATTTCTTGACAATCACCCGTGGAACCGAGAGTGGACCGGGGAAGCGCCGCTAGGGCGCGACACGTGGACTCGAGAGGTGAGAGACACATGGAGGGAAGGTCGGTTCCATAGGTGTGAAGGCACAGGTGATTGTGGGGAGTCGTGTACAGGACCTCTTTCCCCACCGACCGCAAGTAGTCGGTGTTTATTTACATCAAATTGAATCCAAACACCTTTGTTTCGTGCTGAAGAGAGGTCTGTATGTGCTTGAAGTCCTAGGTGGAGAGGGAGCACTTCACAACTGTGGGTTTGCACTAGACAGGAGGATGTTAATTGGGGTCAGAGGTGCTGAGGGATTCACGCTAGGTGACACAAAAAAGGGGGACTGAGGGCCCGAACTTGGATGCGAGCGCATATGTCCAAGTGGCGGTATAATTTCTGAGAACTATATGGCTTTACAGGGAGGCCATAGTGGCCACGGTACAACAGGCACAAGCCGCGGGACAATTCTGACATGGTGGTCGATCCCCGGGTCAATGCGTGACAAAGCAGATATCCGCATATTTTACAGAGGGTTTCTCTCGTGACGCGGGCCATGTCTGCTTCGCTAAACGGGGGCTTGCAACTGGATGACTAGTGAAAGCATCAGACTAGTGCCTAGGCGAGGGTTAATCATGGCTCGGGTCGAGCGGTCGGACATGTCCTCGCGACTGTGGGGAAGCGTGACATCATCGACGCGCATGGTTGCACCCTTGTCATAACATCTCACACGTGGTGGGGATAGACTTGTGTGTCATGGTGAAACACCGTGTGAGGAAAGTACAAGCGATATACCCTCGGCGTCCTTAGTCGACGGCCAAGTCACCCACACACAATTCTCCTTGCTGGTTGCCTTACTGTGGAGCTTGAAGCTTGCAGGTCCTTGTTTGATTGATGCACATATATCCTACCCCTTGAGCTTCTAAGGGGCTTTTATAGGGAATTTGAAAGGTTAGGGAAGGGTTTAGGCGGGCTAGGGTGAATGGTTCAACGTAGCCCAGGTAAACCCTTGAAACAGTGCACTGAGTAGGGGAGAAAGGGTTTAGGCAGACCAGCCCATGGGGCTGGGCTGGTTTGGTCCACCTAAACCCCTCACGAACATTTTTTTTCTTTTTTTTTTGAACGGGATGGATTTAGGTGGACCAACCCAGGTATTTGTCATTGTGTTGCCTTAGTGTTGTCATCATCAAAAAGGGGGCCAACAGGCACATAACACCACTAACATGGGATATAATGGACCAAGGGTGGGGCGTTATAGTTAAGATAACGCACCTCTCATGGGCCGTTATGCCCACCAGAACGACTAGAATCCAGCAATGGACCCTTAACTCAATACACAGGGACTATAACGCACCAGGCGAGTCACGTTAAAGCCACCCGAACATGAAAATCCACAGAAAACTCAGTACACTGACCATATAACGCACCTATAAGGACGCGTTAAATGACCATAACGTACTGGGGTAGGCGCGTTATGTCACCTGGGTTTTGTGACTCCAGAGTTCGGAACCGAAACCCCTTCCCGACAGATCAAAATCGACGGGGGACGCGGCGGAATACAAAACCAAATGAACCTGCCAACCCATACCGACATTCTAAACCTAAGCATGCCACTAGAAATAAAAGACGATGCCCATGGAATAGATTTTAATAATTAAAAGATAATTTTTAGGTATTAAAAGATTAAAAATGTACTAATTAGGAACATGCACGAAATACGAGACAAAGGACGTTGGACCACGGTGCAAGTGATACCGGCAGTGTCCTAACGAGATAAGGAATCCATCCCCCTACCTGGACGACGATGAAAACGACGATACCCTGCCGATCAGGCGAGAGGGCGATGCGCCGCCTCCCGGCCCGGCTCGACTCCACGCTCTGCGAATTGAGGAAAGCTGGGCGTCAACGCGATCCTCGCGACGCGACCAATCCAATGGTACCTCTCCGGCTTCAATCAGAGCCATTTGGACCAGAAATCGAGAAAGACACCTAAATCGAGAATTAACCCCAAAATCACCCAAAAAAATACACAAAAAATGAGGAAGATGGCGACGGATGGCGACGCAGAGGGCGTCAACGGATTCCTGGCGAGATGAGGAGTCTGTTCCCCTACCTTTTGCGTGGCGAAGATCGCGAATCGGAGCAGATCGGGCGACGGGGGCCACACCGTCTTTTTGCTCGCACGCGTCTCCACGCTCCACGATCCGAGAGAAGAAGGGTACTGACGCGATCCTCGCGTCGAGCCCGTCCCGTCGGTACCTCCCACGCATTGACCGGGATCCATTTGGACCTCGAACCGAGAGAATGGGGCTTGGAGGAGAGAGAACGTGTGATGGAGAGAGAGAGAGATTCGAGATGGAGAGAGAGTGTGTGTGTGTGTCGAGAGAGTGAGGAGAGAGAATGAGTGACGAGAGATTTTTATAAAAATTTTGGTTTTTCTTATTTTTTGGAATCCAAGACTTCGCGTAGATTTACGGAGGTCTCTATGATAAAATCACCAGTTCAAAGGAAGGAATATCCCGCGGAGGGCTCATCTATTACCCAGAAATAGGGGGGTAATCGATAAAACGTCGAGAAATATGGGACTATACTCACGGACTGGAGCATAGTGCCAAGAGACCATTATTAGCACAATTGACTTATATGTTAACCAATAGTGATAGCTTAATTATTATTTTAAGATATTCACATAAGTCGGTGAAATCAAAGATAAAATTTGACAGCATTTCCCCATATCCCGAAGGGTCACGGGGGAAAAGCGGAGGCTCACCCCCGGAGTTGCTGGGATGAGCTCCTAATTACCGGGAGGCCAACACGACGACCGGCGAACCCGAACGGATGGAAACCCCAAGGGCTAGCCTACGAAGGGCACCGATGATCCGTGGGTCATGAATATGAGTTTGATCGAACAGCCCGGACGAGACAGAGACCCCGAGGGCTAGCCTACGAGGGGTTCCATAAACCCATGGGCCACCACAATCCAAAGAGGGATGTGGGTTTAATTTTTGTTGGATCAGAGGATCCATCTATACTCTCCCTTATCGGCCCATTGGGCTCCACATTTATTGAATAACAAGTCCCTGTGATGTTTTGGTTGTTCAAAAGAAAGCTGACAGTGGATGCATTCGATGGGGAATGTTCCCCCTCCCTGGCTGGCGAATTAACATTCGTATACGTGAGAAACATAGTGATTAAAGGAGCACTTTCATATTACCCAGGTAAAGAGGGGGGCAATGAGTCATGATGACAGACTCTTATCCAATCCCTCTTAGGGTGGAGAAAACACGACAATCAATTATTCCATCATCAGGAAATCGATGACAAGCTAGGCATATAAAAGGTTAGATTGTCATTATTTGGAGTTAGCTATGAAGACACACATACCAAGGAGTTCACAGAATGGGGTAGCGTATAGACATAGCTGTATAAGACAAATATTCAAGCATTTAACAAGCAACAAGTGTGAGGATGATTTTGAAGTTTAAACATACAGCGTTGAGTTGTGGGAATGGCCTCGCTCTGCCCAACTCATGGCTATGAGTGGAGGGATGATGAGGGAACCGATCTCGAAAGTTAGCATGGAGGCATATGTATCTATGACAAATGGAGGAAATACACATTAAACACATGAGATAGCTCTGATGTGATAGATCCACCAAAGAGACCCCGGGGAGGGGGATGATGGATAGCACAATTCTTCTTGGAGGAGGGTTGGTTTGCCCGGGTGACTGATCCTGCCATAATGATGTTACAATTTTTATTCCATTTTGAAAAAAAGGAGAGAGAAAGGAAGAAGGAGAGGGGGCCTGACCCTTTGATCTATCATCTGAAGAGAGGAATTAACATGTTTTTCTGAGTGTTCTACAGGACAGTTACACAAGCAAATCAAGCAAAGCAAGGAACAACCACAAGAAACACAAGCTGTATCAAAATTTGTTCCATTCCACTAATATCTGTCAGATGTACAAAAATGAGGGTCGATGTACAAGTATATCTCTCTAACTCTCTTCTCCACCCTCCTCCTCTCCCCCTTTGTGTGAACTCTCAGCCTCTCCCTATCCTCCACCCTGAGGAGGAAGTTTAGGTGGCGCCATTGACCCTCGCGAGGCTGCACTCCTGTCACCCTGACCTCTCCTCTAGGTATCCACCCTCCTCTGATGCTCAGAGGAGGAAACAAGATAGCCTGTGCTTGAGTAAGCGCTCAGGCATCCCTCAGCTCGTGCCAGCTCACGGCCTCTCCGGTAATGCTCCTCTGCATCTCTCACACACTGCTCGGCAATCCCTAGCTTGGTGCTCAGCTGCACCCTCTCCATCTCCCTCTCTAATCTCACTCTCTCTCATCTCTCCCTCTCCCTCTCCCCCCCCTCTCTCTCTCTCTCTCTCTCTCTCACGCTCCTCCCTCTCTCTCGCCCTCTCACTCCTCTCCATGCTAAGGAGGGCGCACAACTCTATGACATCTCGGGGAAGCTCCTTTGCGTCACGACGCCTCAGCTCTATCTCTGCCATCCGTAACTCTTGCTCCTGCACCCGAAAAACTTGGTCAATGAAAAATATTCATAAATCTTTTAAGACTAAGCCAATAGGGTAAGTTACTCACCCTCTCCTGGAGGGCAGCCTCAGCTGCCTCGGCACGAGCCATTGCACTGGCAAGCTGGCTCTCAAACTCAGAATGATCGCAGGCGGGCTGTGTCGAAGAAGAGGCACTGTGGGTAGATCGGACTCTATCTAGCTCTCCTCGCTGAAATTAAAAGGATTAGCATCAATTAACAATCAAGCTCAAAAATCATCACAAAGCTGCAAGTAAGAATCTTACCAGCTCCTCCACCGTGCGCTGGAGGCCATCGCGCTGCTAGACTATGGAGTCGAGGAGCCCCTGTAGCATGGCTAGTCTCCCTCTCGATCAAACTGCGAAACCAACACAAAAAAATGTTAATCACATAATCATGAATCTTTAAGGTTTAGAGTTTGCTAAATGAATGAACTCACCTATCGGCGGGTGCCGCGGTAGACCCGAGTGCCGTAGGTCTGTGTGTAGGCCCATAGGTAGCCTCGTCTGAATCTTCTCCCGTAGGGACTAGTCGTCCACGTCGCTCCCAGTTGACCAACTGGTCGTGTGCACGTCGACGCCAGTCGTCCACTCCCTGGAGGCCGCAAAACCTCCGCTCAGGCCGAGGAACTATCTCCCTAGTCGGGAGCTGAACCGCCGCCTAGTGGATCCCCAGTGTCCTCATGATCAGTCTGTAGTGTAGCGGCTCCACCAGGTTGAGGGCGTGCAACCAGATCTCTGTCCCGAAGCAGGGGACGGCAGGCTCCACCCATGGCATCTCCCTGGTATCCCTCCGATAGGGAGTCAACACCACCTGCTGAGAAGATTATTAGTGTTCATGCCATCATAATACAACAAATTTGAAATTCTAAACTTTGTGTGGCATCACAGCTATTTTGTCCTGGATGCGCGCAACCTGGTCCTTTAACGACCGATTGTCTCGCCTCATGGTCCACCATCATGCCAAGGGAAGCAGATCTCCTTGATCCTCTAAGCCACGCTCAAGGGTGGGTAGGTACAAATATCTCCAAACCTAAAAAGCATCTCACATTTGATTAACATAAACAAATAAGTGCAAAATTCACAGAGTTTAAGGGTTTAAAGTTTACCTGAAGAAGAGGGTAGAAACCACCGAGAGAGGATAGACGAGTGGAGATACCCAAACAATCAAATAGGTGGGCTAACACTACCGCACCCCAAGCGTACTGTCCAACTTGCTCTAAGTCCTCGAGCAGGGGTTGAAATCGGCAACTCACAACATCACCCCGTGATCCTAGTAGTAACCTACTGATCAATAGGATGAGGAACCGACGTAACTCCCTGTCAGCTTGCGGTCCCGCCTCTGTAGAAAAGCTCCCTCTCTCCTCGCTCACCAACCTCGCAAGGTAGTCCGCTGCAGACTCCCCTACCTCCCTCTGTGTCTAGTATAGACTTAGGCTCTCCTATAAGGCTACCCTGGGAACTAGAGACGTCCGTCCTGTGCCCTCCAACTCCAACCCTATCAACCTACGTGCCATCTCTCGATAGCAGGGGTACGTGAATCCACTCACTGTCGTCCCGTGTACTCACAACCCTATAATGCGAGTGACGTCCTCTAAAGTCAGGATCATGTGACCCCAGGGGAAGATGAACGCCTTGCACTCAACATCCCATCTGGCCTTCAGAGCTTGAATCAACCCCACGTCTATCCTTGGCACCTCTATGACTAAAAACTCACCAAAGCCCATCTGGTGGAGGCGAGCCTGCTGAAACTCTGGCAGTGCAAGGAAGACAGCCCAGATGAGCATCCACGAGATCCGAGTACGTGCCACACCCTGCATCATTTAACAAAAAAAAAGTGGTCAGTCATCAAAAAACCAAAAAAAAAACACTCTTAATCAACACGACAGGTCATGGCGTCACGTTAATTAACGCGGTACCTGTTAGCACCACGCTCCCTTCCGACCGTCCGCTGGCCGTTTCCCTCTTCCCAGGACGATTCACATGGGCATTTTGCCCTCTACAATGTGCCAGGGGCACAACCATCCCTCTCTCACAATCATGTACAACTAAAATCACATAAAAAATGGGTTTTTTGGAAGCAAAAAGGATCATTTTCTTACCTCTCTCACGGCGTGAACCGTCGACGCTTTGGTGGGTTTCTCGGCACCTACGGCCTCCTCCGCTTCCCCGGTGGCACTCAACGTCTCCTCACTGTCACTCCCGGTCGTCCTAGCTGTCGAGGACGCTCCCACATCAACGCCCTCCATTATTTCTTCTGCCGACGGAGCTCCCACTTCACCCTCTTCTTGGGAGGATGGCCGATGGCGCACCGCCCTCCACTCCGAACGCCGGAGGCCCTACTGGGCATCCACTGGTGGTTGGACAAGTGTAGGGACCAAGGTATGCCTCTGGTCTTACGTTTGAATGAGTTTAAGGCGTGGAGGAAGACGAGCGGCAGAGCCCATTTTTGAACGGCTTCCGCGTGATTAACGCGGTGGTATGTAATGCCACGATAATTATTAACGTGGTATTATGTATAGCCGTGTTCCAAAAAATCCATCAAAAAAAAGAAAAAAGATCTCTTACTCTTTCATTCAACAAAAAATAACACAAAAAACAAAAACAAAACAAAAAAACTCTTGTTCCCTCATTTTATCATCACCTCAAAAAAAAGAAAGAAAAAAAAGAAAAAAACTCTTGTTTTCTCATTTTATGATCACCTCAAAAAAATCACTTGTTCTCTTATTTTAAAAACAAAAAAAATGTGTTTTCATTTCTTCTGTGGTGTTATGTTTATCTCCCATTTTATATTAAATCCATATTTCAAATGATAAAGGAACTTACTTTATTAATGTTTTGATCGCTATTCTATCACGATCCCTTCTCATCTATAGTCTTTCTTAAGTACATGATGCATACCCCGATGCGTGGCCATTAGATACACTTTGCACTCTTAAACACACTTTCTTGGACTTATGATCCTCTCCGTTGGATATTCCTTTCACCAGATTAGGTGATCTTGTTTCAAGGTCTCCGTAAGTCTCCGTGAACTTGAGATTCTCACTAGGACGTCGAGATGATTGTACCCTCAAAATTCAATTGTCTAGAAAGCACTTTACTGGAGTTTTCTGTGTTCTGGTCACTAGCGGCCCTCTGAAAATTGCAATCATATAGTAGCGGCCATTCCCTTGACCGCCACTGTCACCTAGCGGCCCTTTCTATGACCGCATAGTCCAGTTCATTCACTACGTCGACTCTGTCAATAAATGGTCTAGGAAACGATCGCTATTTCCCACAAATGATCCAGTCATGACCACAATTGTTCTCAGCATGTTAACCCAGAGTTTGACCCAAGGGTTGACTTTTCTAAGTTCCTAGATGGTCTTTTGATCATTGGGAATCCAAACCTTATTCAAATGGATAATTAATGAATTATGAAAGATAAAGAATGTGTCGTTATGCTGCTGGATTCCTCTCGTAGCGTAACCTTGTTTAAATCATTTGTTGAACTCTCATGATCTTATATTGGTACGTTCTTACCTTGATTGTCATTATCATGGACTATTGTTAAATTTATTACATTACTGGTCGTACTTTATTGTTGTACTTGTGAAATTATCTTGATTTATACGTGAAGATACAATTCAAGTACTGATTGTGTCCAAGGGCTCAACGCTAGTCTCCTCAGCTGATTGTCGGAAACATACTATAAACCATAGGGTATGATGCTACTAGCGTCGCATTGCGTTGGGAGTACTTTCTTTATAAATAAGTAAAATCCATGAGACTATCTCATGATTGAATTATTACATACTTGTTACATGACGTTCTAGTACATAGCCTTTACGGTCATGAAAGTGAAAAGTGGAAAGTGAAAGTGCATTCTCGTTTCATGTGAGCATATTCTCATTCGTGAAAGGCCATATTATATTCTTACTTGATCATGCTCACCTTCTACATGTACATTCCTATCTCAATATACATCATGTTACTTGTGCTACTTTGGTTTTACCGCATGTTCTACCGTATTTTCCTTATCTTATTTTCTAGAGCTAAAATATTAATCATTTAAATATTACATCTATGTTGAAATGAAGATACC
>JANBPO010005793.1:0-21746 GCA_024336825.1 Amorphophallus titanum | reverse complement strand
CGGCGCGGCGGTTGGAACTAATACTAGGCAAGCAAAGAGGAGAGGCAACCGCACGTACCTAGCCGTCCGAAGGACCGACTCCGGTCGAAGACGTGGGTGCGCCAGGGAGCGTACACACCCGGCTGACACACTGCATCGAGGAAGCTTGGTGACGTCCCTTCTAATACATGCACTACGCTCCACGCAAGGAGGGGGGTTCACGGGGGTGGGGACGACCAATTACACACACTAACCTCGCGCAGGAGGGGGGATCGCAGGGAGGGGAAACAAACTATCGACCATACGCCGAGCACGGACATCCGATCGAGGTGCAGCCAACTCCTGGATGATGATCGAGGGACGCCCAAGGATGCCTGAAGGTCTCGTCCCGAGTTGCTGTCGTTGGATGGAGATGGCGGCGGTGGCTGTGGGCCTGTGCAGTTCTGCCATGTAGGACAGATTGGCGCAGTCGTGGTGCGTTGGCCGGTATGGGTGCTGTGGAACTCCAATCATGACGGGACCAAGTCATGGACGCTGCTGACAGAGTGGTCTACGCACCCTCAGAAGATGGCAGCTGTCTGATCACCTTGCTGGATGTGGCCATGGGAACGGCCGTCATCAGGTTTCTGGGCAAACAGTTGGACCAGTCACTCATAGTTGTGGGGGAACTCCCAGTTCTGATGTCAGATCGGGATGAGACCACTTGCGTTAGTTCCGTATCATCGAAGGTTGCAACTTTTCTGAAGACTATCTGACCTGAAACGGAGAGGAAGAGGGGGTATCAGGGCCGACTTGACAGCAGCCTATCCTGGGCGAACAGGGGACTCTGGGTCTGGCGTGACTGAGGGAGAATGGCCGCCCTAGATGGAGACGACGTCAAAACCAGGAAGGACCACCTCTGGTGCGTCGGCACTTCGGAGGAGCAGAACCCTCATGAAGAGAGATCTAGCTGAATCGCACAGGGGCGGGCGGTGGAGCTGCTACCAGATGGTGCTCAGGTTCAGACCTGAGTTTGGCGCAGTTGCACGAGAACGGGCGGTGCTAACGGTGCCGAGGTTGGATCACCGCGGGATCACTTCTGGGATGAAGCTGACTCGACGACGTACAACTCCACAGAAGAAAGCTTCGGCTGGTTTGCACGGTGGATGCCGGGGTAGTCTCTACAAGCTTGACCTCTGCTGTAGGCTGGTTGCAGAGAGCAGCAACGTGATCTTCTCGATCCACGGGAGGGCGTAGCGGCGACGGGGCGACGCCGGGGTGCCGTGGACGCTCGGAGCCAAGGAGGGCGGACCTGAGTGCAGAGGGAGAGGGGGCTGGGCAAGGCCCTAAATCACACCCCCGGGGTTATCCCTCTGTTCACTCCGACTTTGTGCCCCCCCCCCCCCCCCCCCGGGGCCTGAAATGAAGGGGTTGAACCCCCTAAATCGAGCCAAACAAGGCCTTCACCTCACCCGGATCGCCGCCGCTATCACTGGCACTGGGAAAGAATAAGGAAAAGGGGGGGAGAAGCCTTGCCGCTGCCGCTGAGTTACCGTCCTCGTCAAACAGTAAGGCCGCTGCCACCCTAGTCATCCTATGCAAAGAAGGGAATGAGGAGAGGACCACCGTCATCTTTACCATGGCCGGAGAATGGGAGGAGACCCCAGGAGCTCGCCACTACTGCTGCCATAAATGCAGAAGGGGATTGGGGGAGGTTAGGGTTCAAACGGGACTCGAATCAAGAAGAGGAGGAGGAAAAGGGGTTTAAGAAGGGGGCTTCTTTGGCCTAATCCGATGTGGGAAAGGGCGCATTGTTTTAGCACCCTCCCATGCTGGTTCAAAGTCATTTGGCACTCTAATTTTAACTGCACCGATTTAAGATCATAAAGCTATTTAGGTCATGCCATTTTAAGGCCACATCAACATTCCTACACCGTTTTAACTACATCTCATGTTTCTCGTGCCATTTTAAGGCCACATCAACACTCCCATGCTATTTTACAGCTTTGAATACCCCGTGCCATTTTAACACAGCTTATCATTTCCCCACGCCATTTTAACAGCACTATAGCTACATTGAATCAATGGTTCATGCTGATCAAGATGAAGAATATGCTCGGTCAAGGCACATCCACCGGTCCCGCATCGCTCATTCCTCACATGCGACACCTGCGGCTAGGGGGCATTTGTTGACACCTAAAATATAATCAGATGGCAATCATGCACGAATGATGAAAGGATGTGACCTATTGATGCATGAAAGTCGAAGAAAGTCAATGAGGAAGGTTCACCCGAACTACTGAAGCCTTAAGATACCCGATGGATGGACTCCATGACTCATTTCTTAGAGCTCGATGATGCTGGATGGCAATCCAAAGCTAACAAGTTGGTGTTGACTCGTTCGCACCGAACAAACCCCGTCCAGGAGGACGAAAATATCCTTGGTGGACCACCACCTGAAGAAAACACCATTCGAGGGGAAAGATGTATCTGGTCCCACCATGAGGGTTTCTGAAGGCCCTATCAGTAGGAAAGCCCGAGTGACCAAATTAAGAGCACAGATTGCACCGGATGTGGTTGATGATACCCCGAAAGACAGATATAGAAGGGGGGATGAATATGTCTGTCTAATTAAACTGTACTTTCTGTTGGACTGAACTCTGTTGTAGTTAGTTATTTATTTCTGTTACATCTGTTCTCATGCTTTATTTCATATTTCTATGTACACCACACCTATCCGTTTATCCCTTCTGGGTCTTCGGGCTCGTGGGAGGTGGGCCGAGGTTCGAGTCGCGCTGATTCCTTTCCGGTACTTAGATCCCGGGTCGCTGCACGCCCCGACGCCACCAGTCACGGTCGGCGCCGTACCGGCCTGCCCCTGCCTTGCAGTGCGCCGGCCAGCTTGTCGGCACCGCCGTCGCCGTCGTCCGCGGTGGCCTCCCTACCGCACCCGCCAGCACCGCTCCAGCGTCGTTAGTCACCCCCGCAGATTGCCGTCTGTGCCCAACCCACATCGCCACCGTCGCCTGCCCGATCTGCATGACCCTTCTCGCCCACACCGCCAAGCCGCGCTGTCCTGTTGCTACGAAGAACGCTGATGGTGAGATCTTGGCCTTTAGCACTGGTGCTCACGAGGGCAGCAGAGGCATTTCACAGGGAGCCAACTGTTAGAAACATTATTGTGCACGGTTTATCAAATGCTATGAATAGTAACATTGATCAATTACTAATGTTCATTTATGGCCCATAAAAGAGTTCAGTCTCATTGTTCGTGTATTTATTTGGTGCATCTCCTATTACTGATGTGGAACTAAGGTGGCCAGTGAGCATAGATTTGTAACATATCATATGTTTGAAATAATGTCCATGGGGGCTTGAATTAATTTGATAGGGTGAACCAATTTTGTCCTGGTGAATGCCAATTAATGTTAATGATACCAAATGTTGATCAAGGAAGAGACACAAGGATATGCAATTTCAATTCTTGAAAAGTTGGCCTCAAAGATATGATATCATTTGTTGGAATAATTTATTTTGACATTTATGCAACGTGAAGTGTTCAAGATGACATGCATGCTAAAAATGCCAAGGATGCAAATATGCACACGATGAGCTTCATCTTTCAGATGTAATGAATATGCACTATGTAAATGCTAACCATGCAAGCACACAAGCACAACCGTCATGCACACAAATACTACATATAGTAACTCCCTCTAACTGAGGCACAGGTTAACAAAAGTGCATGAGATTTAAATTCAAACTATTATATATGAAGCATAACCAAGAGATTTATGCATTCATAACAATATGTACTTCATAAACATAAATGTAAACAAATTAATAGAATACATACACCACAAAAATACCCAGAAGTGAAATGCGATGTAATGAATAATGAGCTTCAAAATATATTGATTTTCAAATTTTCTTATTTTTCTGAGGGAGTTAAAGTATTTTAATAATTATTACGGGTATTTATGCAATTAAGGGTTATTGGGTGTTTAAAATAAAAAATAACATTTTTTAACAAAAAAATATAATTAATAATTTTTTTAACCTTAAACCCCCCCACCCACTAATCTCTCTCACTCTCTTGTTATCTCTCTCTCTCTCTCTCGATTTCTCTCCCTCTCTTACCCTCTCTCTCCCAACATCTCTCTCTCTCTCCTTCTCGATTTCACCGTCTTCAGGGCCCGACCGGGATGTGGGGGACGCCGTTGGAACCAGCGCGGTGAGGGGATCGCGTTGACGCCCTACATTCCATGGTTCGTGGGACAGTTGGACGGGACGGCGCGAGAGGGGCGCGGCCTCCACTTCGCATGCATGCGGTCGGAACGGTCGATTCGGTGCGATTGAGGTAGGGGGATGGGACCGCCTCTGCGTTAGGAACGTTTTGATGCCACATGCATGCCGATCCGTGGCCATTTAGCCTAGTTAATGTCCATTTTTTATTTTTCCTAAAATTGTGGTAATTAGTGTTTTTAATTATCCATGGGCATTGTAATTATGTTTTCTAGCTTCTATTGAGTGGTATGGCTGCGGTGCGTGGCAGGTTACAGGTTTTTACAAGTTTTTGTAGCGAATCTCATCGATTTTGGTCGACCGGGGGTGATTCAATTTCAAACCGAACCCGTTCGCCGCCCAGCTCACATGGCGGTCACTCCAAGTGACTGTTATGTATTTAACGCACAACCTCTGGCGCGTTATACCCATTTGGCGGACCACAACCTATCCGTTATGCTCATGCAAACTTTAGATAGGTCGTTAGTATAACGCCCCCATCCATGATCATTATAGTTGTGGAAAAACTGTGGATTTTCCACGTTCGGGTGGCCTTAACGGACCGCCCTTGGTCTGTTATAGTTTCTGGGTATTTAAGTTCAACAAAAATCACTCGGGTAGTCATAGCGGACCAGTGGTGGCGCGTTATGCGGGTAGTCATAGCGGACCAGTGGTGGCGCGTTATGCCATATAACGCACCATCACTGATCCGTCATGATCGCTGTGTTTGGAATTAGAGCAGATGAGAATGAAGGACCAGAGGAGGCGCGCTATATCACTTTAACGCACCCCACCTGATCCGTTATGATCTATGACAGGGCAGAGGTGATCCGTTATGTTCTATAACGGGGCAGCACTGATCCGTTATAATCTCTGCTATCCTAAGAGTAATGAATCATTGTTCTAATGCATTCTTCGCCATGTTTAAGTTATTTTATGAATAAAAGTGCTGCGCAGCAGTAAGCCATACTCTAGTCTGAGTGTGGGGTGGACGTAGGTCTGGAGGACCGAACCACCTAAAAGGGATGCTGAGAGGTATGAGATGAAGTGGAAGGTTGTGGAGATGAAAGTGAAGGTTGCGTAGGCAATAGTGCTTGGCCAACGACAGAGGGATTTGGTGAAGGCATATGTGGAGCGGGATGAGGGGGTACATAGACGGCATCCACATGCTCGAGGTGTGGTGGCAGATGTGGGTATGAGGGGACGGGAGGCTGACTCATGGAAGATTGATATGTGGAGGGTTGATATTCGGAGGGTGCGATGTAAGTGGGAGGTTTATATGAGGTGGAGTGCGAGTAGGTGGTAGATATGGAAGGTTGACTTATGGAGGGTTGATATGTGGAGGGATATGTGGAAGGAGAGGTGCATGTGGATGTGGAGGGTGGAAGTGACTCGGGGTCAAGGGAACTTTAGATTTGTTGGCGATTGAAGTGGGCTCGACTATAGAGTTGTTTCCAGGAGGTGATATCATTAAGGGCTAAGATGAAGCGATATTTCGGCGTTGCATTAGAAATCAGCATCTTGAATAGCTCTCCCTCCAGAATGTGCCCCGGGACTTGCGTGGTCAGGCGATGCCAGTGGTCGGCAAAGGTGGAGAATTCCTCTTCGGACTTCATCTTCTCGTGGGCCAGATCCACCATAGAACACCTGGGCCCAACTTGGTCTTGAAACTGCTGAAGGAACTTGTCTTAGACAGCTTGGAAATTCACAACTTGCTCTTGCGGAAGAGAAAAGAACCAATCCCGAGCTGGGCCTTCCAAAGAGAGACCAAATAGATCGGCCATCAAGCATTAGTCATGTCGAAACTGGGCCGACTCATAAAAAAACTCCTTCAAGTGCACATACGGGTCATCGACTCCACCATAGCGGCGATATATGGCAATTTACGAAGGTGGCGGGAGTCGAAGATTTTGGAAAGTGAATGGAACACTTAAGGAGGATTTGGGATCAATTCGACATTGAAGTTCATTAAGTTCGCGTTGGGTTTGAGCAATCATTTCCTAGGTAGGGAGTGATCGAGAATAGTGCAGGCCAGCCTGAGCAAGAGGTTGTGAATTTAGACCAGGATGGTGATGATGGGCCGGATGCGAGGATCCGGACTGAGAAGAAGAGAAGCTCATTCCAGGAGTGGAAGGATATGCGGGCCTAGAAGAAGTATAAGCATGAGGACCCATTGGACTAGCAGCATAAGTGGGAGGAGGCCCATGAAGATAAGAAGGCCCATCATGAAGGGAAGGCCCATTTATGTCTGATAGAAAATTGAATGAGTTCTTAAACACACTCATTATAACTTGTGAGCAAGTTGCGGATTTGTTAGCTCTAATGCGTCGAATTCAGGCACAGTCACTTCTGAAGATCTCTGAGAATCAACTTCACTTTGTGGAGATCAAAATGGCAATAGAGAATCTGAACATTCAGACTGAACATTTATGACAAGAACATGATGTATTTGCTCAAAGAATCAATGCTATTTCTGGTTAGGTTCAGGGGAGCATGATCCAAGTTGGTAACACTTATGAGAAAATGGATCATATTCAGTATCTTGTAGAAAAATTAGTAGCTGAATCCAAAGAAGTTGTAGCATCTCAAGCAGCAAGCACATCCACTTAACAGTCATCTCAAATTTATTGCTTGATGCAAGAATCCTTTGATAACCTTCTTTCTCATCTCAAGTAGTTACAAGACCAAATTCATCACAATGATCAGAGAACAGTTGAGAAGTTTGCTGAATTAACCTATAGGGTAGATGGAATTCCTTCTTCTGCTCGTGCCTCCTCAAGCAGACCTAGTCCGGCTAGCAGATAACTTCTCTCCTACATCTTTTTGTTGCTGACAAAGGGGGAGAAAGCATTGTTTATCCTCATGTGTCTATATATACAGGGGGGAGAGGCTGTCTGATGTCAAGACAAGAGAACAGGCGCAGAGCAAGGTGGCAGAGGCAGAGGTTACAGGAGGTTGATATGGTTTAGAGGCTGCTGTATTCAGATTGTCTTTTAACTCAGGGGGAGAATGTTTCAGATAATTAAGTTGTTTGACGTCTGTTGAAACTCTGGCTCTATAGCTTAAAAGAAAACTCTCACTTACTTATGTGTGATGACTAGTCATACACTGGTCTATTTTGCTGTGAACACAAAGTTGTTAGCACTATATTGCATCTAGTTTACTGATTTATTTGATTGCTAATTTCCTCATCAGAATAACACATGACTCACAGTTGTCATCATCAAAAAGGGAGAGATTGTTGTGCCCTAGTTCTGATGATTGTTTTGATGCTGACAATCAATGAGTCATGACTAAAATCAAACATGCATAAACATTGTCCTTTGAATGTTCATAGTGCATTTCACCATTCTGATAGCATGTTCATTCTGATGCATGTTCGAACATCCCATGTGGCTACACTCGATTACATTTCTATCTTGTGATTTTGTCTTGTATGCTGATAGTAAGTTTCATAAGTCCATGCACTTTCTCTCAAAGAAAATCTGTGCATTCTTTGCATTCGTGCACGTTTCCCTTGCATACACAAGTCCGTGCAAAAAGGGTTATTTGGAGTGTTGTAGTTACGCATTGAAATTCTAACAATAGTAGGAAAATAAATTTATAGAATTAAATTAATATTCTAAGAAGAATAAAATTACATTTTATAATAATTACAATAACTACAGAGTCCAGTCCACAAGTACAGTCAAGGAAAAGGAACGTACACCACCTCAGGGCCTATCCCGACAACCTGGCGAGCTAGCAACTAACAAACCTCTGACTGGAATGCTCCACTCCAAGGAGAAACACCGCACCTAAAAAATAGGGGGTAAGTCTTATCTTACTGGCTCAGTAGGGGTCTCGCGGATCCCTACCACAGCAAAAACAGTGAATAAGAACAACGTAGGAGCAACAAGTAAAGAACAATAGCCGTAGCAATAATAAAATAACACTGGTACACATAATGACGGTGATTGGAACCAAAAGGCAATAAATGGAGGAAACACCCACAAGACCTCTACTCTACCTTGACTCCCACGATCAGACAATCCGTCCTCATAAACGGAAGCACTAACAAGGCCTCACTGTCACATGCTGAACTAACCCCCTTGGGAGAACCACCGAACACTAGAACCCATCGATCCCAAGCTAGAATCAGCAAAAGAACCATGCCCAATACACAGGGCGACATCAGCCCATCCGTCAAAAAGGCCACGATAATGTTGTCAGTACCTCCACGTTCACGGCATAGGGTCCGCCACTCGAGTAAATACAACATGGCCAGATGCATCCACCAACATCTTATACTGAGCCAAGGCCTCATATGTGCGCACATTACTCACACCCAGGTCTCGAGAGGAGCAGGAGAGACACTCACACACACCACACCCTCGGACTGACTAGGATCTACACCTCTGCACCCAACAGTATGGCCATGTCCAGCTACCTGACATGGGGTATGTGCAACTGTAGCCATCAACAATGTACTCTTGTCCTAACCAAGGTACACACATGCTCAAGCGATCTCACCTCCACAGGAGCATTGTACACACAAGGTGATCTCACTCGGTCTAGTCACGACAAGCCCTCTAAGCAGAGAAAATAGTAGGGCTCACAGCTCCGTGATCTCGAGGGAAACCACCCCTAAGCTCTCATGGGAACTAGCTCCGCACTCTCGTGGGAAACCCGAGGACACGCGTATGCACACTCTTGAACCACGGGGAACCTCGAAACAACACTGCTGGCCAATGGGGAAATCATCTAAGGCGAAGGATGGCGATCTCATCTCTTCTCCATATTTCAGTGTGCAGCCAGCATCTTCTAACGCAACAACGTCTGGCAACCGGCATTTGGCCTTAAGTACAAGGAATTCATGTTACTCAACTTAGTCTTGATTTTGTTATCATCAAAAACACTGGGATATGTACAACACACGAGATAAGTCCTCTTCATCTGGCGCCATCTGTGGGAAACGAACAAAGAGCCAGCATGGTGCAGAGGAGTTCTAGCAGGAGGACCGCTGGCGGAAAAGGAAAAGCCATGGCGACAGAGGAAGGCGCACCTTCCCATCCTATGGGGAACACCCCATCACGCGCCAGTGACCCGACCGGTAATAACCCCCCATCCACTATGGAGGGGCAACCCCCTATCGGAAGCATAGACCCCCTCTAAACCCTCAACACAAAATTGGATAGCCTCATTGATCTAATGAGGACCAAGGCGGCCAGGGCGGCGCATTTGTGACTTCACCGGGAGTGCCCCCACCATGGTGATGCTTCCTTGCAAACTGCAGGGGGCTGCTTCATCCTCTGGGGATGGCAAATAATTCGCAACCGATCAGGTGGACCGCCTCAAGCCCCTCCCCTAAAATAATAAGCCTCCTCTACTTCAAGGAGAGAGAAGTCCAGAGTGAGTCGGTTGCCTCTGGGGACAGAAGCTCTCTAAGGGCTTCGAGGCAGCATCCAGGAGCACCCTCGTAGCCCCTTGACCCAGCGACAACTGGAGTTGTCCCTCCGGCTGTGAGACTTTGAGAGGCATTTCGCAGAGCAAGAGCGCGCCGTCCGCGCCTTGCAGAAGGCCTCTCCTGTGGAGGATGAGGAGAAATCCCCATTCTCTTATCACGTCTTGAAGGCAGAGATCTTTCCCAGGATCTCCCTCATGACCTTCAAGTCATATGACGTCCAGGGTGACCCAGCGAACCACTTTGACAGCTTCAACGCCCTAATGACTCTTCATGTGGCATCTGACGCCATCAAGTGTCGAGCATTCTTGACCACACTGGTCCAAGGCGCTCAGGCATGGTTCCAGGCCCTCGCCCCCGGTTCCATCTGAGACATCAGGCAGTTCAGGCGAGTGTTAAGGAAAGCTTCATCAGTAGCGGTCCCCCTAGCTCAATAGCGGGGCTGTTGGCGCTCTAACAGGAACAGTGGGAGAAGCTGCGGTACCCCACTTGGATGTAGCCTCGGCCATAACTGTGCTGACTGGAGGCACCCGCGATGAAAACCTTCGGCGTGAGCTAGTCCTGCATCCTCCCACCTCTAATGTCGAGCTAGTGACCTTGGCATTGTGCCATGCTGAGTGTGATGAAGTCCTCAGTGCCTGCCATGGCACAACTAGCTCCGATCGGGAGGGGGACAACAAGCGAGCATCTGTAGCAGCTCCACCGCCCACCCCTGTGCGAATCAGTCAGAGCTCTCTTCATGAGAGTTCTTCTTCTCCGAAGCACCGACGAACTAGAGGTGGTCCTGCCTGGTTTTGACAATACGTCCGTCCAGGGCGTCTAATCTCCCTCAATCACGCTAGACCCGGAGTCCCCTATTTACCCAGGACAGATTGCTGCCAAGTCGGCCCCGAGACCCCCTCCTCCTCTCTATTTCAGGTCATGCAGTCTTCAGCAAAGTTGCGACTTTCAACGAAATGAAACCAACACAAGTAGTTTCATCTCGTTCCGACGTCAGCACTGGAAGTTCCACTACGACCATCGGCATCCTATCCTGCTATTCGGCCAGGAACCTGACGCCGGCCATTCCTGTGACCACGTCCAGTAAGGTGATCAGACGGCCGCCATCTACTGAGGGTTCGTAGATCTCCTTGTCAGCAGCATCCACGACTTGGTCCCGTCATGTTTGGAGTTCAACAGCGCCCGTACCGGCCGACGCACCATGACCGCGCAAACTAGTCCTACGTGGTAGAACTACACAGGCCCACACCTGCGGCCGCCATCTCCATCCAGTGATATCAGCTCAGCGCCAGACCTTCAGGCATCCTTCGACATCCCTCAGGCTTCGTCTAGGAGTTGGCTGCACCTCGATCGGACGCCCGAGCTCGGTGTACGGTCGTCCGCTCATTTCCCCACCCCGCGATCCCCCCTCCTGCGTGAGGGTAGTGCATGTAACTGTTTTCCCCTTCCCGTGAACCCCTCCCTGCATGGAGTGTAGTCAATGTACTAGCAAGGATCGTCGCCAAGCTTCCTCGATGCAGCGTGTCCGTCGGGTGCGCACGCTCCCCGACGTGCCCTCGTCTTCGACCGGAGCCGGTCCTTCGGATGGGCTAGGTACGTGTGGCTGCCTCTCCACTCTGCTTGTCTAGTATTAGTTCCAACTGCAGCGCCTGTGTGAGGAGTGCCCGATCCATATTTCCACTACTTCCGTGAGTTCTTACTGTCGGTGAGAGAGTGCACATCTGAACCGATCCCCTCGGTATCGGTCTACCCGGTTGAATCCGGTGCCCACGACTTGTTCCCCGGGTGGTTCATCACCACTCACCTCGCTACTGGGACCGTGTCTGACCCTCTCGCGAGCCACAACTCACCGATCCATCACTATGAGCCCCGAGTGGAGTTCACAACGTGCGCGAGTGTTAGCTTTGTCGCTAGACGACCTGTGCTTGTTGATTGCTGGCTTAGGGTCCCGTGTCTCGATCGGGTTCGTCCCGCGTCAGGTGCCCAGGGATGGATCCCTGGGGAAAACCCTCTGATGCTTAAGTTAGCGATTAAGGTGGAGCATAGATGCAGGGGGAGATGGTAGGAGGAAAGAGGGGTGCAAGATCGCCCTCCCCCAAGAAGTGTGGTGGTTCTTACTCAGGACTGTTGGTTACCTCACTGGAGGGTCTTCCAGGGTTTATATAGCAATCCATTTAACATAAGAATCCAGGGAGTCCAAGGAGCAGAGGGGATTCAGGGGAGGTTACGTCCTTATTATAGGCTCATTATAGCACAGGGACTTTTGCTCTCCCTTATCCTTTGGAGTTCCCTGCTCCTTAAAGCTGCGTAACAGACGCTTGGGCGAGCTCTCGATGGTCAGTCCGAGCCTAGGACGCCAGCTGGGGGTCTTCTCGAGTGGTGGGCGCGTAGATCGGACAGGGTGTTTTGGGCCCCCATAGGGGCATTCCTGATCGATCTATCACTTGGACTTCCAGACCTGGGGGTCACCTAGGAAGTGCTGGTCTGAGTGGATTTTGGGCTTAGCGTAAGTGGGCCCAGAATGGGGCTATCACTTTGGGAAGCTAGGCCTGGTTCGGTCATATTGGACCTGGTTGGGTTGTGCTCTTAGGTGATACATTTTCCCCCTCTCCAATTCTCTCTTTGAGACCCAAAACCCCAAATACAATAGAAAATCTCAGGGGCCAGTTATCGAAGGAGTCCAAACAAATGAACAAGTGCAAGCCGTCAGTTTCCCATTCTCCAACCAATCCGCTCCGCCTCGCTTCTAATAGCCTCCTCGCAACCCTCAATTCCCCGTTCAGCCAAATGCCCAACCATCATTCCGTGTACCTCAACAGCCACAACAACCACCATAATACTGTAGTGTTCCACCTTCCAACGGCTACGCACCCAAATGCCCGGGTCCGAAGAGGGCTTAGTATCCCCCTTTGCCTGAAACCCTCTCAGACATCTTTTTAGCCCTCATGTCCATTGGTGCTTTGCAACTTCCTCTGGAACGGCCTAATTGGAACCCGACCATTGACCAATCCAGGTACTACATGTTCCACCGGCAGCCAGGCCGCACAATTGAGAGCTACTTCCAGTTCAGAGATTGTGCTGAGATGCACAAGGTCATCACCAAGATCAATGAGAAAAGAAGGCAGGTGCCAAGACAACAAGCACAATAGCTACCTCAGTAGTAGCAGCCTGCATAGGACCTGGAGATTCATCGGAATCTGATGCCGAACCACCCGCCCGCTCCAAATTCTCAGCCACCAGCACTGGCTCAAGTAAACATTGTCCATCACCCGGCCCCCAACGTCGGGTGGTCTTATGATGATGAGTCATCCGTCCAGCGGCTCTTGGCCCTCCACCACACCTATCAGAACCCCCTCTCTCCCCTGGCTCCACCTCCACCTTCCACCCCCATCATCCTTTCGCCAAACCATCAAGCCACCACCACTATGCTGACCACGCCTGTCATTCCTTACAAACCCCTCATCTTACCACCTACCGCCCCCATTGTGCCACCTGTACTTGCTCCCCCGCAAGTGCATGTTCCGCCCGTTGTTGTCACCCTGCCATCTAACCTTCAATCCATCATCCTTCCAGCAAGACCCATTAACACCTCTACTACCCCCATTACCCCCGAAACCAATACCCCTGCTCTCATACCACTCATCCACCCCATTGGGCCAATTAATCCACCTCCCATCGGCACTTCTGATACCTTACCAGCCTAGAACCTTGCCCTTCGGAGTGGGCATTTGTTCCATCAGAACTACCTTACAACCAGTGCATATGTACCCAATTCCTAGTTTCCACAGTAGGCTGCTGATCAAGAGGAGGCAAATCCACTCCCAGGCATTCAGTATGATTTACTACATCATTTGGACTGGATGCCTGCGAAGATCTCAATGCTAGATTTGATCAAACGGTCCAAGTTGCACCAAGATGCATTACAGGACTTTCTTCAAAAGGTCCTAGTGAATGAAGACATGGCGGTTGACAGCCTGCCATCAGCTCTGGCGAGGGTGTCTAAAGGGTCGGATATTACTTTTTTTGAGACTGAGTTAGCACCTCCTGAGGCTCACCAGATGCCACTTTGCATTTGTATCACCTTGAATAAGGTGAGTATCGATGCAGCTTTGGTCGACACTGGAGCCTCTATTAATGTTTATCCACTAAACACCCTATGGGCTTGCAATGTTTTAGAAGATTTGCTGAGACCCACTCCTACCACTATAGCAACTTATGACAACTTGAGGAGGCCCTGCCATGGGGTAGTCATTGTGCAAGCTGAGCTTAGGCCATTGACGAACTCTCAGTCTTGCTGTCTGGTTCAGGAAAGCATATCCTAATGGGATCTCTTAATAGCATACTTGTGCTATTGTGCGTTGATTTGGATTTTCAGTGTTTGTATGTGTTTATAATAGTTAAGATATTTCACTATTGATGAGTAAAATCAATCCTTATTGGACTTCTTTTATGGACTTTGCTTTTATGAGCCATGAAGGTCTTTTGCATAGGAAATATCAACATAATGACATCTTACCTGAAGCTTTTGAATATACTTTTGGTCATCCATGTCCAAACTGATCCATGGCTTTTTAGTTTGAATGCCTAATATGCATACCTGCTTATTGCAGATTATTGGATGTGAAGCTGTATCTTATTTTCATGATATGATCGAGCAAATGATCATGTGGGGTTTTGAAGAGGGCAAAACACTTTTTGGATTTGGCTATGACTTTCGGCAAAGTAACAGGTTCGTCTTATTTAGAGTTTATTTTGTTTATCAGCTGATTGTATTTGATACATATGGAACAGGGGATTACAATTTGCACAAAGCTATATTGACATTCAAGAATGTGGTTATTGTCATGTCAGGCTTGAGGAAACAATGAATAGGTTTTCCAAGAAATTGGAGTCAGCATACACTGCATCTGGTGGGAAAAAACTAAACATTATAACACACTCCATGGGTGGACTGCTGGTCAAGTGCTTCATGAGTCTGCACACTGATGTAAGAACGTGTCAAAACATTTGTTTTTCTTTTTTTGGCTGCTGCTCATGGTAATCCCAGAACTTTTGACTGGCCTTTTTTATTCACAGGTTTTTGAGAAATATGTTAATAGTTGGATTGCAATTGCTGCCCCATTCCAAGGTGATTAAGAAATTCCCTTGCTTATAATTCTTTATGAACTTCAGCTTCCTATCACAGAGTTTGGTATCAAACATCAAAAAAGCCACGATCTACGTGTGTGTGTGTGTATCTACCTTGATCTAGTTCTTCTTGTGTGTAGAGTGATGTGTCTGCTACAGCAAGTGTGTGTATTATTGATCCAGTTGTCAGATCATGTTGGAGACCTCATCTCCCTGTGCGTGTGTGTTTGTGTTGGGACGTGTCTGCGTGTGTGTGGGCAGACATCATCCTGTGTGTGTGGTTGGAGTATATCTCCGTGTTGGGGGCAAGTTATTGGCAAGTATATTAGGGTCATTTTAACAAGGATTTAGAACACTAAAATCGTAGAAAATCATCATGAAACAACTTATATTGAAGGTAACACTTAAAACACCTAGTTTGGGCATGCATCTACTAAAACGTGAAATTTGAGTCGGCCGCCGATATCGGCCCGTTCGGTTGCGCATGTGCTTGTTTGCTAGTAGGTCCGAGGTCGTGTCACATCATTACCTCTGCAGTGAGAGATTGATTTTGTTATCGAGGTTATGCCTGGTACTGGGCCTTTGTCGAAGGCTCCTTATCATATGGCTCCCACTGAGTTGAGGGAATTGAGGGCGTAGTTGCAGGAATTGCTCACCAAGAGGTATATTCATCCTAGCTTTTCCCCTTGGGGTGCACCGGTATTGTTTGTAAAGAAGAAAGACGGTAGTCTGAGGTTGTGTATTGACTACCGGTAGCTGGACGAGGTGACCATTAAGAACAAGTATCCACTGCCACGGATTGATGATTTGTTCAACCAGCTTTAGACTGCTCGAGTGTTCTCGCGGATTGATCTACGGTCCAGTTATTATCAGCTACAGATTTGTGAGTCCGATGTGGAGAAGACTGCGTTCAGTACGAGGTAAGGACATTATGAGTTCTTGGTGATGCCATTTGGGCTCACCAATGCCCCTGCGGCCTTCATGGATCTGATGCATAGGGTGTTTCGTCCCTACTTGGACCAGTTTGTGGTTGTGCTCGTGGATGATATCCTTGTGTCTTTGCAGTCTGCGGAGGAGCATGCGTACCATTTGAGGGTTATGTTGCAGACCTTGCGAGATCACCAGTTATATGCAAAGCTCAGCAAGTGTGAGTTTTGGCTTCGCGAGGTGCACTTTTTAGGGCACGTGATTTCTGGTGATGGTATTTCCATGGATCCTGCCAAGGTCGAGGCTGTGATGCAGTGGCCGAGGTCAAGGTCTGTGACGGAGATTTAGAGTTTCTTGAGACTCGTAGACTATTATAGGAGGTTCATCCAGCATTTTACTCGTATTGCGGCCCCGATGACCAGACTCACACGGAAGGATGTACCTTTTGTCTGGACCGATGAGTGTAAGCAAAGCTTTATGGAGCTGAAGAGGTTGCTCACCTCGGCACCGGTGTTAGTGTTACCCTCTGGATTAGGAGATTTTGTGTTGTGTACGGATGCTTCCAGGGTTGGTCTGGGTGCTGTGTTGATGCAGCATGGGAGTGTCGTGGCATATGCATCGCAGTAGTTGGAGCCACATGAAGAGAACTACCCTACCCGTGACCTTGAGTTGGCGGCTGTGATCTTTGCATTGAAGATTTGGAGGCATTATCTGTACGATGAGAAGTTTGAGATATTCACTAACCATCAGAGTTTGAGGTATGTGTTCACTCAGAAGGACCTTAACCTCAGGCAGAGGAGATGGATGGAGTACATGAAGAAATTTTGGTTACATGATTATAAAATATTTTAATCATGGTTTACTTCTATTCATTTAATGAATTCCTACTTAGAACATGCAGGGGTCATAGCATTATAGTATGGAACGTATAAAGAACATGCCGGGTGATTTATCGAGTTTGGCTTGGGAGAATGACTACCTTCACGTCACTTTAATCAAGGAAAAGGAAGGAACAGAGGATGATGAGCAACTACAACAGCACTGCCACTGCAATAGGTAGAGGAAGACAGCAGTTGCGGCGGCCTTCAAGTAACAAGGAAGAAAGAGGAACATGCTTCCTTACGTCCAGTCGAAGCAGCAGGGTAGCCACGGCAGCAGGAGGAAGAAGCCTTTCTCGTGATACAGCAAGACCCTTTGCGTCGAGATCACCATCAAGAGGAAGCAAGGGTCGATGAAGATGTAGCAGCCGCACGAACCAACAGCAAACATGGTTGCTCGTTGGAAGGGTAGGGCATTTTATAGAGGAAGGGTTTGAGGGGTTCGAATGCTAATCATGGCAGGTATTAATCTTGCCATCCGTGAAGCCCCAGCCCCTGCAATGTTTACAGCCGACTGCCGTGTTTTCATATAAAAACCCTAAACTACAACCATGCAAGCCTCGTTCGATCGAACGTAAGTGGGTTTGGGTTGGCTAAACAGTGGGTTATTTGATGGGGGAAAAGCCCAACAAAATGGGCTGGCTTGGTCGTGTCCACGTACGTGAGTTTTTTTTTTAAGATTTTCATGGGCATGCAACCGTGGCTGGCTATGGGTTAAAGGCTTCAATCACATATATGGATTTTTTTAGTGTTTTAAACCTGTAAACGTGAAGACCCTTTGAATCTTATATATACACTTTCCAAAGCCCATTATATATGTGTTTAACGTAAGCCCCCAAACTCATTCAGTTTTGGGATATTTTGGGTTAGGTTTACAGGCTTAATAGCATTTATGTTTTTATGTATATTCTAAAAAAACTAATAATTATTGTTAAAGCCCACTAATTATATTTGTTTGAATTATAATGCATTTTAACTTATTCATTTGATGTAGCCAGTCATAATATTGCAGGGTCTTTATTCACATGAGAGTAGAACCTTTTATAGGGATTTTATTTTTCCTAGATTTCATTTATCAATTGTTGTCTCGGGTATCAAAGTCGAGTTTGATCCTATGTCACTTGTATCTCTAGTGAGGCCCATTGAGTTTTATTTTTAAGGTTGGGCTTTAATTCTTTTGAAGGAATTATTTATAGCCTTCTAATTAATATTTAGGTCATTTGTTTTATTCTAGCTATTTCTGTAAACAATTCACATAAAGACCTCTAGTAATAGCGTCATGTTTCCCAAGTGCAGAAAAGAATGGGCATCCCACATGGCGGGCACCGATTCTAGAATTTTTATTATCAAGAATAAAACATGCCAAAACTCATGAACAATTAGTGTCTGTTGGATTCGACGTTGTTTCAAATCGCAGCCACTGATGTAGATGCTATTCACTTTAATACAAGAACCGAAGAATGATGATTACAGGGCTAACGACATGATGGACATGCATGCATTTATTAGTTTTACTTATTTTTAAATCCTGGTTGGGTCATGGGGTAGAGAAAACCTACCTTTCGATGTGATCAGGGTGAAGACAGGCGAATACGGTACTCTATTTCCTTGCGCAGGAATAGGGAATGGAGAGTAATGCTTCTTCTTGCAACAAGAGGAAGAAGAAGAAGGAAGATGGGTCACTTTGGTTGTAGGAGGAAGGACAGGATGAAGACGTCCACTCCTCCACTTGTCTGCAGGCTACTGAGGAAGAAGGCCACACCCTCTCAGTCTGCAATAGGATGAAGGGGAAAAAGTAAACGGCCTTCACGTCCACAACACGGGAAGATGAATGGCACCACGGCAGGATGAAGAGGATGACGACGCAGCAGCACAATGTCCACTGCAACAGGAGGAAGAAGGAAACATGGGCCCTCCTCTGTGTCTGCAAACAGCAAATGGGTCGTGATCATTCGATGGGGTTGAGTTTTTATAGAGAGGAGATTCTCAATGGGGTAATGGAACGAATGATGGCAAGGTTCTGGAGGGTTCGATTGTTTGAAAATGGAAGGGTTTTAAACCTTCTGTGCGTCATTCTTTCCCCTTCCAAATACATAGTCGCATGCCTCCATTTGTCTGTGAAACCCAAATGTGCTAATCCCATGCACGATCGACCATGCATACATGTCTAGTTCAGGTGGTTTACGCAATGGTTCAGGCATGCTCGCATGTGATTTGGGTTAAGTAGCGCATGGTTTTAAATGTAGGGATAAATATCATCGGGCTTTTGGCGTCCAGCCTATAGGGCGCCATTAATGATTAACGTCCATCACAGAGGGTGCAATTTTTCTTTTAAATGTTCAAATTAGTAATAAATAGCGTGTCATGTCCCGAGCTTTTAATTATAGCGGAAGACTAGCTCGAGAAAATGTGTATAACCGACATGGTAAGTCTCTTGCAAGCAAGAAATAATCAGAGCGCAAGACAATCACACATTAAGATGCAATTGCACAAATATGTACTCAAACTCCATCTTTATTCCATTAATAATCAAATCTCGAGTATCTTGTTATTTTATCCTTTCTTGGCATTCGTTTTAAAGATTTCTTTTTCTTTAGCCCAGCATGCATCATGCGTATTTTTGAGCATTATTGTGCTTCATCTATCCAAGGTATCTCAATAATGGTGAATAGCTGTGTCCGTAATATCGAATAAGGAGAATCATTCCACTCCGAGTCATAAGGTTTCTGTTGGTCTACTCACTCGGTCTGGTTAACTGAAGGTTCCTATGTGGAGTTTAGTTAATCGTCTCTTTCCTTTCCGTTGCTCCAGCCGCTGGCCGTGTTTTTCTTTCCTTAGTTGTTAGTTCCTCCAGACTGGCGTCATTTGGTCTACCATTTCCTTGGTGATTAGTCCGAAGTTTCTGGAAGGTTCCTATCACTTGTTGGTTTAGAACGGGTGTCGTTGCCTTAACGCCCACTTTTCGGTCCACTCCGCGTCATCTCATCTCCATGTTCCATTTCGCTTTCACTACACCTCCGCTCGCTCCCCTGTAAAGAGGACGTTAAGGAGGGGCATCTGTTGACACCCATTTTATGACCAATAAGTCGGGTCATCTCCTTACTCATTTTTAATGATGCTCCGAGTTGTTCACCCTTGTCGAATCTTCTAGGACAAGTTAGAAGTCTCTTTCTTGGGTCATTGCCTTCCTTGGTTGAGCCTTGTCTTTATGCTAGGCAAGCACTTCAGGTTCATTTGTCACCCTCTTGTGCATAACGCATCCTCAACGACATGTTATAAGTCTAACAAGGTCCGTTATACTCCACTCATCGTCTGTCTCATCCAGCGTATCACTTAGCGTCTCTACAGTTTAACGGCCCTACACCTACCCGTTATAAGTAGTATAACGCCCTCATGGTGAGCCGTTATAGTCCACCCACCCACCGTCTCTTCTTCCGTCTCAGTTAGCGTCTCTGTTGTTTAACGGATCCAAGTGTCTCCGTCATCAGTCATGTAACGCATGTACCCTGGTCCGTTGTATACCCACTAAGGTTGAGTCTTATCACCACCTCCACTGACTTCCTTGTCGTTCCAGCCCCGTCTGCCTGGACGTCTTTAGATCCATGATGGACTGCCTTCAACCCATTATAGTCTCACTATAACGCCCTTGTTGATAGTCGTTATTCTCGCCAGAGTCCTAAGCCCGAATGTCTCGCCTGTTGTTCTTATCTTCTGTGGATAAGGTCACATGACGGACTGATGGAGGCACGTTATGTTAATATGGCGGTCTATCGCGGGAGTGTTATGTCACATGGAGGAGTTTTAGCAGAACTGTTCTTCTTTGCTGCTCTGTCCGAGCGAGAGTGCCCTCAACATCTGAACCTATGGGAAGGACTTTGAGGCTTCTTTGACAGTTAAACAAAGGTGTTCAGACGTTAGACCGATGTAAACCAACACTGACTTCGATCAGTGGGGAGAGGTCTAGCAGCCGAACCCAAATCGTCTGATACGATGCGCACCCACGGAATCACCCTTTTTATCAGAGGAATGTTTTTTTTTTTCAAAAAAGTGCATAAGCGTACATTTTCACAAAATGTAAGTCTTCTATTTTTCCTACGTGAAAAATAAATTCCGTGACCCACAGACGTTCGGAAAAAGGAGCTCATTTCCTACCATACAGTTATCATAAGGCTCAATGAAAAATTTTACCTATTTGAAATAGGTCACGTCCCAAGGGGCAGTAACTCCCAGGCGAACGCTCTGGCAAAGTTGGCAGTAGCTTTGAAACTCGCACTTGAGGGAGAATTAAATATTACTCTCAGACGCCGAAGGCTTATGCCAATTGTGCTCGATGAAGAATCCGACCTCACTGTTTACGAGGTTAATAATATTCAAGAGGAGAATGCTCCCGAAGAAGAAGATTGGCGTAAGTCGATTATAAAAATAAAGAACGGCTGGCTTCCTCCCGATCGGGCTCAGAGGGTGCAACTTCCACGTATGGCAACATCCTACCAGTTGATTGACAGCTTGTTTTTC
This sequence comes from Amorphophallus titanum, assembly GCA_024336825.1. Lineage (NCBI taxonomy): Eukaryota > Viridiplantae > Streptophyta > Magnoliopsida > Alismatales > Araceae > Amorphophallus > Amorphophallus titanum. The sequence continues at coordinate 614 of JANBPO010005793.1, read as the reverse complement.
ATGCTCGTCCATGAAAAAGACCGATCGGTCCTTCTATGGTGCCTTTCGCATAAGGAAGCAAAGACCGTGATGCATGAAGTCCATTCCAGATTGTGCGGGGCTCATCAAGCAGGAGCCAAGATGAAGAATGGCATCATGCTCAAAGGGTTTTATTTGCCCATCATGTACGAAGATTGTAACCAATATGCTTGTACATGTCACCAGTGCCAAGCATTCCGGCCAGTGCCTTGGAGGCCGCATAATCCGCTCCATCCAATTGCGCCTACTTGGCCGTTCGCGGAGTGGGGCATGGATATCGTGGGACCATTCCCGCCATCATCCCAAGGCCACAAGTTCTTACTGGCTGCAACTGATTACTTCTTCAGATGGGCAGAAGCCGTTGTTGCAATAAAAAAAAATCCATGTAATAATTGGGATGAAATATAAAAACTAATTCCAAACCTAACACGGATAATCATTCCCGTGTAATACGAGATTGCAGAATCAACGTGGCGCCATCTCACGGAGTATCTCTGCTTTATCAGGGCTTCATAGCCCGATTATCGGTTCAGCCCAATGTGCTTTGCATCAAGGGAGTGGCCACAACCCGGAGTAAATGCATGGAGACTGTCAGG
>JANBPO010005789.1:0-19152 GCA_024336825.1 Amorphophallus titanum | reverse complement strand
AATAAAAAGTCAGTGAAAAGTATGGAGAAAATCAAGCCCAGTGCCAATGACAAGGGCAAAGGGAAGGTGGGGGTGTCTAGGGAATCATGCTCACACAATCCCACACCTAAGACCAAAGGATAGGCTAGGGGTCAGACTACTAAGGGTAGAATCCAAGAAAACCCTAAGGCCAAAACAACCCAGTCTAAACAGAAAGGTCGAGGCAACTCCATACCTGCACCGACCTGCACTCCTACTGGGTTCCAATCTTTTGGGAACCAAGGTCTAAGCAGAGGTACCTCAGGGCGAGGCCACTTCTAGAGTGCTCCGACCTATCCTTCATTCCATAAATCCTATCACTACAATTCTGATGGGAGAGGTCGAGGCAACTTCTACATAAGGTCTATGCAGCATAACTTACAGAACTCATATATAACTCAGATGTATACACCTTACCCTTAGAACTCCTATGTGCAACCTAGGCACAAAAACTTCAGAAGCCAGAACTCTTATGGCTTTGTCCATCCCATGCCTAATCAGCCTAGGGTCTATAATGCACACACTAATCCCAATGCCCATTGGACTGATCACTGAAAAAGATATTTTCAGAATGGCTTTAAGAAGATGAATGCCACACCTCAAAAGTAATATTCCAAGAATAAAAGTGGCAAGAAAAAGCAGACTAAGCTGAATCATAACAAATCCACTACTTCAGTGAAGAAACCAAATCAAATGTGGATACCAAAACAACTATTGTCTTGTCTGCATGAAATGAATGCCTTCTTGGGGCCCAAACAAATTTGGGTTCCAAACCTTTCCACTTGATTTTGCTTGCAGGTATGCCTGACAGCCAACCAAAACAGATGGTATCTTGATAGTGGCTGCTCCAGGCACATGACTGGGGATAAAGATAAATTTTACATGCTGGTGGAAAAGGATGCTGGTCATGTTACCTTTGGAGGTAATACTAAAGGTAAAATCATAGGAATAGGTAAGGTAGGTAAGTGCTTTTCCTGCTGTATTGAGGAAGTTCTCTTAGTTAAAAGACTTGCCTATAACCTGCTTAGCATTAGTCAATTGTGTGATAAAGGGCATAAAGTCATTTTTGACTCTCTTGCATGCACAATTTGTGAACTCAATTCTGAAACTGTCCAATTCACTAGTAAGAGAGTCAAAAATATTTACATGGTAGACTTAGATGATGCAGCACACACTAATTTGTGTCTCACAGTTAATAAAGATGACTTAGCCTGTCTGTGGCATCGTAGGCTAGGTCATGCTAGTTATAATGTGCTGCATAGATTAAATAAACATAGCACACTGACATCCATCGTCGACATGGCGTCATAGGCAGCAGCTCTATAAAAGCCACTCACGATGAAGAAAAAGTCTCTCTCTCTGGCCGGCGGGCTCCCCAGAGAGGTAGAACGAAGAAGAAAAAAAAAGAAGAGAAGAAGTGAGAAGAGACGCTCCAACCTGGTTACCCATCGCTTCGACGACCACCGCCTGAGTGCAGAGAGAAGAGAGAAAGGAAGAAGAAGAGGAGTGGGATTTAGGAGGGGGAGGAGCCTGTGCTCCATTCCCCTTCCCCATTATGTTTCATCTCCCTATTCTATCTTTGCTTCCTTCTGTTGGTTATTGCTCCCCCTTTTGCAGTGTATCAGCCTCTGGGCTTCTCTTTTGCAAGGAATAAAAGAATTTACAAGTTTGATATTCAATGCATGTGCGTCTTGCGATCTGTGCTGGTGATCTTCTTGGGTTTTCTTTTGTTTCTTCATCATGCTGTCCTTGGCTGGCCCACCTCCTTATGGAGTCCTAAGGTCCAGAGCCGATGAACTCCCAGGCCTTACGAGTCAAGCTGCCACTTTGAGCCTTGAGGGGGCTTCTATCTTGTTTTCCCCTTTATCTTTTCCTTCCATTCTTAGGTTTCTTGCTTCGAAAGTGTTAAGCGTGTGAGCGTCAGCACCTGGGTCCTGCCAATCCATGGCTGAAACCTAGGTTTCCTTTATGTCAAAAAAGAGGATCCCCTGCTCAAGAATAAGCTTCCCTTATGCTGGCCTTTAATTCGTATGGGTCTTGATATGATGGCATCCCTACCATCTTGAGCCGGTGGCTTTGCCTCCACTCCTCCCTCATCCGGTGCGCCTGCGTGCCGTCGAAGCGGTGTACCCCCCCAGCCGTGCCTTACCCGGCACACCTCAGCCAGCCCTCTATCCGGTAGACTCCGATCAGCCCATGGTTGCCCGATGCACCCTCCAATCATCCCAGCCCGGCACACCTTACAACACTTGTAGCCCGGCACACCCACGGCCTGTGCCTTGCCCGGTACACCCCAATGCCTCCAGCCTGGCACACTCGGCCATCCCAACCCAACACATTCTAGCCACCCCTTATCAGGTGCACCCTTGGCTTGTGCCTGATAGCTATGTCTTCCACTCATTCAGTGACTATCTCTCCCTAGGCCGGTGGGGGCAGGGGGGGGTCTAGCCTAGTATCCTCAGTTCATGCGATGACCCATTCATCGATTTCTGGGTTTTTCAAAATTTTCTTAAAGGTGCTGCTGCCCTGGCACGCACCTCGAGTTATTGGGTCATGCCACTCCTTGTGGGCGTGTTCAGGGAAGGTTAGTCTCTCAAACACGGAGTCTCTTCTTCTCTCTTTCTGCTGGGGAGGGGCTTCATCGACTTCGAGCTCCAAGCCACCTTCATACCCATTGTCATCAACCGATGATGTCATTCTTCTTTCTTCTTCTTCTTCAACTACCATTGGCGGGCAGTCATATTCTTCGACCGCGACTGCTTGCAATATCCGTTGTTGGCCCAGTGAGGGGTTGCCCATACCCCTGAAATAACTTCTGATCATGTTGGTCATTTCTTCTTGCCGCCGTTCATGATGTAGGATCGGGGATAGCTATCGACCTCCCACCGAAGGGATGTAGGATAGCCAAGTTCTTCTGATGAGTTGCTTGAACCTTCTTCCCACCATGGGGATATTGGCTTGTCGGGTGCATGCCCTGAAACTGGCGCGGCGTGGAGGATCCATGATCGTTTCTTCTCTTCTTGGGGCCAAGCCCCTCTCACTTCTCTTCCCTTTCACAGCAAGCTTGGGGCGGTGGTGAACAGGTGCCTCTTGGCGGATAGGTTGGATCTTCTTGGGGACCCACACCTGTTTAAACATCTTTGGCCTTGGGGCCAACTCTTTCCTGCCTCGGCGGCCTTCTTCCTCTCTTTTAGCTCTCCTCCCAGAGAGGGCCTAGAAGGAGTTGCGGTTTGGCACAGCGGCGACCACCCGATCTGGGATTACTCTGGCATCACGTCCATCTAGAAAGATGCGGAAACCGCTAATCAAAATAGACTTTTCAGACACTAACAACTGTCCAACAATAGGAACAACAACTCTTCTTCAGGAGTTTCACTGGCGGCGACTCCCGAGCTTATTGTGGTAGGCGGGGCGAGCCCCCTAAGCAACATGGTGCACCATGCAGCTGGTCAGTTGAGTATGGCCTGACAGTAGGCCTTTGCGGCTTCGGGCATTACAGGCCCTAGGCTCCATGTTGGTATTCTTTTCGACTGACTCCGGGGCCTCTATCTTCAACAGATCAATAAAGGCTACCCCCAAGAAGTTGGGGAAACCGACCACTGGTGAAAAGGAGTCGAAGATGGTTGGTACCACCATGTTCTCTTTAGCAGCATGGATGGCCATGATCGCGGGGCCAAAAGTTAGGGCAGTGATTCCAGCAACCATCGTTGTCTCCTGAAATCACAGAAGTGACCAAACAATCAGGGCTCCTTGGGAGGGCCCCCAGGGCACACTTGTCATGGCAAAGAGATGAAGGGATATTGCGTCCCACCGGGCGTGCCAGCTTGTGAGAGATTTATTTATTTGTTTGGCGATTAATTAGAGATAATGCGTTGAGAGACTGCGGTCTTTTTCTGCGAGCTATAGGTGGAGGGGCGACCAGCACCCATGCCAGTCAGGGGGAGCTGGAGGCTGGACCATGGATAGAGTGGGTGATGAGCACCCGGTCGGCGGTGTTGACATTGCACCAGTCTGCAACGAGTTCCTTGGAGCCGTACTACCCACATCAGTTTGCAAGGAATTTTGGGTATGACCAAAGGATCCCACCGAATTGGGAGTTCCCTTTGATAGGCTGGCAGTACAGAGGGAAGGACACCCACCTACTAGCGACCATGCGGTGGGACTTCTACTACCACCGGGAGCCGGAGTAGTTCCTGATGTCGGGATAGGGACATCAGGGATGATTCGACATCCATTACGCCAGGTGGTGGTTCGAGCACAGTTACCTGTATCGGTAGAAGGCCTCCGCGATCAGGAAGGCGGAGGAGAGTCACTTGCTGAGGGAGGATCTGCCTCCTATCCCACTGGATGACGGGTACTTGAGGACCTACATTGCTCGAATTCCCCTGGGAGATTGAGCGACTTGTGGAGCAGTGGCCCCGGAGCAGCCGGGGTTCTTCGTTTGGAAGCTGAGGCAATGGAGGGGTGCTGAAGCTCCTGAGACAAGTACTGACAGCGACGGTGACGACTGAGACGAGGGTGCATCGACCAAGGGCACCTAGGACCTGGTGGGCCCAGTTCTTGGCCTACTATTTCCTCCAGAGTAGAGGTTCACTAGACCAGGCGCTTCCGTACGGGATCTTTGCTGACACAGCAGTCGATGACTGGAGACGGCACATCAACCAGGTGATCAGGTTGGCCAGGCCCATTGAGTTCGTGTCCCAGATCGAGTGTGTCCACACTCTGAGGGACATTCAGGAGGCCGTCGTGAAGGCTGCTCGGGCGCTGTCGCTGAGGCCGGAGCAGCTGGTACCCTTGTCGTTGACCCCCTTCGGGGTATTAGGTAAGGTTTTTTCTTTTAGCACGTCCCATCTTTACTTTGTTATTTTTCAAGTGCACAACTGGGGCATTGTATAATGTTATGTTTGTTGACAGGTTCTAAGACAGAGGGGGATCAGCCCTCCACGGAGGCATCCTCAGGTAGTGGAGATGGAGGCCTGCAGCCTAGGCAGAAACGCCCCCATGTAGAGGCTGCAGCGGCTGAGGCTGGTGGGTCCTCTGAGGGACTCGAGGCTAAAGAGCAAGTTGAGGCAGAGACAGCCTTGATTAAGTGTCGCTTCGACCCTTTTATCCTTGCTTAGTTTAGCCATGGTAGTTGGCTAATCTTGTTTTACTGGATTTGTATTTTGTAGCTCCACTGGAGGCTGGTGCGGAGGTGACCTTTTTGCCCCCTTGAGAGGTGGACCTCCGTCTGAGGAGGGGGTTGAGGGTGAGATTGACATGGAGGGGCTTATGCACTTGCTGAGCGAACCCCCCCTTAACATGGAGGAGTTCCTTGACTTCGAGTCGTGGCAAGGTGTAGAGGAAACTCGTGCAGGTAAGAGCCTCTACCCTTGGGCGTACGCCGCGACTTTGGTTTGACTCTGGTTGTTAACATGACCATCTGGATTATGCAGGGGAGGCAGAGGCATCAGGGACCAGGGCCCCAACTGAGACACTGGGTGAAGCGCCTGGACAGGTCGGAGAGCCAGCACCCACAGTGACTAGCGGTTGCTAGGGTAAGTGTCCAATTGCTGTTGAGGGGATCCCCCTGTTGTTGTTGCGCTTCTTGGCGAGCTAGCCTTACCTACTGAGTTTGCGTTACTCGCTTGGCAGGTGAGGAGGCAGCCGCGGCCTTGGAGATGATTGAGGAGCTAGTGAACACCGGACCCTCGGTGGCCCTGTCATCCTTTGAGGGCGAGTCCGGGCAGGTGGGGTCTATGCCCCCACACACTGTCGAGGGCATGCTGGGTAGACTACCGCAGCTACTAGGAAAGCTTCCTCTCCCGCCTGTGCCTACCGTGGTATTGGCTTGCACGGTGGGACTGGTGGAGTCCTCCTGTGTGGGACCGTCCGGTATGTAACTGAGCACTTAGTGATTTTATGGGGGATTCATTTGCTTTATCCACCCATGCTGAGCTTCTATTGATGTTGATTGCAAGTACCTCTTCCCCTCTAGAGGAGAGAGAGCTCCCTCGTGACACGACTAACGTAGTAGGGGATAAGCCCGCTACTACGACCTCCATTGGAGGCGATGAGGAGCTCATCGACATTGAGGGGATTTCTGAAGGGAACACCCCTGCTGGTGAGCTTCTTTTCCAACATCCTCAGTTAGGGAGTTGTCTTTACTTGAAACTGGAGTTTATAACATCCTGACTTGGCTTCTTGGTGTGCAGGTGCCCCTGATTTGCCTACGCTTGGGGATTCTTTAGAGACCTCATCCGACTCTTCGAGCAGTGGCAGTGAGGCGATGGAGGCCGATGAGAGCTCGAGCTCAGGCTCTTCTTCCTCTGAGGCCTCTTCCGCTGGGGATGCTGAGATGGAGGTGGCTCTGGAAGGTATCTAGAAATCCTCCCCCACCCTATCAACTCTCGTTTATAGTTTATTGTTGGGTATTGACGTCAATTGTGTTATGACTAGGGCTGGGGTCTGAGGGGAAGCGCATGCCGGCTCCTATTGAGGATGACCAGGAAGAGCCTCCCATGCCCCCGGTGGTTGCCGGGGGCGACTGGATCATGGAAGAGCTTCTGCCCTCCCTGACCCCAGTAGGGAATGCCGAGGATGTGGAGGAGAGGTTGCCCTCACCAACCTCTAGCAGAGATACCGCAGGCGTGGCGAGAGCTATACTGGGTGAGGATCAAAACTTTTCTCAACTTTTTCACCTTGTCTTGTCATAGGGAAGCCCCGGGTGTTGCTGACTCCCATTTGTGTTTGGTGGGATTATGTCGTTCCTCCTAGTGTACTGTCTGAGATGGGCCACTCTTCCTTGGACCTGGGGGTCGAGTGGCCTACGTGCCCTTGTCTGCTAGAGCCACTACTGCATGCGAGCATGGGTGTGGCCCTACTTCAGTGAGCCCGTGGCTACCTGGGCGGCGATCCCCTGCCTTCTCCGGAGGAGCTTAGGCAGCAGTTGAGGGATTGCACTCAGGGCTACCATGGCCTCGGCTTCTCACTAGAGCTTTGGATGTCTGGCTTGGCCGACATCTGGGCAGAGTACCTGCGACTTCTGGCGGCTCAGGAGCAGTGGGAACAGTGACTAGTGGCCATCCAGGAGGGGCAGGAGCAGTGCGCTCAGCTTACGTTAGCGGTGGCCGAGCAGAGGAGACTCACCGACACAGTTGTGTCTCTCGCTCAGGACCGTGCCCAGTAGTTGGGCGAGGTGACGAGCAGGGCTGAGGCCTTGCAGAAGGCCTTAGAGGAGCAACGGCGAGCCGTGGAGCTCGCTGAGGTCGAGTGGCGGGCTGCCGACACCAGAGCCGAGGCTAGCGTTCAGCTTCCGTCGAGCTTAGAGGTGGAGCTGACGGCTGCGGAGTCTCGTCGAGTAGCACTGAAGGGGAGTGAGCCTGGGTTCTGACTGTATCATCCCTTTGTATTTTTCTTTTTACCTTTTGTTATCCGGATCATATATTTTTTTTGTCACCCCAAGGGCATGTCGTGGGCTCCGGCAACTTCTTCTTTCCTTCAGGTTCCGACGATACCAGTGTTGAATCCTTCTCCTCCTGCATTGGAGTGTAGAGGGTCTCTTCCTGGTGGTAATAGAGATGGGGTTGGCTGGCAGGGTGATTTAAGCGTAGAGGATCAACGCCCAGGATTTTGGGGTGTAGCTTCTTCAAGCCCGTGGAGTGATGCTTCTGCGAGCCTTGACAAAGCCCCTATTCCATCTCTACAAAGTCTTCGCCAAGTAAATACATCCACAGAGCAAAGGCCTTCCATTGCTCGTGGTGGCAGGGGTCGTTCAAGGCCGCGCTCCAAGCCACCACTGAGGATTTCTTCACGACCACAAGCATGGACAAATCTGTTTATAGCACCAGAATCATCACTTGACCTTAAGCTGGAGTACTTGCAGCCTTCTACTATAGACTGCAAGAACATTGCTATTTGCGATTCAGAGGATGCTGAAGAACTCAGAGAGGTTTGGTCCCAAGCCCTGGTAGGTTATGTCGTTGGTCTATCTACATCCTTCATGCTCCTATAGGCATTCATCAAAAGTCGATGGAGTCCCTATGGTTTTCAACTTTTCATGTTTGATAATGGGTTCTTTTTATGCAAATTTGATCTTGAGGAGGATTTACAATGTATTCAGGAAGGTTTCTGGACTATTAAGGGACATCCTATGATTCCTCGGAGATGGTCCCCTAAAGTAAATTTTGAGAGAGATAGTCTGAAGAGCATTCCTCTGTGGATTACTTTACATGGCGTTCCCCTGCATCTATGGACTAAGAGATTTTTCTGTCGTGTATGTAGCATCATTGGGACTCCTCTCCATCTGGATAAGCTCATTGCTTCACGGCCGAGACTTGCATAAGCTAGAGCATGTGTCTTGGTATCTGCGGATTCTGAACTACCAGATGAGGTATTTTTCAGGGACTTGGAGGGGAGGCAACGTAGAATCCATGTACCTTACCCCTGGAAACCAAGATCATGCTCAATTTGTAAGTCTTTTGGTCACATAGATGGTATATGCATTCTTGGTGTTCCAGCAAAGAAAGTCCCTGTGCAGAAGGAAATAATTCAGTCTCATGTGCCAATGGCCAATGCAAATTTGAATGCTTCATGCAATAACAAGGTTAGTACATCAGCTTCTCTTTCAAAGCAGAATGGAGATTTGTTGTTAGTTCAACTCTCACCCTCCTGACATCAAGAATCTCTCCCACTATGCTCTATGCCATCTCTCCCCCTTTGCCTTTGCATTTTTCTCTCTCCCCTTTTGCCAATTCCCCTTTGCCAAAAGCCAAGCCATAGCACAATTATGAGAACTTTTCATGAAATTACAAGTAAGTGATAATGGAATTGGCCATAACCAGCACACATGTCATGTCATGTCATGCAAGAAATTACAAATAATTGGGTAGAAGTAGAATTTGAATTAGAATGTCATAGACCAATCACGCTAGTCATGTATTTCGGTGCAATGCCACACCTTGTCATTACAAACTCCCCGGAACACAAGTACTTTCGGACGCTCCTCCCAGGACCAGACCGGGCCCTTATGATGCGTCGGCATTGAAGGGTTGGATCATAGATCCCAATCTAGACATTCACCACATTAATAGGCCAAGAATTCCAAGGTTTAAGTTCATGAAACTTACTTCTAGATCAAGGGAAATTCCAAGGAATATTGGAATAGATGTCATGCGGAATGATTGGAAAGTCCAAAGTGTACAAGAATCAAGTAAGGTTCTGCAGTCCAAGGCCATCCTTGATATGACTGCCGTCACAGTAAAAACATGAAGAAATACATTTAATCTCACCGTTATCGGTCGATAATTCGGCCGCCCGGATGAGTCTAGCGGTCTAACATTAGACCGCATAGGGGTAATATAACCAGGCTTTAAAGTGAACCCAAAAGGGTACTTATCTGGGTTCGAATCAGAATGGGTTCAAACAAGAGTTCAACCCACAAAGCTAAAGTCTAATAGAGCAGATTTGGCCAAGTTAGAATGGGCTGGCTCAAAAGAATCTAACTAAACCCAAGCCTACTAATAACCAGGCCGAATGATGCTAGCGGTCTATACCTGGGCTGCAAAGGATCTCTTAGCGGTCTCAAGTTGGGCCGCTAGGGACGCAGAACAGTCCAGATTTTGGACTGGCCCAAAACACGAATCAAACAAGTCCACGGGTTCCGATCTTTTGGGTACAACCCGCCTGGCGTCCTGGTGAGAATCCCAGGCTCACGGGTACTTACGGAGGTCTCATAATAGTGATCCTACTTCGATGAAAGGAATATCTGGTGGAGAGTCCCAACTATTACAAGATTGAGGCTATATAAAGCACAAAAAATAGAATGGTGCAGTCAGTCAATCCCACCGGAGTGGCATGAATGTCAGACAGTGATATCAGAATCACAATATAACCAATTTATGACAGCAGGGTTTGAGATTTACAAGGTTACTAACCAAGTTTTTAGAAGTTTTCATATGATCATTTAACTTATGATTGTCAAAGTATTTTTTCATGTAAATAATGAAAATTTAAGGTCTATAACCATGATACTAAATTAATATTATGTTCTGCAGAGTTGCAGGTCAAGATATCACATGTTTACTTTTCTTATTATTTTGTAAATGTTTAATTTATAAGTAATAAAATTAGTTCAGTGTTATTTTCTCTCTCTAGTGTTTTCTCTTTCTTCACCTTTTATTTCTTCTTCCTTTCTCTCTATATATTTCTCTCTTTAAATCCTCCAAATTTATTTAGGTAGATTTACATTTACATAATTTTAAATTTCAACGTAAAAAATTTTCATTCCATAATTCTTTCTCTTCAAAATACAAGATTTTCAACTTTAAAATTCTAACCTCCTCATGAGATTGACCTGTACTTGTCATTATGCTCAAATTTTAATTTTATTGTGCGTGAGTGCAAAATTTTGAAATTGTGTGCGTAGCATTTTTAACGACGAGCATCCGCTCGCATCAGATGGCCCATGATGACTTAGGCACCTCTTCTGCGGAACCATGTCACACACGGACACCTCGGGGCAAGAAACAGTGAACACGGCACCTCAGGGCAAGAATGGGCTAGGCGGCCACACCACTGGCCACCCAGCACAGGGCCAACCTGTGGACTGGGTGGTCATCTCTTTGGCTGCCCAGTCCAGGGCAATTCATGGCCTGGGTAGCCAAGGCACTGGTCGCCCAGCAGACTAGGGGGGCCAACCCTTTGGCCACCCAGGAACAGTGCAGGGCAGCCAGTCCTCTGGCCACTTGCAGACTATGACAAAGGGGGAGAAAGAAGGTCTAGCCGGCCAGCAGTCCTAGGTGACCAGGGATTTGGCCGTCCAGCACTGGGGCACATGGCCACTATCGTGGCGGCCCACTGCTGGGTTTGCAGAAGCAAATCAAACTCCATATGGAGTTCGATCTGGAGCCCCATTCACCTCAATGTGATGGGAAAATCGAGGGGAATCCATCCCCAAGCAATCCTACAATCGAAAAATCAAATCTAAACCACAAATCAAGGCCTAACCGGTCGAAATCGTTGCTCACCCCAAACATGATTATTTTCCCCAAAACACGTAATGTGCTCACTCTCGACCTCGCCGGAGCACAGAAATGTGAGGAAAGACACGTGAGAGTGTTAGGGATCCGTCCCCCTACCTTATCCAAGTTTTACCATCAAAAACTTTGCAAAAACACTGATCTCCTGTGCGGTCGACTCCCACGTCCGCGATCGCCTCTGCCTTGCCACGCACCACATCCCTCGGCTTCATCCTTGCCGCACGCCATTGCTACCACTCCGCCGCATGTCCCCTCGCCATCGTCGTCGGCCACTAGAGGTGAGAAGGGAGAGGGAAAGAGAGACGAGAGAGAGTGAGGGAGAGGACAGACGCGACTTCCTCTCTCCCTCTCTCTCGGTTTTAGCCTAGACGGGCCTCGATCGAGGCGTGGGAGGTACCGACGGGACGGACTCGACGCGTAGATCGCGGTGACGTCCTTCTTCCCTTGATTTGTGGAGCGTGGAGGCAAGATAGGTCGAGAGGAGTCATGGCATCCCTTCGTCCGCATGTGCCTCGAATGGCATTCTCATCCCGATTGAGGTAGGGGGATGGATTCCTTGTCTCGCTAGGATCCCGCTGGTACCACATGTGTCGTGGTCCGACGCCCTTTTTCTCATTTTTCGTGCATTGTTCCATGTTAGGGCATTTAGGCCTGATTTTTATAAATTGATTGTATGTTGAGTTTGATGGCATGATTAGGTAGGTGTATGGCATGGTAGTTTAGTTTATTTTTCTTTTTCAGCTATTTCGAGCCAATCGGGAGGGTTTTTGGCCCAGGCCAACCCCGACCCGCCGTCACAGTAGCTTTATGGCCACCTTGTGACCGTCTATCCTTGTGTGACTCCCATTGGACCGCACATCCCCTTTAAGTGGTCCAACTCGGACCGTTCAGGCCTTCGACCCCTCTTGGAACTTAGGAAGGTTTACACTAGAGCTTCCCCTTTAGGCCCATTCATTCCCTTGAATGGCCAGGATTCCACCCGTCCATCTAGACGCACTACCCATTAGTCTGGCCGACCCATTTCTGTTCATCTCATGAATGGTATGCCCTTAGCCGCACATCCCCTTGTGCGGTGTCCCCTTCAGTCGTATAACTCTTTGCCCTGTTTCTGGTTGTTGGATGAGCGGGTTCACTCTCACCCGTATTCCTTGTGCGGCATTCCTTTAGCCGTGCAACCCTTCGCCCCTGTTTCTATTTGGTAGACGTGCAGATTCCCTTTAGCTGCACATCTCCTTGTGCGGCAGCCATCCAGTCGTATCACCCTGTGGCCCTGTTTCTAGGTGTTAGATGAGGGTCACCCTCAACCGCTCATCATTTGTGCGGCATGCATGCATCCGTGCATCCTTTAGTGTTTTGCATTGAGCAGCCTAGACATAGTCATATGTCCCCATTGCATGACGAGTTGTACAGTGGATGTTCTACCGCCCTTCCCTTGTGCAGCGTGTATCCAACCGCCCATCCCTACAGAATTTAATTTTGGCATATTTCTTTCATTTATGCTTTATTTAATGCATTATCGCCATGTTTAATATATTTTAATAAACTGTGGCATTATTTTAGATCCCAATAGAGTAGCTTTCTCTTTCCTTGTGATGGAGCCACTAGTCGTAGCTCAGTGACCGAAAGTGTCGAATTTAACATTTTAATATCGATTCCAAGTCCACTCAGTACAGCTAATAGAATGAAGTACGTACACTGTAACGAGCCTACATTGGCCCTGGCAACTGGCAGCTACAACAGCACAGGTGTGACTCTCACCCACTGGTCTACGTGGCAAAGCACCAGACCAAAAAAAGAAACGGGTGAACCTCATCTTATTGACTCAGTAGGGGTCTCGCGGAGCCCTACCTCTACACAAATGCAGTAATAAAAGCCATAATAACAACAATTAATATAAAATGTAACAAGACTACCAGCTAACTAACAACAAAAGCTACAGTAGTATACGTAACGAGTAAAATATGGTGAGGGTAAACACAACACAGCCTACAGTGGAATCACAACTTCCACAGCTACTCTGTGAACACTGCGAACGGAGGTCAAACCCTCGAACATTGAAATAAACACAACTACAATAAAGAAAAACCCATGACAACTCAGTCGTGCACATCCACCCACACTGCTGGATGATCCGAGCTAGGACTACACAGTCACCAGCATAACCTCTTTCACAAGAGTACCCTGACCTAAAGTCAAAAACCTCGGTATAAATGTAAGAGGGAGCCACAACCCCACCACCGTGTCAGCTCTACCTCACAGCCAGAAGGCCTCGCCAATGCTGTCAGTAATGTCAACCTCATGCGAGGGCCACAACAACGTAGTTGCCTCAATCGGCACTTAGTCTCTCATGCCCCGCGTATGTATCCCATACCTCAAACAGGGATCTCGTACGCAGCCACACCCTAGTCTCGAGTGAGCAGAGACACAGAAACACACCACTCCCTCGGACTGGCAAGGATCTGCACCATTGCAACCCACAGCACGGCCGTGTCCCGCTCCCTGAGATGGGGTACACACCATTGAACCCATCAACACCGTACTCCTGTCCTAACCAAGGCACTTTACGCTCTAGGCTATCCTCACCTCTACTATACGAGCGTCATGCACACAGGGTTGTCCTCGCCCGGTCCATCCATGGTACACGGGCTACTCTCGCCTACTTCGAACAGACAACACACTTACCCCTCGCAAGGGCATGGTCACAGATGGCTTGGCAATGCAAGCCTACAAGCCATACACCAAGAACTGTGAACGACAACCTAAAACAGAAGTGAACACACAAGTCACCAGACACACGAGAGCTCAACTCAAGGGCAACACACGGTGCATTCATCACAAAGACTATTCTATAAAAGCCCACATGACTAACCACATAGAAAAGAAGTCATCATATAATCAATCAGAACTACAGAACTCACATAGTTCTGGATCCCTCTATGCCAGATAATGAAGCCCAGGAATTTTTCGCTGGAGACGCCAAAAGCACACTTCATCGGGTTCATCTTTAGTTCATGCAGTCGCAACCTTTCAAATATAATTCTGAGGTCTGCTAGATGGTCCTCCCTTTTCTTTGTTTTGGCAACTAAGTCATCAATATAGCATTCGATTTTGTTGTAGAGCAACTCATCGAAAATCTTCATCATCACCCTTTGATAGGTAGTGCCAGCATTTTTAAGGCTGAAGGACATCCGTTTATAATGGAATATTCCTTTGGGCGAACGGAAAGCTATGTGGATCTAGTCGTGCTCTGCTATCCAGATTTGGTTGTAGCCAGACGATCCATCCATGAACAACAAAGCCTCGTGGCCAGTAGTGGCATCGATCATTACTTCGGTGATGGGCTCCGAAAAGTCATCCTTTGGACAAGCTTTATTCAGGTCGCGAAAATCCACGCAGATCCAGATCTGACCATTTTTCTTCCTGACAGGCACAATATTAGCCAGCCATGTAGTATATTGATTTTCGGCCACAAAGTCAACAGCTATCAGCTTGTTGACCTCCTTGCACACTTGGTTTATTAACTCTGGCCTCATTCGCCGGGGTGACTGCTTCACGGGCTTGGCGTCGGGGTTGATGGCCAGGATATGTTAGGCAACTACAGGGCTGAGGCCTGGCATTTCTTTATAATTCTAAGCAAAGCAGTCTCAGAATTCTTGCAACAACTTTATATATTCCCTTCGTTCTTCAGGTAGCAAGAGGGCGCTAAGGAAGGTCGGCCTGGGATCAACTTCCATGCTGAGGATTATTTCGACTAATTTATCAACGGTGGCTTGACCGCTATCTTCTATTTTTGGAGGAGCCGACTGTAGGTCGACGAAGCCTTCGCCATCCTCTTCAACTTCAAGGGCCTCGCAGATATGCTCTTGCCCTCCTTCGCCTGGCGGCAGGACTTCGACTTCGTCATCTCCCGAGTCGGTTGGCTGTTTATTAGGATGGAGAAGTAGCCCTGCTGTTGATGGTGTATATTCTGTACAGCTTGAGTGCCGACTTATAGGTAGGACGCCCTGAGGGGTGGGATGGTTTTCTTCAGCTTTTGACTCTTGCAACTCATTGTGGGCCCATGACTAGAGAGGGCCCGAGCCTTTTAATTCCGCCGATGACTTGGTTAGTTCATAGTCCCCTATGTATTCATCATAAATTGCCTCTAGGGGGTCTTCACTTGTTATAGTGAAGATGGAAATCATGTCAATTTCTTGGCAGTCTTCAATAGAGAAACCTAGCCCCGCCCGAAGACTCGGAAGGGCTAAAAGGATAGATGTGGAGCACATAGAAATAAGAAATAAAGCAGGACAACAGATATAAATAATCTAACTACAACAGAGTCCAGTCCAATAGAAAGTACAATCTAAAGCAGTAAAATGTACCACATGTCGAGTGAACACTCGACCCGACGAACTGGCAACTAAGAACCTCCACGCAATGCCCTCGTACCTCGAGAAAGAATCGTCGCACCTAAAAATCAGGGGTGAGCCTCCTATCACTGGCTCAATAGGGGTCCCGTAGAACCCCAACCAAAAATAACAGTGGTACGAAAAGCAGCAACTACGATAAGAACAATAGTAACAACAGGAACAGTAAACACAGTGGCCGATAAAACCTCGACTCTATAGCTACTCCTACTGTATCGGAATGGAACCCAACACCCCAATCCCACGGTCGGGGAACAACCAAACATGAACAACCAGACTATGACCGCCCTAGTCACACTATCGGGGAAATGACACGACGTCTCTGTAGTGGAGGCCTATCCTCACAGACAAGGGCCCACACTGAAACCACGTGGTCTGGAAACACAGTCACGACCTCACCGTCATGAACTCAATGACATCTAGGGAAAGCCCTCAGTGACACTCACCAAAAACCCTAGACCTCGACTCCGGGAAAACAACCAAAAACTATGCACAAGACCTCATCTCACAGACGAGGGACAGAACCTCAAGTCACGACAAACTTACGTCACGTGACGGGAGTACCGCCCACTAGAAGAACAGACCGGATGCATTCCCTGATGTCTTACACCATGCCTCTGTGTCTAGCTACGATGCCCCAGGCGGAGACAGAGACACTAAAAGTAACCAGTACCACAAACAAGGACTAGCTGCGGTCGTGCTCGTCAGTACTGTCTGACGCCCCCAACCTCATATGCACACTCAGATCATATGCCCTAGGCTTGTCCTTTAATTGGTTATTCCCCCTAAGCTCGAAATCGACTATATGTGGGGGCCCTACGGTAACCAGCCTAACAACCGTCTCTCTCGGGTCAGCCGCTCCACCACTCCAAGGTGGGTCAGCACACGTGTGTCATAAGAAGGCTACGACTACTGGGGGCTCACAGAATGTGGACACAGAAAATCACGCACGCACCCATCTCGAGTAACATGAAGTAACAGGTGACCTGAGGCCACCAGACTCTGGACAGCCCACTAGACATATTGAATTCAACGCTCCTTGAGTCACAAGACTCGGGTCAAGACCGTCGCACGTGACGGCACTGCGCCGTCGATCAGGCCTAATCCCTAGGTGTTCGGAGGTTCTGGATGGATGTGGAGAAGGAGGGCGCGATGCCCGAAAAGGAGGGAAAATTTGGAGGATCCGGATACAAGGGTTGGGAGTGGGCGTGATGTCTTGAAAGGAAGTTGGAGGGGGCGCAATGCCAGGAGAGAAAATTGGAAGGGGTGCGATGCCCGACAAGTAAAAGGGGACCCGAGGATCCCGAAGATGGAGGTGAATGAGATGGGGGATGTGGAGGGTCTGGAGGAATGGAATCAGAAGGGATACGATGCCCTAAGAAGAGGGAAAAGAAATGAGATAGAGAATCCAGAGGTTCCGGAGGGATAAGATCAGAAGGGATGCGATGCCCTGAGAGAAAGAAAGGGGCGTGATGCCCTGGAAGGAGAGAAAAATCCAGAGGATCCAGATGTGGAGGGGTAGAGGGGCGCAATGCCTGAAGAGGGAGGTTCGGAGGTTCCAGAGGAAGAAAATAGAAAGGGGCGCGATACCCCAGGAGATCTAAAAGTGTCAAAAGTATGTAGAGAAGGAGGGCGCGATGCCTTGGGAGGAAGTCCAGAAGTTTCGGAAGAAGAAAGTGTAAAAGGGAGTGATGCCCTGGAAGGAGAAAAAAGTCCAGAGGATCCGGATGTGGAGGTGTGGAGGGGGCGTGATGCCCTGAGAAGAAATTAGAGGGGGCACGATGCCCGGAGAGAAAACTGGAGGGGACATGATGCCCGGCAGGTGTAAGGGGACCTAGAGATCCCAAAGATAGAGGTGAATAAGAAGGAGGATGCAGAGGATCCAGAGGTTTTGGAAGGCGGGGAAAATACGGGTTCGGAAACCCAGAGAAGAAGAAATGCAAATGAATGCGATGCGATGGGTGTAGAAGATGCATAGAATGCATGAAATGCAAAGAATATTGGGGGTGAGAGGATGAGAACTCCCTCCTCACCCAACGGGTGGCCCAATCAGTGATAGATAGAAATGTGGATGAAGTTGAATAGGAGATGGATAGGGTAGCGGAAGGCCCCCTAGTATAAGAATGCCCGCCCCTCCATAGCGGTGAGAGTGTACAGCCAATTGGCCGAATGGATAAAGTAAAAGCCCATGACAAAGCGTCAATAACAACTGACAACTCCCTTGAAGGGTGAAGAGAAATAATGTGAGGGAGTTGATAAGTTAGAATGGGAAGCATCGTGTTGCCCAAGGATAGTGGCGTGTAAAGAGTGTTGAACAAAATGAGCATTTGCCCCTTGTACGGAAGAATGGATTCGAGATTGGAAGCTTGGAACAAGGGGTGCCCTGCCCGGCCCTTGGGCATGGTCTTCCAGTCTAGAACTACAAGTCCAACACAAATATAGTCAACTGAAAAGAAAAGTACAAGTACACGGGATATAACCTGGATCTGGCAAACTGGCGTCTAACCCTAACCACTGGCACCACGAATAGCTTCGGAAGTACTACACGTAGGCCTCGCCTCACCTGAAAATAAAGGGGGTGAGTCTCATCTCATCGACTCAGCAAGGGTCCCGCAGATCCCCACCTCATATGACGAAAAACAACAATACGATAACCAAACGTAAGAGCAACAAATAAAGAAAAGAGAAGGCGAGGAACTACTAGTAAAGGAAACTCTACACAGGAACACTACACTTGTCGCTACACCGAGCCTCGTCCACGCGGAACGGAACAACTGAGCCGCCAGTACAACAACCACCCCGAAGGAAAACCCTCACAAGAACCACCCAAGTGACAGGAGTACTAACCCACTAACTACAAGGTCGGAAGTGTCCTCCGATGACTTACACCGCAGCCTCAAGTGTCTCCCTACTCGTCCTCAGGCGAAAACTGAGACATGGTACACTGTATAACAAAGCAAGGACTAGTCGGGGTCGTGCTCATCAGCACGCGTCCACTGCCCCTGACTACGTGTACACACACAAACTAACTACTCTAGGTGGGGTCCTCTAGCTGGTTTTTCCCCCAGTAGGACTCAAGCTGCAAAGGTAAGGGACCCTCAGGTAACTGGTCTAAAAATCTCTACTGGGGACAAGCCTCCACCACTCCTAGGTGGGTCGGCACAAATGTGCCCAGGTCAACTACATCTAGTGGGTAAAGTCACCAAAAGGTGAGAACCCGTTGAAACCTCAGAAGCCACCGGAGTATCACCAGTCCGTACCAAACCACCACGAGGTGGTTCACTAACACGAGAACCAAGGACCAAGGACCACTAGCCAGACAGCTAAACTATGAGTGTTGGAATGAACGACGAAGATCGGAACCCTTAGACATGTGAAAAATTAGAAATCGAGTGAAACAGGCCTGAAGGCCCTGGAAGGCTAGGGTCTTTGCTACCCAGGGGCCTGGGCGGCCAGACTGTCGGAATGAACGGCGAAGATTGGAACCCCTATACACGTGAAAAATCAGAAATCAGGTGAAATAGGCCTGAAGGCCTTGGAAGGCTAGGGTCTGGGCTGCCCAAGGGCCTGGGCGGCCAGCCCACTGGCCGCCCATGCATAGGCCTAGGCGGCCACAACTCTGGCCACCTAGAAGCCTGGGCGGCCAAGGTATAGGTTGCCCAGTCCTCAGACCAACTGGGCATTGGGCGGCTAACTCAGTGGCCACC